>VXBX01001782.1:220470-282074 GCA_013400415.1 Scytalopus superciliaris | reverse complement strand
TATATAAACTAGATTTTTTTCCCTTTCAGAAGGGACTGTCAAAGGTTGTGTAGATTCATTAGTTTGTGAGAGGGTTAGTTTTTATTCAATGTTTCAGCCTGCACTCATTTTATTTGAAGATTTGTTGGCTATATGTCTTCAAGACCAAATTATATAACTAGGGTGTTCATCCTGCAAAATACAGACCATAATTTGACATCCAGTACGTGGATAGGTCTTTTGATGAAAAATCAGGCCCTGAATGTGCATGTATGTCACAATGCACTTATTAAAACTAATATATATGTGTGTGCTATGCAGAAGAAAATAACTAATTCATATTACTTTTTGTCTGCTATTGAGAAAGGTGTTGCTAATGTGCTCTTTCATAGCCTGAAATATGCTCAGCACCTCTGAAGCATGTAGCATGGATTTAAGATGTCCACTTTTGAAAGCAAGAGACAGGAGGCAGGGGAGATCATCCATCTTCCAATGGTTGTCTTCAGCATCTCAGGCCTCTCTGGTTTTGGTGTTTAGCTCTTACTTAATGAAATTTAAAAATAAACAAACAAACAAGCAAATAAATGAGACACTATGTTGTGCTTTCATGATAATCTTTTTGTGCAATTTTATAAGTATTTTGGATGCTGTGAGACACTGGATCAGTTGTTATTAGCATTTTGATGTGGGTCAGAGTCAACCCACGAGTGTGTTTGGGGCAATGTGCAGGCAGGAGCTGTTGGTCCCTGCAGGGAGGGCCAGGCCGGCAGCCTCACGGAAGGCACGTGGCAGCTTCAAGCCCACTGTAAGCACGTGGCAGAGGCTGTCAATCAGAAGGTGGCCTGGTAGCCCCAGAGCCTCTTCCTTCTTTCTTTACTCTTTCTTAGTCTCTTTTGGGTAGCTTAAAACCAATGGGTTGTCCTTTATTGAGGTGCGTACTGGGTGCTTTCTGCTAAATGCTTTTGTGGAGTGCTTCTGCCTTGGTTGTATGTTATCCTTGTAAAACTTTTGCCAAAATGTTTATTTTCTTGCTGCATTAAAAGTCTCTTGGGAAACATATGCAGTCTGTTCTCTTTCTGTATTTTCAAGGTATTAAGGAACTAAAAGGCTTTGCAGAAGTTCAGCAGGAACTTTGAAATCTTAAATGTAAGTAATGCTCCCAGTAAATCTTGAGGCTTCAGGGCTGGGGTGTTATCGATTCTTAGACTACAAGACTAAAAACTTAATTTCATCCAGGTTGAATATTCAAGAGAATCATATCCTTAAGGGTAGGATCCTTAAACTCTACAGTGCATGACATTGCATGGATAAGACTTGCCAAGAGCAGACAGAGATGCCTGATAATTTAAGTTAACAGTATATGGAAAAAGAGGAATGTGTTAATCACTGAACTTCACTGTGGGAAGATGGACTCCTGTTGCTTGGGTTCTTTAGAAGTAACAGCAGAGTGAAGCAGTTGACCTTATTGTCATCAATGCATGGCTAATGCCTTTCTTGAATAGTCTGAGGTTTTGTGCCTCTGCTGTCTTATGCTGGTCTTCTGATACTACTTTTGCTAGAAATGTCCAGAGGGCAATGTCATAACCATGAAAGCCAGAAACAGAGGTATAGAGCAGATCAATGTCTGGCTTCCTGCCTGGTGCCATCGAGAAGGTTTTGGCTTCAATGGCAATGGGTTGTACTTTAGAGATTTTAGCTTGTCAGAGAGGGATAGGATCCACCTGTTTAAAAAGGGTGAGACTGGCCAGTTTGGTGAGATAGGCTTTAGACTGAAGGACTTGGGAGGTGGGGTCTGAAGTGGCAATGCTCATGCCATCGCTTCCTCCCAGGGAGTAGGCCATGCCAACCAGTGCAGTGACAGATGTTCCTTAGCTGCCTCTCAAGATAAGAATCATAGGTCTAACCATATCAAGGGTGTGAACGACTCTGGTGCACCCTCTTACACCTCTTGCTGGGAGCCTGCATGCTTGATTATCTCCCTGGAGTGCCTGTACACAAACACACACAGCATGGGGAATAAGCAAGAAGAACTGGAAATCTATGTCTGGTCACAGGGCCGTGATCTCATTGCATTTACAAAGACATGGTGGGATAGCTCACATGAATGGAATGTTGTCATGGATGGCTGCTGGCTTCTTAGAAAGGATAGGTCAGTGAGGTGGTAGGGCTGCTCTTTACGTGAGAGAGCAACTGGAATGTATTGATCTCTACCCAGAGACTGGCAAACTACCTGAGAGCTTATGAGTAATAATTAAAGGACAGCCTAATTTGATTAGCATTATTGTGGGTGTTTACTACAGGCCACTTGACCAGAAGGAGGAAGTTGATGAGGTTTTCTATGGAGAGCTGGAAGTAGCCACACGATCACAGGCCCTGTGTTGGGAAACGATCGGACTATGAGGCATGGAAAGAACATTATGCATGGTGGATGTATGAGAAAGATCCTGTGGAGCCGGAGAGCGATGTACAATTTACTACACTCTCTTTGGAGGTGTAGTATTGGACTTTCAACAAAACACAAGATTTACCATGTTTTAGCATGGTCATGGACTTTCATGAATGTTTCTGTATTGTTAGGACTGTTTTGCCGTTCAGATATTGCAAGTTTTAAAACGCTGCGGTCGTCAGTTATGCCTTTTACATCTTGCCATCATGGCCGTTCCCCTTGTTGTTTTCCCCTCATAACCCTCCATATTGTCTCCTTCCCCCTCATGGTTTTCCCGCCACTGCCCCGAATCCTGCCCTCTGGTTGGCTGTTTGCTGAGCCGTTTCTCATTGGATGTTCGGTTGCTCGGTTACAGGCTCCACCCCCAGTTTTGCCCAATCACCTTCCTGTTACCACCCAGTTTTCCAGAACCTTCCCCCCAGCCCTATAAAAGACAGTCCCCACACTAGACTCGGAGCCCTTTTGAGCCCGCAGCCTCCGCGTGCATGTGGTTCTTGAGGGTCCTCCTGCCGTTCAGTCAATGGCGCCACAGCCCTGGCTCTCCTGAGGGACTTCAACCACCCTGATATTTGTTGGAGAGACAACATGAGCCAGCACACAGTCCAGGAAGTTCTTGCAAGTCGCTGGCGATAGCTTTTTGATGCAAGTGGTGGAAGAGCCAACAAGGGGAGGTGTGTTGTTAGGCCTTGTACTAACAAACCAGGAGAGGTGTTGAAGGCTCGGGGCAGCCTTGGCTGCAGTGACCGTGAAATGGTGGAACTCAGGATCTCATTTGGAGGAAGGAAAGCAGGAAGTAGGACTAGAACCCTGAACCTCCTGAGAGTTAACTGTGATCTCTTCAAGATGTACTTACCAGAATCCCTTGGGTTGGGGCTCTAGAACAGAAGGGACTCCAAGAGAGCTGGTCAATATTCAAGCATCACTTCCTCCAGGCCATATCTGATGTACGTGTGCAGTTCTGGGCTCCTCAGCGGAGGAAAGACAAGGAGCTACTGAGAGGGTCCAGTAGAAGGCCATAAAGATGATGTGGGGTCTGGAGCATCTCTCTTATGAGGAGAGACTGCAGGAGCTGGGCCTGTTTAGTCTAGAGAAGACTGAGAGGGGATCTCATCAATACACACAAATGTCACAAAGGCAGGTGTCAGGAAGATGGTGCCAGACTCTTTTCAGTGGTGTCCAGTGACAGGGCAAGGAGCAATGGCCATAAACTAAGACACAAGAAGTTCCACCTTAACAGTTACATTGAGTGTGGCTGAGCACTGGAACAGGCTGCCCACGGAGGTTGTGGATTCTCCCTCTTTGCAGACATTCAAACCCCACCTGGATATGTTCCTGTTTAACCTGCTCAGGGTGATGCTGCCTTGGCAGAGGAGTTGGACTAGATGATTTCCAGAGCTCTCTTCCAATCCTAATGATTCTGTGGTTCTGTGAACTCTTTTGATAATCTTGTTCTACCAGAAAGATGTCAGAATCTGTGAGGAATCAGAATAATAAATTGGATTTTTCTAGTTAGATTATTTTTTTCTTAGTGAAAGGATAGTGAGAGTTGGATTGGTTTAGGTTATCATGCAGCAGAAAAACATGTTATGAAATAAAAAATGGTTCAAGGTAATATTTTTTTTTCTGCAAGCTTTTAAGAGTTGCCCCTTCTCTGTCTGATACAAATTACACAGGAGATCCACCTCCAGCAACCTTCTGCAAGTTGCTTTCTAGACCCCACTTTTCAGAGACAGTATTTTGGCAGCAGAAAGTCACTAACACTCAGCCGTGTTCTGTAGGGTTTTAGGTACAAATCTGTCTCGAAGCCAGCTCCATCCTGCCTTAAGGGACACACTGTCTTGTGAAGTCCATGTAAAGAAGTACCCTTTCTCAAGTACATTGCTCCTAGTACTGATCCCAAGAGAAAGTGCTGAGATCCTTAACTTTTCTGCAGTGTAACATATGTAGATGTGCCCTTGTATTTCTGTTAGTTCTCTGTTAAAATACATGGCCTTTTTTTTTTTTTTTTTTTAATACAGTCACCTTTTAATTAATGTTCCCCTTGGGAAATCATTTAACTCCCTAACTACTGGGATGTGATCCAACATGAACTTGTAAGAAAAAATTCTGTTTCTGATCTAGACAAAGTTATTGTATGTGCTATTTAAAAAAAAAAAAAACAAAACATAAAAATAAATAAATGTTCTCTCCCATGAAAAAGTTAAACTGCGGGTGTTATACTGATCAAATTTTAAATGGGTTTCCAGGACTGGAAGCCTCAGCTTCAGCATTATTTTCTGACATGCAGATAATTTTTGTTAAGGTTGTGCTCTTTTTCTGTTAGAAATTTTGTGGTATGTCAGTTCGTGTTTTGTTTTGTTTTAAATCTACCATGTCATTAAAGAAACTGATCTCAAAATTGGACCTTCTACCAACAGTTAATAAATTCTTTTGCAGCTTCCATAGCCTACAGCTGCTGCTGCTGCGGTTTTTGTATTCTGCTTTCACTGTTTTTTTACCATCTACCTGCAAAGCCAACATGCAGAAGCCATTTGCAGATCAGGCTGAGAAAGGGGGGCTGTAGGGCCTGGGGAAGAGGCGCTTGTGTGGAGAGCTCAGCACCCTTCCAGCATCTGAAGGGGGCCCGGGAAGCTGAAGAGGGGCTCTTCCTCAGGACCTGTAGGGGTAGCACAAGGCGGGGGGCGGCTTCAAGGCGAGANGGGGAGACGGCGCTCGCCGCCCGCGCTGCCCTCAGGGCGCCGGGCTCACCCGCCTGGCTCTCCGAGCCTTTGGCTTTATTGCCTTTTCTTGTTCTGCAGCCAGCCTTCCCCCCTCAGTTCTTGGGTATGTAGAGAAGCGTCTCGCCCCAGAAGCATCTCTGAGTATTCGCCGCGGAGGAGGAGTTGATCAGGTTTTTAGTTAGTCTTGCTTTTGAGTTGATTCTCTTTGAGTGGCCTTTCGTCTTACATCTCAACAGCACTTTGCTCTTAAGAGAACTGTCCGTAATGTTGCACTTCTTTTCTGCTGGGGGAAGGTCTACGTGAAACCGTACAGTGAAATTTTATGTGTAGGTTTGCAGTGTTGGGGAAATGGTAGCAATTTAATGGGTTTCTCATCACATATCTAAGCTTACTGTATTCTCTTTCCTAGTCTTCGTTTCAGATAAGTGGATGTCCTATTAATTGTGGTACTAAGATCCTAAGATAGTTCGTGTTGTATGGGAAAAATGGCAGCAATAAAATATTTTCCTATAAAGAAATAAGCAGTCTGACTAAGTGTCGAGATTGTTCTGCTGTATGTTTGTTGCTTAATTTTGATTTCATACACAGCATTTTCAGGTGGGGTTACTGTTTGTTACAAGTACATATAGGCAGCATGTCCAGAAACTTTGTGCAGATAATTCTAGAAGATTTTGTCAAGTTGTCTTTGATTACTCAATTTGTGTCATCAGAATAGATACATACCTTAAAATTCTATCATCTATTTTGCCACATACCTGTTGGGAATTCCATTTAATCGGTAAAGGGCATTGAGGGTGTTTCCTTATTAGTTTCCTGTGAAGCAGTCATTTGAAATAAAGAGATACTGCTTGAGCTGAAAAATAATTAGTGGACAAGTGGTAACAGTCACCCTCCCCTTGAATAGATAGCACTTTTTTAGTGTTTTCATAGTCTTCTCATCTGTTATTACTAATTTAAAATCTATTAGAAAAGGAAGGCATAAGATCTGAATTGATTTTCAAATGGTTATTCCTGAGCAGGGTGAGAGTGCAGCTTCTGAATGTGTTATGGTGAAAATACTCTTCTCTTCCTGTTCTGTGAAAAGTATGACTGGTAACTTGGGTAAATAGTGACTCAGTGATGTTCAATGGCATCTCTGTTTAAAGTTTGGATTTTTTTTTTTTTTCTAGTGGTTGGCACAAAAGTAACCCAGTCAATGCAAAGTGTGGAAGTTTGTTAGTGGCTGTTGCTGAATGTGTCAGAGTGGGTTGTGTTTTGGTTTTTTTTCTGCAGTTTGTAAATCCCTGTGAGACTTTGTGGTCAGCAGGCTTGAGTTCAGTGTACAAACTTTAAATCCCTGTTGGAAAAACAGTGTTGCTGCAGAGGATGATAAAAAAATGTGTATGCTGTATGATACTGTACAGTTGCTGACCCACGTGTTCAGTCCGCAAGCTTGGAAGCATAAAGGTTGCTGCTGGCTTTAAGTGGTTCTCACCATGTGGCTGTGAATAGTGGTACTTTGGAGTAAGATCCCACTGTGAGTGAGAACCAAAACCTGCATCTCGCTTTCAAGGATAATCACTACTGTGTACTAAGAATTTATAAAACTACAATTGAAAGGTTTTGACTCCTTTTTGTCACTACTCCTTTTTCACCCACCTGCAAACCATCATCTCTCTTTTGGAAGACTAGGCACACAAATGTTTGCTCTTCACTTCTGAAAGAATTTTTTATTTTTACAGTTTTATTTAACTTTTTTTTTCCCTTAATAAAACCCGGTTTCTAGTACTTTTTAGTCTGATTTAGCCATGTCTGAGTATTAACTTAATGGAAGAGGTTTTGATTAGCTTGCTTGGTTAATCCAGTATATTTTTATTCAAGCTGTCAGACATAGGAATTTCATGATAATAGCTGAATAAAAAGGCAATTTCTTCCAGAATCTCGCTGGGAAATTGGAGAGGAATCTGCAAAAGGTGGGGATAGCACCACTGTCTGTCTGTGGGGGACCCTTAATGGGATGAGGTTTCCCCATCCTGGGCTGGTCTGGGTGGGATGGGGTCGAGTGTCATCTGTGCTGTGTGTTAGCCCTCAGGTTCTTGTTTGGATTTTTTTTTTCCCGTGGTTTTTTCTGTTTGTTGGTTTTTTTTCTTCCTCTGGTTATGACCCTACCTTTCTAAAGGGCTTTGTCATTATTCAGAGTTCCAGGTACTCAGACCTCCGAGGTGTGCCTTCACGTTTCAATGGCTGCTTCAGCTGCACTTGGTCTTTAGGTGCTGCTCTGGCTTACAGTGGCTTTGTACCATGCAGTGGCTGGGTGGTGGAGGACGTGATTTGTAGGCAAGTGTGCTGGTAGGGGATAAGGGACCCTTTTTGTTTCCCTGCCTGCTGTGTGCCTCCTGAATTTTTCATCTTTTCTAGTTGTTCCTGCTTGGCGTGTCTTACGGAAGTACACAGAGCTGAACCCAGTGAGCAGAGAGACTTGCTTTTCTTTTGGGAGTCTGAAATGCATCATTTTGCTCTGTCTTTAGCTCTGAAGTCTTAGTCTTGAGACTTGTTCAGTGAGATTGTGACTTATCTGTAGTGAAAGACTGCTGGATATCAGCTATTCTACTTCACCCGAGTAAAGCAGAAGGACTTGCTCAGACTGATAGTGTATTTGTGTGGGAAGTAAAAGTATGCTGTATGTTAATTTGCTTGAATAAAATACCTCCTCTCAGTGAAACACCACTAGGTTTGCAAAGCAGAAGAATGAAATCTACTGTTGAGAATTCAGGAATTTTATCACATGCTCATTTTTATATCTGTTGTGGACATTGGTGAAAGATGGATTCCTTCATGTTCAGTAAAATTACTTTCTTACCCATGAAATCAGAAACTTATTTTCATTTCAACTCAGATAACTGTGCCAGACGAGATGTTTCCTGGAAAACACCATGTGCAAACACATCTTCACATGAATGTGCTTACTGAGCTGATTTGCTTATCTGTCCTCCATAATTTGTGCATGTATATGCGTAACAGAAAGTAAAACAGTTTTTATTTTTAAACTGATGAGAGAGGGGATATCAATATTGCAACTAAGGTAAGGTCTTGGATCTGTACTGTTCAAATGGAAGATCCTTCTGTGTGTTTCATCCCTTTCCTCTTTCCTTCTGCTCAGTAGAAAAATGTATTCCTAATTAACATGAATTATGTAAGGACAAACAACACTGGATTTTCTAGAAAGAGCAGTCAAATGTGCTTTAGTGAAATTAGTGCTTGCTTGCCTGTTTGTTTTTAATAGCTGAAAATGGCAGAAAAAGTACTGATTCTGCCAGAATTGTGTACTCTCTAGGTGTATTGGCATTTCTTTAACATGGTTTTGTGCCTGTACTTTAAGCTGCATGGTGAACTAATGATTCTTCCTTTGAACAATATGATTGCTTTACCTCTGAAAATTTTTGAGCTAAACAGCTAGTCCCATATATTTATCCTATAGATAAATCCAGTGCGAATTGTTACCACTGATGATGAGGACTACTGTCTCTATTTCTGACAGCAATAAGGAATATACCAATTATTTTATTCAAGTAACACTTGGAATGATGTGCCTGTGTTTAGTAATTTTTGTGTGTTTTAAAGTGTACCAACTAACATTTATGGGAAAGAACAGGATACAAATGATTTCATAACATTTTTGAATTATGGTATTTTATTCTGGTTATGCAAAGGTAAATCAATTCTCTCATTCTTAGCTGATGTGGTGGTGCTGATCATCTCCTTTGTCCACTTCTTATTTTTGCTGCTCTGGAAAACTGTGGTTCTTGGTTTTTAGGGATCCTGTGTAAGGCAAGGTGGTTCTGTACTTCTCGGGCACTCCTCTTAGGATGTCACAGCAGGAGAATATGCTGTGCAAGATGTGTGCGTTTCTACAGTTCTTGGCTTTCTGTGCATATCACTGTGTGTGTTTTAGTCTGCTGCACTGTATTTTTTTGCTTCACAAAAAAAGAAAAAAATTGTTCTTCCCCATGCCTTTGCTTTTTAGTGTTGACCTTACGTCATCTGTGTGTGGCCTTGTGGGTGCCCACTGGAGCTGTGCTGCATGTGTCTGTTGGCTCCTTAGCTGAGGTTTCCTTAGGCAAGAAACTCGCGTCTCAGGGGTCAGACCTGTGCAGCTAAGCTGCGTTTTGCTCTTAGGACTGTGTAGTCCATCCCCAAATACAGATTCACAGACTTTTCAAATGAACACACAGATTGGAAACTTCTGTGAGTCTGACAGTGTTGTGCACTCCCTGCTGAGAAAAGAGGAGAAGGTAGATTATGTCTTGAATGCCAGAGGGAATTTTGCAGAGGATCCACGTGCATGCTTAGGTATAGGTAAGCTGTTGAAGGGCTTAAGTGTGAAAGTAAAAGCAGCCCTTCTGGTACCTGCTAACTGCTGGCATCACGTTCTTCCGCTGTGTTTACAGTGTATGTCTGCATTTAAAGCCTTTAAGACTTGCTACCATTCAGTAACTTCTTAAACATTGCAACCTGTGCATTGCATCTTTAGGGAAGCAGTTGGTTTACTTAAGAGCATCACCTTGAGAGACTATACAATGTATTATTAGTAAATGTACCCAGTTTATATTTAACTAGTGTCTTGTGATGCATCCGTATTTGCAGTCTGTCTGGTGTTCTATGCTCATTTTTGCTAGCTTTTGTCTGCAGGAGTGCAGAAAGAAAACCATTGATCTCAGTTTAAAAGGGAGTAATCTACTACAAGCTGCACCTGAGACAGCCAGTAGAGTTTGAGGATTCATTGAGCTAGGTGCCATTACGCTTATTAAGACCAGGTTTTACCATGTCATAAAATGAATATGGTCTTTTAGAATACAGAGAATTGCAGTTGTGCATTGCCCCCGCTTATCTTTTAAGAAGTGTTGTTTCATAGAAATAACATAGGTCTCAGTAGCAATGACCAGTACCACTGTTCATTCATTAAAGCAGGCTATTTATTTTTATTAAGGTTATTTGTTTTCTTCTAGAAGTAGAGTAAGTAGCTGAGGATCAAAACAGAGAGCATTTAATGCAATCTAGCATTGAAATCAATTGAGCATCTCCTAATATTCTTATTTATTTTAATTTATTTAATTTATTTTGATTTCTAGATTATCCTTAAAATAGTCTGGTTCAATCTGACTTACGTGTTTACAAGCTTGGAATCTTCAACAAGAATTTGAAATAGTATTATCAGATGAGTAAGTTGAAACTGCCCAATTTTAGGAAGCAAAGTGCAAATTATTCCTCAAACAGCAAGACTAAGTTAATTTCTCACTAAATTAGGTAACAAGGAGTATATCCAGTACATCCCGTGTTGTCTAATTAGCTTTTGGGGTGGAATATATGATAAAAGAATGGCTGTTCTTTTCTGTGTATTGCAGAGTTTTATTATATTGTTAGGTATATTCAAGACATCCCCCTCAGGACCATGTGAAGCTTTATGTACAGGTGTGTGATGGCCTTTCTTTGTCTTTCAGGTGGAAATACCCAGGCAGTATACCTTCCTTGGTGGATATATGCCCATCAGCTCAGAGCTGTTGCATTATTGCTAAGAAAGGTTCATTGTGTGTACAAAATATCTGTAGTGTCAGATGTAATATAACATCTCCTTTTTAATTTACAGGTTTCCACACTGTTTGTTGTGGTTCTTTGGATTTGTTTCTTTCTTGAAATGGTAGGGCTAGGAAACAGCTGCCGAGGAATGAAGTCTCCACCACTCCTCATGGCTGCACTCATGGCGTGCATCATTGTTTTGGGTTTCAATTACTGGATTGCAAGTTCTCGCAGCATGGATCTGCAGGTAACTTTCCTTTTGCTCTGCATGTTGCTTTGTACTTTTGTGGTTAATAAACGTAATTCACAAGAAGGATGCTTCCCTTGCATATGGCAAGCCAGGAGCTTCAGCTTGTTCTAGGAACTTTCACAAATATGGTAGTTGTTGCTTATCAGCAGTGGAGATGGGGGTAGTGGCATGAGTGCCTGTCTGTAGGTGAGAGGGATCCAAAACTGGAAGACTGACATGTATGTTACTTCTGCTCATGCAAAGCATTCATCTGTCTTTTGCTCTTTCAGTTTAAAGACGTGGCAAATGCCATCCTCTGATTTTTCTCCTTAACTGTACATTGAGACTGGCACTCTAGCACAAATGGGCATACACAATTTGCTTTTCTGTCATGGTTTCACCCAGCTGGTAACCAAGCCCCTCACAGCTGCTTGCTTGCTCCTCCACCAGCAGGATCAGGGTGAGAATCGGTAGGGTATAAGCCAGAGAACTTGTGGGCAGAGATAAAGACAGGTTAAGAGGGAAAGCAAAAGCTATGCATGCAAGCAAAACAAAACAAGGAATTTGTTCACTGCTTCCCGTGGGCAGGCAGGTGTTCAGCCATCTCCAGGAGAGCAGGGCCTCCCAAGTGATAGTCACTTGGGAAAACTAACACACTGTCAGTCCAGATATCCCCACCCTTCCTCCTTCCCCGGAGCTTTTTTTACTGAGCATGATGCCAGTGGTCTGGAATATCACTTTAGTAATTTGGGGTCACCTGTCCTTGCTGTGTCTCCTCCAAGCCTCTCATGTGCCCCCAACTTCCTTGCCAGTGTGGCAGTATGAAAAGCAGAAAAGGCCTTGGCTTTATGTAAGCCCTGCTCATCAATAACAGAAACATCAACCCTGTGTTCAGCGCAAATCCAAAACAAAGCCCCGTACCAGCCACTGTGAAAAAAATTAATTCTATCCCAGCCAAACACAGCACACTCATCTCCCTAGATGTGTTTTCTTACATTACAAGTAAAATTATATGTATACTTTCCCACTAAGTGCAAGGAAATGTCAGTTTTTCATTGTCTAAAAGTCCATATTTCTGTTTCCTCATAACCTTTCTGAAGGAGGACAAACAGCTCATGGAAGAATTACCTTGTCTGCTATTTTTCTAATGGTAACTATAGTTTTTGTGGCTGTTGAGCTTGGCTTATAATCCTTTCTAGAGCATTTATTCTGAAATAGGGTCCATGAATCAAGTTTTGGGTTTGTGACAATTGGTGCAGGATGGTTCTTTCTTTTTTTTACTTTGTAGAGATGTCAGACTTGTATGGGTTAAATTAAAATAATTGTTTGACCTTTGACCAGCAGGACTGTGGACTGTAGTTTTTTGTATGTCTTGGGGGTTTTTTTTAAGTTCAAGTACTGAGGCAACTTTCCATTTTTATCTTTAACTGAAATTTTGACAGTCTGTACAAAATATGTGGTACTGTTAATTTATGTAAAATTGGGAAATCTGTGGTAAGCATCCCTGGCTGGCACAGTACTTTGATGACATCGGCATTGTTACAGCTGTGAAATTTGCTATTCCTTGAATATATTGGAGAAGAGGCTGGCAAGGGAGAAGCATTTCTATTTGCTTTGGCTAATCTACTTTTCCTCAGGGTCGAGTCATGGATCTGGAAGGCAAAGTTCGGAGGGCGGCAGTGGAGAGGAGTGCTGTGGAGCTCAAAAAGAATGAATTCCAAGGGGAGCTAGAAAAGCAGCGACAGCAAATTGAGAAAATCCAGTCCTTGCACAGCCTTCAGATGGAAAATGCCAACAGAGTACATCAGGAAGAGAAGGTAGTGCTTTTTCTAGCCACAGTTTTCTGTGAGACTGGTTTACCAAGATGCTCCCCGCAACTGAAAATATTTCTCTTATGTTCCAGCTGATGGGCATACAGTTGGTGTTGGTGTGGTAAAACATTTATGTGTCATTGTATGATATTTGGAAATGGACATTTGAATGCATGTTGTAGCATTTGTTATATAATACATGAAATACTAGAAGCTGCAGGTAACAGCATTTCTGTAAATCGTCGTTACCAACCTTGGAGTGATGTCTGGCTCTCTTTCCTGCACACTAATGTTTTAAAAATTAAAGAAAAGAGGCAGATGCACCAAGAGATATATTTGTATTCCCAAATATATTTGTAAGCATAAATGGTTGATGTTTATTTCTAAGTGCATCTAAATTTTGTGGCACCTTGGCCTTCTGCCTGCAAAACTCAATAGTGTTGGGAAGACATGAGGTTAGACTTTCACTGCAGTGCTCCTGACAGTGCAGCAGTGCCAGAGGGATGAAAGTCCTTTGTGAAGAATGTGAACGTAGTTTCTTAAATAGCAGTGTGTATAATTGCTGCTGTGTAGTATCTTACAAACTGTTTCGTTCTCTGTTTTCCTCGTATTACTGATATCACTTTGAATGTGGTTGTGAGTCATTAATATCACTTTTCTTCCCTGCTAGCAGAAATACTTATTTGAGAGTATTCAGTTGCTTCTCCTGTAGAGTGTCTTGGCTGAAGGTTATAGATGAGCCTTCCAGGACTATTACTTTCAGCAGGCTGAACAGACACAACACATGATCATAATAGGTGCCTTCAGGTAGTGGGTTCACCATGAGAGGATAGTTTGCTGCTCAAAACTTGTGGTGCCTGAGCTAAATACCACCAGAATAATCTTTGAAGGACTTAGAGGAAAAAAAATTGAGTAATAATGGCATGTGGAATATGCACATCAGTGGTATCTTTATTTTGAAATAATTTTTACCCAAAGTCTTCAAAGAAATAGTAAACCAATTCTTTTTACCTCTTTCGAGACAAACTTGTTTCTTTGGGAATTCCTCTCTTCTCTTTGGGTTCAGTTTTTGCATATACTTTAAAATAGATGAGGTACAGTTGGTCTATTTATTTTTTAATGCATATATTTGTTAAAAAGATATCCCAGGATAGCCAGATAGCATTCAAGTGAGTAATGGATCTTGTTGTCACTTCTGCCTCCTAATATTGGGTGTTGCTACTGAGTGCTGTGGCATTTTTTTTGCATTCTGTGTCTGTTCTGCAAGGAGTGAAAACACGTGCATGAGTGCGGGGACAAAAAAACCCTAAAAAAACTAAAGATCCAAAGGTAAGACAAGGGCAAACGTATGAGAGCATTATGAGGCCTTTTCATAAGTAGGTATAACTGAAGTTATTAAAAGTTACTGGAAGTGTAAGTGTTGGCCACAGGGTTTACAGCACAGGCTAGCCAGGTGGGTGAATGCTGAGAGATGGTGACAGGAGGTCATCCAGGAATTTTAAGGAAATTTAGTGAGTGAAATGCTGCTTCTGCTGAGCATGGTGTGCCACCTTTTTGCTTCAAATTTTTGTGGCACCAGAGAAATGGTAGGTGGCACCACACAATCCACCTTTCATGTAGTGTTTTTGAGTCTAGAGGAACTGTTCATTAAATCTGGCATCTGTGCCAAGAAAAGTGGTGAAAAGTATTTTACAAAACCAGAACTGCTCTTGGACATTAAGGGAGAGTGTGGTAGTCTGGGAAAGAGTCAAAGCAACTTCTGGAAAAGAAAGTCTTTTTTCTGGAGTCTCTTGGAGTTTTTTTCCAAACGAGTCACTAATGAGTATGAGGGAGACAAATGAACATGTTCACACCTGAAATTGCAAAAGTCTAAATGTGAGTGGCTTGTAGAGATACCAAACAGCTGTGTGGTAAGACTGTTATCTCAGGGGTGAACGATAAGGCGAAAGTTACAAAGAGCTTAGAATTGCACTGGCTTTTGAACTGTTCTTTGAACCTTTCTGAAGGTCACCAGTGGAGTTTTGAAATACTGGGAAAGGCACACAGAGGAGAACAAGGATAACCAAAGCTGTGCAGTAGTTTTTCTACAGTAATCTGCAGTGTAGGTTACAGGCTGGACAAGAGTCAGCAGAGGAGAGCCATCATAGTAATTTTCAGGATCCCAAGTGGTGTAGAAAGTGTTTTTGTTTGGGGAGACAAGGCAGTGTTGTTCTCCATCCACTGGTGGGCTTCAAATGCCATTGTCAAGTTGTAGTTCAGAGTAGGCAGAAGGTAGTGCTCTTCATGCAGTAAAGGGCGAAGTTACAGGAGTGTGACATTCGTAATGTGCAGTTGCAGTGGGTCTGTGCTGGTTAAAAAGCAAGGAATAACCTTGGACAAGCACCTGCCCCAGCACCCATTGCCAAGGTGTTTGTTGTGTCTCCGAAGATTCCTCAGCCAGAAGTAGCTGCTACTTGGAAAATAGTGTGTTTTATGGCTGCCATGGAATTCATTTGGCATTCCAGTGTTAGAGATGGGATGCGGGGAAAGGTGGATTTTGGGGCCGATCCAGGCAGCATTTCCTTCTTAAGTGCCTTTGCCTCCTTTACCCTAAAATACAGTTGTGCAGTAGTGGAATAGTCTGTGAAGCTTGCTTTCAAACCACAGGAGCTGATGGTCTAGGTTGCATAATATGAAAGTGGTGCATTGGACTTGTTTCCTGTCATCTGCATTTTGTGACTGAAGAAGTGCATGTCTCAGGAGCCTGACGGGGTAGGACGAGTGTATACGTACCTGTGCACCATTTCATATAAAATTCAAAATTTGTTCTTGTTGCAGCACATGAGGAAACATCCTGCTGTTTGTTTTCCAACTTTGGTTTACAAGTAGGGAGAGTTGTTTTCCTGGGAACCCATGCATTTGTCAAAATATGCAGTTAGCCAAGTTGGCACAGATTCATCCACTGTAATTTAGGAATGCCTCTGACATGGTGGCAGGGAAGAGAGGGGAAGCTTAGTTCTCCTCATAACAACCTTTATTTGAAGACGCCGTCTGTGGTCAGAGGTTTTTACACAGAGACGTGGATATAAGAAAAGACTGTTTCTGAGTGCTTTTTTGTTTGTGTGTGTCTATATCTATGTATAAATGTGTGTTGTATATTCATGTCTTATATACAGGCACATATCCTTGTTTTTCGGCTCCATGGATTCCAGTGGAATCTGGGGTTCCTGGGAGGCAAGTAATGAATTAATTCTTTCTGGTTATGGGAAGCTTGCTCTTTGAACTGAACTTTATTTACCCCATGAGGATTAGCAGCAAGTATTTACCTATCCAGGAAGAATGAATGCAAATCCAAATCCTGAGTCTCTCAATTCACTTTGCAAGTAATACAAACTCTGTAACTAACTAGAGAGATGAGTCATAAATTATATTTTGCTTAGTTCTTGATGTTGTTCTTAAAGAAAAATGAAAATGCTTTCAGCAGACGTATAGGAATGAATGGTCTGTCTCAACCCCTCTGTTTTCAGGGAGAAATTGTGGAAGAAATTTATATGCAAGCAAACTTTCACAATTTGGACTTCTTAGCAAAAGGAACTCTCAAATAACATTTGACACCCCCTTTAATTGCAGTTTATCTCTGCTTACTGTATTTTATTACTCTGCTGATAAAATACAAAGTATGCCACTGATTTAGTTTCATACCAAACTGATACACCAGTAAGGTACTTGCCCTGTTAAAATCATTGTCGGTGGCAATGCAGTAATCACTTTTGAGTTAAATCTGCCGTCTTTTGTAGTAAAGCTGGCTCTGAGCTACTTAAAGGATGGGGGCATAAAAAGTAGGAGGTAGTCTGAGCCTGAAATACCCTGTGGGTGCTGCAATACCTTTCACTGTTGCAATGTAATTCTGGAAAACTGCAGTTGCAATTACTGTCTTGGGTCTGAGTACATATAAAACACTATTGTCAGCAGTCTGCTTTTAAAAAGCCTGCTCAAATTTTTAAGGATAATATGGATTTAGGAAATGGCTTGTGGAAATCCATATAGAAATAGAATTAAGAGATCCAGAAATCTTACATGAACACTTGGTAACAACAGATAAGGGAGTCAGGAGTGCAAAAGGGCTGTTTCTAATCTGTAAGCAATTTTCTAAAGAACAATATTCTCTATGGTTGTTATTCAGAACTCGTAGCTTCTGGGTTGTACACAGCCACAGCTGTCTCTTGGAAGAGCATATCAGGACAACAATATGTGTAATATCTCTTACCTTTAATTGAAAGAACATGCTTTTTCAGTTGGTAATTTTCTTTGGATTTAAATAATTCTTCCCCAATCCACATCTTGTTTTACTGAGGAGAGGGGCCAAGGTTTGTATGTTGCATATGAAGCACGTCACTGTCTTGTTGCTTAGTGTTTTTTAACACAGGCCACAGCTGCTCGCTGGTCCCCTCCCTCTGGGAAAATTTGAATTCCCAGCACAGTCTTCTGAGACAAAATACCTTCTGGTATGCAAGGAGGTAACTCCACTCAAAAGAAATTAGAGTAGTCAGCAGGGAATGAGAAGAAAGCCTTCTGTGAACAGGAAAAGGTGCCTAAGTGTTTTGTTTTTTGTTGTTTGTTTTTTTTTCAAACCAAACAATGTTGCATATTCTGGTTCTGGAAAGGCTTTGAGGGAAGGAAGCACTGCCTCATGTTCCATACTTGCATGATCTTATTACATTAGCAAGAGAAATCAGTCTCCTTACTCATAACTGGTACAGCAGAAGTCTAGAAGACCACCTCTGCTCAAAATGTATCTTGACATGGTGGGAAGAAGAAAAAGAATGATTCTGAGACTTGCTGTACTGTAGGCAGCCTTAGAGTGGGAATTCAGAGTATGTGTAGTTTAAGTTAGCTCCTGGAAAGTTTCTGCCTCTTCATAGCAAAATGAATGGACAAAAAGAAACACAGAAGGCACCTTAGCTATATCTGTATGAGTTTTATATTAAGATTCTCATATCATAGGATTCTGTTTTTGTGTACACCGCTTACTATTTGGGTTTTAGTCAAATATAACAATACCATCAAAGTCCTGTAACTGTACAGGTCTTATTTTCTCCAATCCATGTACAATAAAAGTAATTTCTTATTCATATGTTTTAACTTGCCCTCTCATCTTCTGAGAGTGTAAGAAATTGTTAACTTTGCAGTTTTGGTGGTTTCACAGTTTTGAAGGCTGAACTGCACCATGTAGTGGTGCACATGTCTTTGGTGACAAAAAAGAGAGTCTGGATTGCTTTTAGTGTAGAATGCATAGAATGTGAAACAGTTGAGTCTCTGACCTTTGCCAGGATCACGCTTTAGGAATCAAGCTAGTTTTTTGGGTTTGTGTTTCTGTTGGTTGAGTGTGTTGTTATTTTGTTGGGTTGTTTTTTTGTTTCTTTGGTGGTTTTGTTTTTTTTTGTTTTGTTTTGTTTTGTTTGGTAGGGGTTTTTTATATTTATTGAGGATGAAAAAAGTCTGCAGTTTTTGAATGGAGTTCAGTTCAGTGAAAATTAGATACACATGAACAGTGTCTCCTCCATTTGTTTTAAGGCTTACTTCAACTGATGTGTGTCCACTGAAGTATATGTGAATGTGCAGCATCCAGACTAACCTAAAAGATAAATGCTTCTTGGGAGTCTTATTTATAAACTTGTCCCCCACTTACTAATATGTAGTTAGCCATTAATCTCATGGCCTAGAATGAAAAAGCCTAGTTGTGGCTAGTTGTCATAGTTTAACCCAAGCTGGCAACTAAATACCATGCAGCCACTTACTCAGTCCCCACACATCCCGCCAGATTTTTGAAGAAAACTCGTGGATTGAGATAAGGACAGTTTAGTAACTGAATCAAAATGAAATAGCAATAGTAATGAAAAGGAGAGAGAGGACTAGAACTCAAGAGAAACAAGAGATGTGCAATGCAATTGCTCAGCACCAGCTGACCAATGCCCAGCCCATCCTTGAGCAGTGATCAGTGGCTCCCAGGCAACTCCCCCCAGTTTATATACTAGGCATAATATTCTATGGTATGGAATATCCCTTTGGCAAGTTTGGGTCAGCTGTCCTGACTGTGCTCATTCCCAGCTTCTTGTGCACCTGCTGGCTGGCAGAGCATGGGAAATTGGAAAGTCCTTGACTTAGGGAGAGCGCTACTTGACAACAACTAAAATATCAGTGTGCTATCAACATTATTCTCCTGCTAATGCCAGCATGGTGGTGGGGAGCAGTTGGGAACATGCAAGACAGAACTGCTCTTTTTCTTTGCAGTACGGATTTAAATCAGTTTGAGTTAATCACACCCTGCTTCTCCCTGATGAATTATAAATGCCTGTGTCTGCATGTATAAATCTTAGCCTCCCATCTTGTTTTATTCCCAACTGGTTTTGTTCTTAGCAGCTGACTTACTGATCCTGTGGCTCATCTTTGTCTCCTTTGTGCTGTATTTGTAAATGCAAAGCCCCTTTTTTCTTAGGTGTTAGTTTTAAAGTCAGTGTACTCTCATCAAGTTCTTTGCTGTTTTAATTCTTTTTCCTGTTGCAATATCTCATTATGCTTCTCTATGCAGCACCTACTAGACATACGTGCTAGAAAGCACGTATGTCAGTTCAGTGTGCTTGGGTTAGTTTGATTTATGATTGTAGTAAATGCTGAAGGAGTAATTGTAGTAATTCCTTCAACAAATATGTTTATGGAGAATACTGTGTAAGGCATTAATCAGATCAAATGCATGTGCATAGTTCAGAGCATGTGCTCAAAATGGAGGTTTTGAAATAATTTATCTCAANTTCCCAGCACAGTCTTCTGAGACAAAATACCTTCTGGTATGCAAGGAGGTAACTCCACTCAAAAGAAATTAGAGTAGTCAGCAGGGAATGAGAAGAAAGCCTTCTGTGAACAGGAAAAGGTGCCTAAGTGTTTTGTTTTTTGTTGTTTGTTTTTTTTTCAAACCAAACAATGTTGCATATTCTGGTTCTGGAAAGGCTTTGAGGGAAGGAAGCACTGCCTCATGTTCCATACTTGCATGATCTTATTACATTAGCAAGAGAAATCAGTCTCCTTACTCATAACTGGTACAGCAGAAGTCTAGAAGACCACCTCTGCTCAAAATGTATCTTGACATGGTGGGAAGAAGAAAAAGAATGATTCTGAGACTTGCTGTACTGTAGGCAGCCTTAGAGTGGGAATTCAGAGTATGTGTAGTTTAAGTTAGCTCCTGGAAAGTTTCTGCCTCTTCATAGCAAAATGAATGGACAAAAAGAAACACAGAAGGCACCTTAGCTATATCTGTATGAGTTTTATATTAAGATTCTCATATCATAGGATTCTGTTTTTGTGTACACCGCTTACTATTTGGGTTTTAGTCAAATATAACAATACCATCAAAGTCCTGTAACTGTACAGGTCTTATTTTCTCCAATCCATGTACAATAAAAGTAATTTCTTATTCATATGTTTTAACTTGCCCTCTCATCTTCTGAGAGTGTAAGAAATTGTTAACTTTGCAGTTTTGGTGGTTTCACAGTTTTGAAGGCTGAACTGCACCATGTAGTGGTGCACATGTCTTTGGTGACAAAAAAGAGAGTCTGGATTGCTTTTAGTGTAGAATGCATAGAATGTGAAACAGTTGAGTCTCTGACCTTTGCCAGGATCACGCTTTAGGAATCAAGCTAGTTTTTTGGGTTTGTGTTTCTGTTGGTTGAGTGTGTTGTTATTTTGTTGGGTTGTTTTTTTGTTTCTTTGGTGGTTTTGTTTTTTTTTGTTTTGTTTTGTTTTGTTTGGTAGGGGTTTTTTATATTTATTGAGGATGAAAAAAGTCTGCAGTTTTTGAATGGAGTTCAGTTCAGTGAAAATTAGATACACATGAACAGTGTCTCCTCCATTTGTTTTAAGGCTTACTTCAACTGATGTGTGTCCACTGAAGTATATGTGAATGTGCAGCATCCAGACTAACCTAAAAGATAAATGCTTCTTGGGAGTCTTATTTATAAACTTGTCCCCCACTTACTAATATGTAGTTAGCCATTAATCTCATGGCCTAGAATGAAAAAGCCTAGTTGTGGCTAGTTGTCATAGTTTAACCCAAGCTGGCAACTAAATACCATGCAGCCACTTACTCAGTCCCCACACATCCCGCCAGATTTTTGAAGAAAACTCGTGGATTGAGATAAGGACAGTTTAGTAACTGAATCAAAATGAAATAGCAATAGTAATGAAAAGGAGAGAGAGGACTAGAACTCAAGAGAAACAAGAGATGTGCAATGCAATTGCTCAGCACCAGCTGACCAATGCCCAGCCCATCCTTGAGCAGTGATCAGTGGCTCCCAGGCAACTCCCCCCAGTTTATATACTAGGCATAATATTCTATGGTATGGAATATCCCTTTGGCAAGTTTGGGTCAGCTGTCCTGACTGTGCTCATTCCCAGCTTCTTGTGCACCTGCTGGCTGGCAGAGCATGGGAAATTGGAAAGTCCTTGACTTAGGGAGAGCGCTACTTGACAACAACTAAAATATCAGTGTGCTATCAACATTATTCTCCTGCTAATGCCAGCATGGTGGTGGGGAGCAGTTGGGAACATGCAAGACAGAACTGCTCTTTTTCTTTGCAGTACGGATTTAAATCAGTTTGAGTTAATCACACCCTGCTTCTCCCTGATGAATTATAAATGCCTGTGTCTGCATGTATAAATCTTAGCCTCCCATCTTGTTTTATTCCCAACTGGTTTTGTTCTTAGCAGCTGACTTACTGATCCTGTGGCTCATCTTTGTCTCCTTTGTGCTGTATTTGTAAATGCAAAGCCCCTTTTTTCTTAGGTGTTAGTTTTAAAGTCAGTGTACTCTCATCAAGTTCTTTGCTGTTTTAATTCTTTTTCCTGTTGCAATATCTCATTATGCTTCTCTATGCAGCACCTACTAGACATACGTGCTAGAAAGCACGTATGTCAGTTCAGTGTGCTTGGGTTAGTTTGATTTATGATTGTAGTAAATGCTGAAGGAGTAATTGTAGTAATTCCTTCAACAAATATGTTTATGGAGAATACTGTGTAAGGCATTAATCAGATCAAATGCATGTGCATAGTTCAGAGCATGTGCTCAAAATGGAGGTTTTGAAATAATTTATCTCAAAACTCCCTCACATGTATTTCTGCCCTGTGTTTTGGATTTTTTAAAACAGTAACTTTATATTTGTGTTTCTTAAGTGGAATATGACTAATGCAGACATACTTTTTTGTGAATAATAATAACAAAATCTCTGGCAGTTATCATTAAAAAATTTCTTGTACAGCTGGATAGGATTTTTCCCCTCACTGCTGGTAGAAATGTGACTTTTGATTTCTGAAGATCTGCTGCTCACAGCATTGTCTTCAATCAGGAGACTGATTTTTAACTCTCTGACAGTAACAGGGACTTCTGTGCAAGACATGCTTGAAAATATAACAAGCTAATTCTATGTTACAGAATTATGCTGTCACAGAACATGAGATTTTGCTATGGTGATACAGTGATTTTCCAAAAGCTGGATTTTCATTCCTGGGCATAATAGCTATTTTTTTGTGGGCTAACTTAGGTTTGAAATGTGAGTCTCTTTCTAGAACTGACTATTGGCATGTTTCTGCTCAGTGCTTCCCAGCAGTTTGCTTTCTTAACCTGCATAAAAGTCCAAAAGAAAACAATGTTTTCTTGATTCACAGCCATGAAGTGAGGATTAGTTAACACTCAAATGACAGTTGGATTGGAAGCTTGCCGTTGCAGTACTGTTCTGTAAATTATTAAACAGTATTTCCTGCTCAAGTTAAACAGCTCTCTAGAGTTTTGTAATTGTTTTTTTCTTGGACCCTTGCCCACACATTCAGGGAGGTAGGTGTGGCATTGCCAAAAGAAAGTTTTATATGCAATCCAGAAAGACCAAAGCACACTTCTTTCCTGGTTGTGATTCAAAGGGCAAATACATGGCAAATAATTCTATTCACTTCAGCTAATCACGGTTGCTGTTGTCTGAATGTACAAAATATTTATCACTTTTTTACTGTTTTGCTGTCATGTAAGCGTTCCTGGTATTTGGGAGTTTCAAGAAAAAAACTCCATAACCAACAAAGCCCTCCCACTCAGCCTGCCAATAAAACCCCAACCAACCAAAAAAAACCCCTAAAACCCGACAGTTCAGAAAAACCAAACCACAGCAAACTTGTAGGAACATAAAATTGCTGTATTGTACTAATATTTCTACTCATTGAGTTTCTAGTAATGGGTAATGCTGTATACCCTGAAGATGATAATCATGGAACTACCTTGCTACATTGTTCATGAATTAGCAAAACTTGAAATTTCCATTGAAACATTGCCTTCTTTTCCCCAATAAACCAGTGAAAACAAGTTCATTTTTTTCTTTACCTGTCCTGTGGGAAACAGGAGGGAGATCTATTAAACAATACTACATGTATGTTGTTATTAATTACCTGGTTTGCTTTTTCCTGTTTAGCAAAGGAGCAAGACCTTTGGTCTTGAGGTTTCACAATGTTGTTCACAGACCAGCTATACATGCAGAATGGTGTAGAAATACTTCAACAACAGGTGAATGACTGCCTCGTTGAAGTGGGACTCTTTAAAGGATCAACCAAAGAGAAATCTACCCCTCTGCTGGGTGCTAGTCCACTCAGATTGCTTGAGTGCTGTACTTTACCTAATCAACTCTTACTGTTCTAGTCCGTGTGAAAAAAGGCACTGATGATGTTGTCAGTGTTTCAGGATGACTTGGGCAGACAGAATAGATGCTGTTATTTCTTTGCATTTAAGCCGTGTGGACATATGTACACATCAGTACAAGAGCAGGAACTTTGGGAAACTGGGGACTTGGTGTATACTGGTCTGAGACCCTTGAAAAACACTGAGGTTTCCCAGGAGGAGAATAATGAGGAAATTGGAAGTGAAGGTCAAGAAATATTCTTCTAAGACTGGACTGGATTGTTTCTGAAGAGTCGGTGTATCTCAGATTTTTTTGAATTCTTAAGAACTCTTCTGTACCAGACTTTCTAAATCTTAAATATGAATTTGAATTATCCTGGTATCTTGTTCACAGCAATTAATTTAATTCAGCCTTGACTTGGTTCTGTCAGTTTTCGGGGATTTTGAGTCATGTGTGTGTTTATGAAATGGTAGATAGAAATTGATGAAAGAATGGACAAAGCACTTCTTCAGAGTGAGAGAGAGAGGGAGAGCAAAGTGAGAGGGAATGGAAAAAGACCATGAAAGCAATGGAGAGAAAAGTTAGGAAAGGGATGCAGTGCAAGGGCTTCACATTGCTTTTGTGAAGTTCCTTTATGTTCAATGATTAATTCTTTCATAGCTCATCTTTGCATACCTGAATGCAGGTGTATTGATTCTTGAGTGAGAGGGTAATTGATAGTGGGCTGTGCTGTGCTATATTCTGCCTTCAAGAAATAAATACAGTAAATCTGACTGTGACTGCAAACGTGAAATTAAACTAGAATAAAGCAGCAAATAATTTTAGTATCTTTAGCTTCCTTTAAATTCTTCCTCTTTTTCATTTGTGCAGTGATATGTTCCCCCCTCCCCCTTTAGTGGGAATTCTGGGTTAAAATGAATGTTAAAGTTAATGCCATAATAGATCTCTAAAGCATCTAAAAGGTTTTGGTTTTTAATGTAACACAGCACTTCCCAAAAACCAGATCTTGTTACAAGTACTTTGGTAGATGTTTATAATGTTAATGGTAACGCAGGTCCTTTGCAATTAAAATACTGGTTTTTTGTTTTGCTTCTTTCAGGCAATGCTGCTGAGTAACATTACAGTAAATGATCGATTGATTCAGAGTCTGCGAGGTATGTTTTAATACCCCTATGCATCTCTTTCATACTGCTTTTTTAGGCCCTCTGTTTTTAAGACTTGCATGTTTCTGGGGTTATCTGGGAATGCTGCCTTTCTTCAAGTCATGAAGGTGGTGCAGGAGCTGCAATGACTTAGATACTTTGTCTGCATAGTTCCAGTTAAGTGTAAGGCCAAACTGCCTCAACAGTAGAGGGATTTGTCTATGTAATGCTTGATGTAGTACTTCTGACTCTTACAATATAAAAAACCACAGAATAAGACTAGGTTAGTATATTTATTCTCTATTCTACCTGTTGCAATATATACTTGCATTCCTCCCTGGGGTGTTGGGTTGCGCCTTTTAGCACTGGAGGAATTCCCCAACTCCTATATTAAATAAGAGAACTTAGTCTAAGTTATTTCTATACATGTTGGCACATCAAAACTGTGCTTAACAATGTGTTCCTCAAGAGGTCTGTGGAATAAATCCTAAGTCCTATAAACAAGTAAATATGTTGTGGTGCCTTCTTCTGGTGCTTCTGTCAGGAAGAAAACTCTAAATCATAGATGCCTCCTTTTATAGGAACACATCTGTAAATTGCATTTATTCAGGGAAGCATTGTAGGTTGTCTTTAGATGCTGATAGGCCTAAAGATTTCCTGGGCTGAAACTTAGCAGGGTTTGCAAATCAGAGTATTCCTTATGAAGAAAACTAGGCTGGTTTTGCTAATCTGTTATGCTGAAAGGCTATTCTTACCCAATCCTGTGCATCCTAGTAGAATAAATTCAAGAATCATCCATGCATTTGTATAGAAAATATACTTAGCATGACAGATGAATTAAGCATCCTTACCATCAGTTTGTTGTTTGAGATTTCTGTTGTTATATATGTATGTATATGTTTGTGTGTGTTTTTATATGTACCTTAATTTTGTTTTGATCAGAACACTTGAAAGAGTTACAGACAGAATATGGAAAGCTACAGCTGGATGTGTACTGGTTTCAGAAGAACCAGACTAACCTTCAGAGGAAGTTCTCATACGACCTGTAAGTATGTTCTTTATGAAAGATGACTTCACAAGTTGTAGGTGACTTGCTTATAACCCACAGTATTCTTGTCTCAGTGATAGTACTGTACAGTTTTAAGGAGAAAAAAGGTACTCTGTTTCTCACACTGGGCGTTGGCAAATCCAGCAGCCCAGCAGGGGAGAGGCTGCACATATGTTCCCGTGCATGCAGAGCACATCTATGTGTGCCAGATATGCAGGTTAATGCAGACACATGAAGCATGAACACAGAAAACAGCCATCATCTCATCACCCTCCCCTGAGGCGGGGTGTCCGCTAGTGCAGAATGTGCTGTGGGAGTGGTCTGGATGGGCTGTCCCTTCTTATGAGTCTGTATTTTAGGCTCCCCACCCCCGTGCCTCTGCTCTGTGCTCCTTTGGGCTCGTGGAGGTGGGCCTTGGATAGGTTAATGGCTATTGTGATGGTCCTGAGAGCAGCTGGGGAGGGTATTACTTGGGCTCCTTTGTGTGTGTGCAGGTGGGCATCTTTATCACAGAAATTTACTCTGTGTAATCCTGTGAGGGAGAAAACATGCCACAGAGGCTATACTGAAAAGCTTTGGTGTTGCACATTTCAAATATGCTATGTTGATGGGATGAGGTGGAGAAACCAGTGCTGTCTCTGTACTACAGAAGTTGTATGCATTAGTAGAGTATTCAAATCTTCAGAAATCCTTTTAAAATAAGGGAATTCTGTCAGATACTAAATTTAAAACAGTGAGCATTTGTCACAAATGTTAAATGAACTTTATTTTTAAGTGCAATGCAGGGATGAGAGAGCATTTGGGGAAGGTTGCACTATCCCCAGCTTCAGGTTGTCTGTATACTGCATCTCTCAAGCTTGCAAGCAGGTGCAGATAAAACTGATGTCCTTTTATTTCCTAGAAATTAATGAGTGTGTGCATAACTGAACCCTATGTTGTTTTATTGTGGCTGACGTTCACTAACTTGGGAAGCACTGCTTACTTTCGTGACTCTTCCACGTATTAGCATTATCGAAATCAGACTTTAGAATAATGTCTAGTCAAGAAGAAATGGCAATAAAGGTAATTAATTTTTCAGTTCATAAAGGTGACTAATTTGCCACTTCATGGCATATCTGTCTGCTACTGTTCTTCCTTTCTGGGTATGAACTACAGAAGGTATTTTTTGCTTTTGAAAAGCAAGGGTGGAGAAAGGTGAAAGTGCAATAAAAATGAGTGACTTGCTGTTGTAGAGTCCATGTTCTCTGAGAACTCCTTTGGATTAGATAATATTTGCAGCTTGAGAAACTGGAACATGCGTGTCTGAACCAGCTGCTGTTGCACTGAGGGTATTAACACTTGTAATAACACTAGTCAGAGCCAGAATCAGAAGAAATTCACCCCACTTCTGTCTTAGTGAGAGGGAGGAGAAACTTGCGTTATTTTGACCATGCTGTTGTACAAAGGATGCTGAGAGAGATTTTAAATGTGGCAAGATGTGTTTGCAGGGTCTTTAACTGATAGCATATATATGAATTCAAAGGTATCTTTGAGTGGAAAAAGCAGAGAGAGGAAGGAGAAAAGGTTTAAAAACCCCAGGACCAGTAGGGAAAAGAAACAGCGTGGTCCCCTGCCAAAACTCATTCTCAGGTAGGCTCTGCAGGGCAGTGTGTACTGATGATGGTGGTGGCTTTTTTTCACCACACTGTCCCCTACCGTGATGCACTTCTCACTGGGATTCACTCAGACATGCTACTGCTCACAGTACTGTTCACAGTGGGATCAAAGCATACTTGGGGTCATATGATGACTAGTTTTTAAGCCTTCTGTGTGTGTGGTACAGGGTAATGCTTATCTGCTTTGTTTCTCACTAGGTCTTGTTCTTCTCTGGTATAAACTGGAGGTTACAAATCAAGTTATGAAGACGGCAATGAAGGGTGGTCTTGCCCCAGTTGTGGTCATTTCCCCTGAGACATCAAGATAGACAACACTCCTGGGCTTTGCTCAGGGTCTCCAGCACAGCCCCAGAAAAGGAAAAGACTGCCCTGGCAGCTTTAGGAAAAACACTGCTGCAGCGGCCTAGGACTTACCGCAGAGTTACAGAGCTGTAAGGGAGAGGCAGGATGCAGAAATGCAAACACAAGGACCCTGCTGTCACAAAAGTTAAGATGCTAATGGCACTGTGAATATTAAAAGTATGTAAAAGATACACAGTCCTTGCATCTTTAGGAAATACTCCTTTTGGAACTTACAGTAGGTACTGATGAAGTCCATTTCTGTAACATCTTGCGGCACTGCACCTGCTGAAATATTGAGAAAGGATGTTCAATTTGCTAGCTAGTTTTTTATTTCAGCTAGTAGTTTGCTGTTTCCTCTTCCTGGCTAAAATCAAATTTCTGTTATTATACTAGAAGTGCTTCCAGGATCAGAATTGACTTTAACTTAACAGAAATTAAATGGTTAGTGGAAGACACTAAAAATAAAAAAAAAATCATGTCTCTTTTTGAGCTGGTCAAACAAAAGGAGTTTCAGTTAATTTCTCCCAATATAACTTGGACCACCTGCACTATACATTAGGACTTAGGTTAACAGCTCATTTTTCCCTACTAACTACTCAAATGTAAGCCCAGATAATAGAATCAAGGAAATAAAAAGATGGGGGGTGGGAGAGAGAAGGATTAAATAATTTTACGAAAGAACATTTTGGAAGAGCATGGATGAAAGTTAACTGTCTTTTTCGTGTTTTCTCCAGGTCACAGTGCGTCAACCAGATGAAGGAATTAAAAGAACAATGTGAAGAAAGGATAGATGAACTTAAAAAAAAGGGTAGTGACATACCACAAGTCAAAGATAACAAAGACTTCTCAGATGATTCAAAAAAACATAGCCAGGTATGGTGTGGATAATTTCTTGAAAATAGTCTTCTTTGTAATTCTTAAGTATTTCTCCACCTTCCTGCTGTCTCCACCTAACAGCTGGTCTCACTCAGTTTTACACTGCTTCAACATTTGTTGAATGTTTACAATCTATGGGAAATGGTGTGATTCCACGGACACCCTTTTAGTGCAGAAATTTTTCCTTATATCCAATCTAAACCTTCTCTGGTGCAACCTGGGGCCATTTCCTGTGGTCCTGTTGCTTGTTATCTGGGAGAAGAGGCTGCCCTACCTTGGTGCAGCCTCCTTTCAGGGAGCTATAGAGAGCAGCAATGGCAGTGCACAGGGCTGATGGTGATTGTGAGAGGTTCCCATGCCCATGGAAAGAAGCAGGCATCAGTTTGGAGTGATCAGCTGCGGCTTCTTTGTCCTGCTGAAGTTACTGATGCAGGGCTGCCCGGCAGGTAGCCCCAAGCAGGCCTCATCGTATCTGAGCCTAACCTTTGGGTTTCTTTTTCCTTCTTTTTCCTATCAAGTTTTTCTCTTTGTTCATTCTCATAAGTTCCTCGACAAACAGCCTAACTCTGCTCTTTCCCCACTGCCCCTGGATTTGCTGGCTTTGTAGCCTAATTTGGTGTTTCTGACATGACATCGGGGGAAGAATAACCCCATATATCAGGACAGGTGGGGTCCTGACTGCTTAAGCAGCGACTGTGGAGGAAGAGCCTGAGTGCTAGAAGAGATGCCACATGAGCCAGTGGTGCAAGGACAGCTGTATATGGGGCTGTGTTAGGAGGACCATGGCCACCCCATCTTTTTAAACCTCTTCTACCTCCACTCCACCCTGTAAGTGGAGAATATAAGCTGGAGAATCACCGTACTCTACAGGCAGCTACAGATGCCCCTCCTAGAAGATGGGTGTTGTTAATGTGTGGAAGCACTGGTTACATCCACTGACTATCTTTCATTTTCATGAGGAACTAATGGTGAATCATAAGTCAAATCATATGTCTCTCAAAAGGTGTGAGCTTTTCAGTCGTAAACACTTGGGGGAAACAGAATTTCAGTGCTGCAGTTCCTGAAGCCTCTTTGGAGCAAGAGTACAGGCTGAAAACAGTGCACTGAGGAGATCCCATTTTATTAGAGATGTTATGAGAGATCCTTCTGAGCCAGTGTTAGACACACAACAGAGCACCAGGGTAGGAGGTGACAGAATGATGGTGCATGACTCAGATGTAGAGAGGCAAATGTAAAAATTTTACAGAAGCATAATATACATGAGTGCCAATAACCAAAGTTAGATAACTATAATGATATTGAAACAAACAAATTTAATAGAAACAAACTCCCCTCCCCTGGTCCCATGCCAAAATACTTAATTCAGATAATCTTGGAATCATTTATGGAGAGAGGTGGTAATTTTATCTCTGTTGAAAACATGAGCACTTACTTTCTAAATGGCATCCCCAAGCTCTGTTCCCTGTGCTGTAGACAAGGGCATCCACTGGTGGAGACACCATCAGGCACAGGACAGTCAGGCACCAGATCCAGGGATGGGGAGAGATAGATGGAGGGGAGGCTCAGGTGTGCAGACATGCCAGCAGCGACATATGGGGAGACCATGGCCATGTGAGGAAGGCCAGTGCCAGTGTGAATAAAAGTAGTACATAGAATTTTAATTGCCACATTGGAAGGTCTTCAAGATGGTGTATATCTTAGCCTTAATCATTGAGTGGGTCACATGCTGAGAGCACTCTAGTACCAGAACTTAGCATGTTCTTAAGCAAGCTCCATCGTGTTGAACAGGTACTATTGTCTGGTTGGTTAATTCACATTTTTCTTTTCTTAATCCTGCATTCAGCAGAGTTACAGACCAGTTCCATACAAGCCTGACTTAACTGAAGTCTTACTATGCCCAAACTCAGTTTTCCTGTCCTATAGATAACTAATAGGAGTTAATGCTATCTTTTTTTTTTTTGCTCTGCCGGCCCTGACATGGTAAGAGGGCAAAAGTGGATAAATGCATGGTGTTACAGTTCTCTGACGGTCAGAGAACAACCAAGAGCTGTAATCTCATTGTTATCTGCAGTTAAAGCAGGTATGTCAGGATTCTCTGGATGTGTCATGCTGTCACATAGAAACATTACGGCATATTCAAGATTGTTTGGTACTTCCATCACCAATAAAAATTTCAGTCCAAATATTTCCAAGTGTTTTGGGATGTTTTCCCCTAGTGAATTCTTATCTGAGTGCCACTTCCCTTTCAAATCCAGGAGCAGTTACACAAACCAATGCTTATCTTGTATACGTTCACTTTATAGGTCAATATTCAGTCTCCAGCCTTGGCACAAACTGAGTTCAAGCAGGCTGAGTTGGAACAGCAGAAACCCAGTGAAGACGTACCTAAAGCAGTACCTACAGTAAGACAGACAGACCTGATGCAGGCTAAAGGTAAGATGGGCATCACTGTCTTACTAACAGCTGGTTAAGAACAGCTGTAATTTAACGGAACATTTAAAGACATTTTAGTACCCAAGATTAAGACTGAAAAAAGTGACACCAACAGACTGAAGTTTAAACAGTTTTTCAGCTGTGGAGAGGCATATATACTGAAGCATTTTTATTGCTAGCATTTCTACTCCTTCAATTTTGTTGTAATTGACATGTTGCACGTAAAGGAAAAGACAAATATTTACAATTCTGGAATCATGTTTCTCTTTTAATATGGAGTAAATACCCTACTCTTTGGAAGGAATGATTTTCAAGCACACTTAAAGTCTGCGTTCTTCATAAATTTGACACATCCAGCCTGTTACCCCTCCCTATGAAATAACTGAAAATTAGGCTTAAAACAAACACACATCCATACTTCCCAATTGTTGTCACTGAGCAAAATGCAAATAAAGTTAGTTAACCTAAGGTTACTTTTGGCACTGAATTCAGAAACTTTATTTGAATGGATGTACCCTTGTCTATCCATCTTGCACAGTAGTGTGTGTGATAGAAATTCAATTCCCTATTTAATTATTCTTACACTCTCTTAAATTACAGTCTTGCTAGCATGCAACTCTCAGAGAGCTAGCATTTGAAGACATCTACATATAGCTTATTTGGACAAATGGTCTTTTTTTTTTTTTTAGTTAAAAATGCAGGTATGTGGGAAAAAAGTTAGTCTGCTAAAAATGATAGTGCTCCTGCACTACTTCTTCATATTTGAAAACAAGAACAGCCTTGGTTTACTCGCAAATCTACTTATGTGAATGCTTTGTCCTGAGCTGCTTTCGAATACCAAATCAGTTTTATTGTTTGTAACAAAATGTAACAGACAGAAACCCAGTGCTTTTGTATCACACTGCAATGTTTGTTTAAACTGCTTTGTTTCACTTGTCCAATTTATTCACCACACACCCCAAAATTTTAATGATGTAGAAGCATGAATGTATTGACAGAAAACACAATCTCCTCCTTTAGGTGTTCCCACTAGGAAAAACAGGAATTATCTTCTCTTTATCTTTGGAACTGAGGTGGTTGAAAGATTGTTTCAGAGGAAAAACAACACTTGAGTGAGAAATATAAAGCATTATTTATTAAAGGTTTTTAACTTGTGCCACCACTGCAAGGCATTGGTTGTTTTTCACTCAGAATCATTTTTGTTGTTTTCAGAAAGAAAAGATGGCCCAGCTGACATGAGAAGACAGGACCCTAAAGCAGAAGAGGAGCAGCATTTTAGTCAATTGAAAAACCCACAAGATTTGCCCAAGGCTGCTGCAGGTCACAAGGAGGTGCTGCCTGAGTTAGAGAAGGAGCCAAATCCATCTGAAAATGAAAAACATGTAGCTGGGCAAGATGCATTACAGCCAGCAGCAGAGCAGGCTGCCAGTGAGGAAATCGAGAGGGAACAGCTCCTAAATTACGATGCTAAGCAGGATGACTTGCCCCTGGGAAAGGCCGGTTCGTAGCATGTCATGTATTGTTAAGAGCAGGAAAGAAATGAAAGTGTGGAATAGGGCATGATTTCTGTAACAGCAGCAGCAGCTGGCCAGACTTGAGTAACAAGCTTTCACAAAGGTCAGTCTGAGATGTGGGAGGTGTCAGTCCACAGCAGTCTTCTGCAGTCTGTGGATAAAGACAGAGGCTTCTGTCTGTGCAATACAGAGCTACCAGGCTGGGCTCCTCTGCATCACCATGGCAGCCTTACTGGCTTTCTCTCCATTAGGCTGTATGAGGCATTCAGGAAAATTAGCCCCCAAATGTTTTGGTACTGGGGCTTCCTAAGAATATGTTATGTTTGAGAAGGATGTTAACCACACAGAGCACCAATGAGTAGAGTTACTTATACATGGATATTTTGCAATTAGTCTATTTACAGTGTCAGTGCTAATGTTAGTTACCTCTATTTCAAAATAAGCTCCATGAGTAAAACCCTAAGACTTCAGGTATCTGAAGTTTTATTTTTCTGAGTTTGCAAAAATATGGATCAGATATTGTAAGATACTGGTTTTGGGCATCTACCATGTGGCCCTGAACCACTCCACAGCACTTGGCAGCAGAGTATTGATGTTGTGCCTAAACCTGACCAGTGTGTAGACATCCCTCTTGTCTGTCATGAGAGGTTTGGTCTCAGGTGGACCGAGTAGCCCAGAGTAATCAAAAGAGCAGGAATTGATGCCCACAAAACGTGCTGTTCATGGTTTTCTAGTAAAGACATTCTTAGAATCATGAGTTATGAGTTGTTTGAATGTTAACACTGTTGCTAACTTAGCAGGGATAAATAATCCCTCATAGACTAATTGCATTGATAAACTAGTATTTTTCCAACTGCTTCAGAAAGATGCTGGTCAGACCAGGCTGCACCCCAAACACATTTAATTAAAAGTTACCTAAGCTGCTTCTATTTTAACAGAAATAAATAGCAAAAACATTGGGTTAAAAAAATTGCCTAACAATTAGTGCAAGGAAAAGCTCTGCCATGCAGCCCATGAAAGGTCAGCATTTCTGTGAGTAAAAAAGATTAACAGTATGTTCTTCAGGCTTGAATGTTCAACAAAACTACCAAACCTTACTGCACAGGTTCCTTGTAGCCAAAGAAGCTTAAGGTAGACAGACTTCAGTGTTCTCTGGGTATCATCTGTCTTTCAAGAAGAGCTGCTTCTCAAAGTTTCAGAGGTTTAGGTCTAGTATAAAAATCTATTTGTAGTGGTCTGAATATGGACAACGTAAGGCTTAAAATTTAAATTTTTAAGCCTTTTTTTAAGCCACTTACAACTGGAGGGCTTGGCTTACAAACATTTTGAAGCAGAAGCTCCCATCTGTCTTGAGTGGGGTATGGTTATACCTCTCATGGGATGTGTTTATACCCCTCTGTTATGGTTTTTTTCTGGCTGATTATTTGAAAAATAAGGATAGTAGTTGGCAATCAGAAATACTGTTTCCATTCACTTTTGAGTGCTCGAAAGAAATCTTAATATAGTCACTAAAAGTTGCTGGAGATGAGTTAATGACTGGAAGAAGAAAATCTCTTCTAGGAATGTACTCTTCTAGGAACTTTTGTGTCAGGTTAGCACAACAAAATACTCTCTTTTTTAATGCTATATTCACAGATTTCTCCTGACTGGATAAACTAAAACAAGAAGGGGAGAAGCTGGGATATGTTTTGGTGCTAGTGGCAGTACATTTAAATGCAACATCATAGTCAAAGTTTTCAGCGTTGGCTTCAGGTTTTGCTGTTCCTTAGGCTGTCCTTTAAAGTATTCTGAAGTTGTTGAATGCTTTTTCTTTCTGCCCATCTGAGTGCTGGCTGATGTTATCTCACTTTCCGAATCCCAAAAGATTCTGGCTTTTATCTAATTCTTTAGACAAGATTTACAGCAAAAGTTGCTCTGAAATTTAACACTTCAAAATGAAAAATAATACAAAAACCTGCTCTGACCAGCAGTTCATTCAGCAGCAAAGTAAATTATGTGGAAGATGGTTATATCGCTGTTTCTGTGTGCAGGTGACCTTACAGTATAGCATAAAACTACTTGAACTTTTTTCAGACAAACAGGAACATGAAGTGATGAACCAGGACAAGGATGTTGATTACAATTTAAATGAGAATGAAGCTGAATCAGAAACAGACAAGCAAGCAGCACTTGCAGGGATTGAAAATGGTAAAAATGAAAAAATTCCCAGTTTTAACCCAAATACCGTATGCTGAAAGTTTTAAGATGATATTTGGCATAGTATCCTAGCTAATTTTTATTTGTTTTTTGAGCTTTCCCTCATGTTGTCAGTGTGATTATTTTCTGTATAGCATTACTGAAGCTACTCTTTAATGGGTGTGGGGGTGTGGTATCTGTAAATTTACTGTATTATACATAGAATTTCCTATATGAAGAACCATCACTTCTGCCTCTTAAAGAGATTTCTGTACCTTTTTTATCCTCATTAGTTCAAAACCTTGAAGATACGAAGAATCACTTATCTGACCATGCTGAAGAATGACAGAAGTTGTGAACAAAGGAGGTTCTTGATGCAACCTAGCCACCTCTTCATCTAAATGCAGCAATGATGAGAGCAAAAGTGATCTGAGAATGTTCTGATTACTGTCTCAAGACTTGAATGAGGGCCCAAATGACGCAGTATCTTGTTTTGAAGTTCTAGTACTTGTTTTGAAGTTCTAGTTTCAGTGGGGGAAAAAGTGATCTGAAATCTCTGGAGGCTTGTTTCAAAGCAGCTTGACCTCTGCAATGACCCTCTCTTTCCTACTGATTATAAAATTGAAATCAGCTAGCAGTAGATGTAGTAACTTTGATGTTGGCTAACTTGTATAGTCATACTACAGTAACAGTATGTGTGGATTGGTAGTATATGAGGATGGATCTCTCCCCTGAGCCTTGTGCAGTAATCCCTAGTCTAGTTTTAAGAACTTAAGAGGAGCTAAGTTACTGAACATGGGAAGGATGGAAAACAGTCCATGCTGCAATCTACCCTTGTGCCTATTGTGGCAACTTTTTACTGCAACGTAGATGTACTCAGAAAGCACAATGGCGGTCCTCAGATATTATGCAGAATGATGTATTTACCTGTGCCTTCTAAATTAAATTTCTAGTTTACACTGTCTGGATGAGTTCTTAGCTTCAAGGTTAAAAAAAAAACCCAGAAGGATTCTGACAACAGTGCCTTCTTGTTAAAAGATTAGCCAGGAAGATCTTTCTGAAAGCTTTGTTGTACTCTTGTTCACAAGTTCAGTACTGGAGTATGGTTCAGTTACTACTGACTTGCACAAGTTTAGTGCAAAAATTCAAACTCATGAATTTTTTGTGACAGAAGTCCTCTGAAATGTGTGCTATAATATGCTTTACTCCACCCAGCCACTATCTTCTGCTAAAACGTAGGAAGGTAAATGCTTGCCTTGTAGAACAGCAATCATCTCAGCTGTTCAATGTGAATATTCTTCTCTGCTGGACTTTTGAAGGAAGGACACCAGACTATGCATTCAGAAGACATGGCAGTGTCTCCCCCAGGTGAAGCTGTAGTCGTTGTGAAGTCCTGTGTTACAATATATCATCTCGTTAATGTTGATCTGTTGTCTTCGTCTTTTCTCTGACTTGTTCAATGTAAACTATAAACTAGTTTACTTGCAGTGAGTTAGAAATACCCTCTACTTAGCACTCCGCCCCCCTCACTGCAGTCCAGCCTCCATGTCTGGAGCCAGCTGTTTTAAAGAAACTTCTGTGTCTGTTCTCAAGACCGACATCTGTGTTTGGAGCAGTCTTTGAGCTTGAACCAGCCTCTGTTGAGACAGCAAACAGCCACGAACAACTTGCCAACCAGCAATTCCATTTAAGAAAGCACAAATCTGTCTTTGCTTTGCCTTACCGAACATCATTTTGTAACTCCTTTTCGGATGTGTCATTCCTGACTGTGCTAGTTCACAACTCCTGTACTTTAACGTATCTAAATACGCAAGTGGAAGGTTGGCTCTTTTGTGTATGAAAAGAGTATGAGTCGTCACTGAGTGAAAGTCAGAGCTTACGTCAAATGGTGCCTATTAAGCCTAAACAAAGAAAGAGTTCACTGGTAGTTTTTCACCATCTACCTCAGACTTAACTGATTTGGGCTACTACAGTCAACACAGCAGAGAAAACAAATGCTTCTAAGCAGTAAAGAAGAGGTATCAGCATCTATACTACAAGGCTTGGGAAGCGGGGTTATTGGGATTTGTTTTGCAAATAATGGCATGTTTTAACATCAAAATGTTTACCCATAATGTGGGTTAAAACATTTACCCATCTTCTGAGCATTTTCCCAGGACTTCATCTGTAGTTGATCAGGAATTTAATACTGATTGTTAAAGAGCATATATAGTACCAGTGAAACACTGTGTTCAGGTTGAATTAATAGCTTTACCATGATCAAGTTAAAAACCACAAAGAAACAAATTGCTTAGAGTAATTTATATATTGCCAGAGAGTTCTTTTTTAAAACTAATTGTTTTTACTGTATTTCTGTACATTTTTGGGCTTCTCTGAGCCACCTGGATACTGTCTTCCATAAACAAGACCACCTTTGTACAAGGGACACTTGTAAACTTTTGAAAACCTCCCATGTTGAAAAGCACGAAGGACTACAATATTATTTGCAATAGCTTCAAGTGCTACAGGAATGTAGGTAGGGTGATATATTTCTAGTACACAAAGGGTCTGTATGTCAACTGTATATAGTTTTAGAATTAAAGGGCCTTTAGTTGAACAAAATAAGATTCATTTGGAAATGTGGTGGACAGTGTCTCTCACTGAAGTTTTTGGTTGCGTGAGGCATCACTTCTTAGCTGTAATCATCTTGGTGTTAAATTAACGCATCCTTGAGAGTTTAGCTTGATCCCTTTTAAGTAAGCATTTTAAAATTAAAATACTTCTCTGTAGGGTGTATTTGCCTTATTCTGTACAGCTTACCCACTTCTAATTTTAATGAAAATGGGAGGAGTATTATTGCTCTTTTCTTAGTTCTGTAAGTGGTGTAAGATGGCTTCTCTTTTACTTGCTGCTTGCTTTGGAGAAATACCAAAGGCTCTCACTGAGCTACTGTCATGGAGTTCAAGATTTTTACGACAAGAAAAAGTTTTGACTGTTTAGAAGAAGCCAGATGAATTCTCAGTGCCATTTTACATCTACATGTTCTAGGTTTTTTATTTCTTTGGCAACTATACAAAAGCATTTAAGTATATTAATCATGATGATAAACAAACATGTAATGTGATATGCAGTCTCCTTAGCAGAGAAAATGGGGAAATGATGTCTTCAAGGCAGTACTTCTGCTTATTTCAAGAAGCTGCAAATTGCTGGAGGACAAGTGGGTGTTCCACTTCAGAGGTTCCCCATATTTTCAAGCTCTCTCTTAGCAGTGCTGTTACTCAGGAGATGCAGCTGCAGTGATACTACTCCACAGTAAAATTAGGTGATAAACACAAAAATACATCTCGTATGGTCAAGATGGAGTTAAAAGCTCATCCCTACAGAGGAAGTAATTCTACACCAAAATGAAGACTGTCCAACAAAGGACCTGCATTATTTTACATCTGAAAGCACAGGAGGCAGAACTATTTCAGGAAGCAAAGTGGAGGTGTGGGGATTGTTCTGTTTTGGGTATCTGTCAACACAGTAGGATCCAGCACACCCACTGCAGTCAAAAGTGGATAAAAAAGCTCATTTAAGAGCCGAGTGATGTACCAAAGTGGCAATCCCTCCTCTGCAGGGCAAGTAACAGGACTGAAAAAGTCAGAGAGTAAGAATGCCACCTCTGTGTCTGGTCCTATTGCTGCTGACTGTTGCAGTGTTTGCTGTGCAGATTCTCCAGTGCCAGGCGAATGAAGACTAAGGAACAAACTCCAGCCAGAAACCACTCAGTTTCTCACTGTCTTCAAAGGCTTCTACAAAACACCTCCTAGAAAACTGACTTCAGTAAAACAAAACATATCACTGAATTCAGGGTAGTAGGAGCTAAATGACTAGTTTTCACCTGCTCTTGATGCCCATAAAGATCGTTTGAGCTTGCAGGATGTGGGAAAAAAAACCCAAACCACTCTTGCTACTTGTAAACCGAGCAATTTTGATACAAGTTAGACAAACATGGAAACTAAGAATCTAAGTGACTGTTCAGTGCAGAATTTCAGTGGCTCACTTACGCCCACCAGACATGAGGCTCTTTTCATGATTTTTATTCAGTCCCTAAACCACCATTTTCTGTCATAACACATTAATAAAAACTATTTATGATTAAAATCTGTAATAAAATCAATTAAGGTACGACATTCTTCAACAATACAGTTCATTAAAATCAGTCTCACGCAAAAAATGCATTAAAATTTACACAAACTACTTCAAAACATCAGGTGCCATTCAGATCACATAAAGGCAACAGACCACAGATACTCCACATAACAGTATTTTTATCCTGGAGGTCTCTCTGAGTGCACCACTAGATCTCTCTTACAGCTGGTATCTGCTATGTAAGTATCTTCATGTATCCTTGTAATAATCCCTTGTCCTTCAAACAAGCTTCACAACTGGAAAGTATTTATGAGGAGAGAAGTCAAATTCTGGAGGAACCTGGAAAGAAAAGATTTAAAACATTACAGAGCAGTACTACTGCATTTGATGCTCAGAATACTCTGCTTCCAGAAAAAAAAAATAACAGCACAAGATTTAAAACCAAGTAATTCTACCTCTTTAAATTATTGTCTGAAAAACATTCCAACCCATTTCTGGATATGTCAATCATTATTCAGCAGTGATGTCCACAAAGCTGTAAAATGCTGGTGTGCCTCTCCAGTGTGTTCCTTCCTTCCTCTGTGCCTTGCCATTGAAGGAAGGCCCCCTTCTTCCCTCTGACCCATGTGGCACCCACTAATCCTGACAGCAAGCGCTCTCATGATTTTATTCACACAAGGTGTTAAGTTTCTTTTCCCTGTTCTTTTAAGAGTTAGAGTAACTATGCTTGAATTTGCTCATTTGGCTCTCAAAATACCTGTGGGAGCCTTGCACAGAATCACAGGATCATTAAGGTTGGAAAAGACTTCACGATCATCGACTCCAACCTTAATGTATGTCATACTGTATTTTGCATTCAGTTCAGCTGGCATTTTCTTACCTTAGAATCTTTCTTGTGGCCTCCTGCCAGCAGCTTCATGACCACAATATTGGGTTTTGCAACTTTTAGAATTCGATTCACCTAAACACAAAACAGCAAGTCTTCCAGTGAAAGCATATAACCTCAGAATTATTTCAAAGATAATACTCTAATGTTTACATACTCTAACACTACAGCAGTTCTCTTACAGGGTCAGTTTAAGAGGTATCAAGAGTGTTTTGGATTTGCTTTTAAGTACAAGAGCTGGAATAATTAAGTTTAATGAAGGGCACATTTAATAGTCATAGAAACCACTGATTTACCAATTCCTGAACATAAACATGGGAACTCTGGCAAGTTCTGTGGCACTCTCACAAATAAAGGTATAGAAAGACTCTAGGCATCTATCTTCAGCACTGCAACACAAAGAGACGGGTCAACTCAAGTATGAAACTGAGGTCTTTTTCAATGGACGTGCTCTTGATGTGCTCACAATTACCCCCTGACTATCTTGGTTAGCCTCAATTAGATAGCTCGTGTGTGAGTACCACCAGGATCCAGACAACAGGAATTGATTCCTACATTCTCAGGAGGATCTAATCCCCTAAGTACTCTTGACCTGCTCAGATGTGACAAAAAAGCATCCTCCTTGCTCCAAAATACAATCCCAGACACTTAAGCTTTTAGGCTATTAACAAAGAGGGAAAAATTCTTATCCATATTTACAGCTCTGCTGAGAAAAATCCCTCCAGGGAACACACATGAGACAATCCTCTGTTCATCCTGATGATATTCAAGCCTGTTTATCCCACGTCTCAGTAGTCCACCTGAATTACTAGATTCCAGGTAAGTGAGACAGACACGTATCACCTTCTTGTAAAACTGCTTTTAGAAAGGGGCTAGAGGGCAACATGCAAGAAGGAAATACGTTGATGCTCCAGCATCTAAGATGTTCAGCTGGGAGAGATTTTGATACAGTGATCACAACCTTGATTATGTTGTGTGATGTACTGAAACAGACTGCTGTGCAAGGCGCCACCACTCTCCTCTGTCCACTCCTTAATCAAAGCACTCAGGTTTGTTCAGCAGTTTGATGAAGTGTATTTTGGATCTCAAGTAGATTCAGCTAAAAACAAACACTCTGAGCAAATAGTTCCTTTCCTAGTATTTCAGTCTTACCTCATTGTCTGGATTCGGAATATTCTCAAGAATCATTTTAGCTTGCTGGTAGTGTTTGCTAGCTGCCATGTAGAGATCTGACGACTGAGGAGGTGGGCTATATTTATTTAAATCAGACATTTCCTAGTATTACAGAAATAAATATATATCAAAATCAGTTGCTAGAAAACTGTATTTTTATCACCCTAAATGAAAACAAATTACTATATTGAAGAAAAGAGTTATATCAACTAAATACTATTTTAAGAATAAAAACTGAAGTTGAAAACATTTATATAAAATGCCAAAACCCAAACAAAACGCAAACAGCAACACAGGGCTCAATGACCACTTTTTACCGCAATGACTACTTTATACTGCCACAAAATACAATTAAATTCTCATACTGTTTATAAAACAGTCCCTCTCTTGAGCAACTTGTCATTCATTTGCTTTGATAGTGCCGTGCAGCAGGGTATGAAATCACAGGGGAAAAAAATAAGTGTATTACAATGTTTATTTAAATCAAGGTTACAACAAGGGAGGTGCTGAAACTGTTCATCACTTTATGTAATTTTGATTCTTCCAACTTTTGTTTTTTGACTAGGGATAACAAAAATATCAACCAAACTTCGATGACAAGGAGGAAGCCATCATAGTCTTAACTTCCACTACTGCTGTTCATAACATTAAACTGGGGAGTGACTGGCATACAAAATACCACCATTTCAGTTCAGACTACTAACCCCACAAAAAACAGAGGCTAATAACCAGCTGGGTAAGCAGCAGTGTTATTGAACACCAGCCCCTATACAAGCCAACAAGGTGCTCTTACTACAGATCAGACAAGCCTCATACAGGAATATACAAGCAGGAGCATGGCCAGCAGATCAAGAAGGTTATCATCCTATACTCAGTATTTTTGTTGTAATATCTGAAATGCTGCATCGAGGGCTGGATCCACTCAGTTCAAGAAAGACACAGATGAGGAGGTGGGTAGGAGCCTACAGCATATGAGCCACAAGGAGAGGTCAGTGGACCTGGACTTTTTCAATTAGGTAAGCAGGATGCTAATGGGTAATCTTAATAGCAGCCTACAACTACCTGAAAGACAGTAATAAAGTCGTCAGAAGACAGACTCCTCATTAATAATGGCAAACAGTATAACATGAGAGGCCACAGGGTGTGGCTTGGTAATTCAGACTGGACATTAGGAAAAAGGGAGAATAGTGCAGCCCTCAGTCAGGTTATCCAAAGACCTAATGGACCAGCATCTAGGTTCAGTAAGAATTCAAAGCAATGTTTCTTCCTTGCACACAACCAAAGCTAGAACTCCTGGCCATTTGGACTTAGCTTCAGTATGAATGAGACATTAAAGCTCTTTTTGCAATGACAACAATGCCTAAAGCAGGTGAATAAATGGCTTCTGTGAAAGCACAGACAGCACCACATTTTAAGATTACTCACTTTAAATTGCAGGTAGTGCACTGGGGGTGGTGTTATAACACTGTTGAATGGAGCAAACCTGTGCTCATATCGAACTTGCTCACTATCCAGTTCAAACTTGGGTTTTCTTACTTTGCCATCCATGTCAAATGCGATCATTGTCTAAAAGAAGAGGATAAATATAATAAGAAGTGCTAACTTTATGTCATGTTTTACTGTGAGCAAGATCAAAGTTATGATTTAACTTGAACTGAAAAGACAGCAGAACAGTAGAGAATTTACCATATCAAATTATAAACTTGAACCTGATTTCCAGGTTCACTAAAAACAAAGAAGACATGATCCCTTTTACAAAGAAGTTGAACGAAACAGAATGCAAGTAAGTTACCTTGTACATCCCAGCACACATATTTTGGTATGCTTGACTCATGGTGATTTCTCTGCTAAGAGGGCGCACTGCAAATTTCACATAAAAATGTATTTTTTAGTACAGTAAGTACATGTATTAATTTGAGATCAAAACAGGTTTTCCCAGTTTCCAGAAAGCGACATAACTGTATTTTAAAATAACTAAAGCATCCAAAGCATGGACATGCCTTTCAGCTCACCCGGCTTCTGGTTACAGAAAAATACCTCAAGACATACTTAACAGTCACATGAACACCATACTGCTGCCAATGAAATAAACCGGTCATGGTATGACACTACACAACACTAAACAACAGCCACAAACTTACAGTCTGTAAAGCTGAGAGGCCTTTTTGCTTAGTTCACTGATTTGTTTCGACTTCCAAGAATAAATGGTTAAAGCGTATTTTTATCCTAATACAAAAGACTTTTATGCTGATAATATTCTTGTAAGTTTCCCTTTACCTTCCAGTGTTTAACTCTTGCCAAACTGCCCAACATTTAGCACTTAAGTATGGAGTACGGCAGAAATTTTCTGCATTTCTAGAGAAACAGGAATTTAGTGGATATGATCCTGAACTGCCCATATCCAACTGTTTGCTCCCCTTGGAAAGAAGGCAAGTAAAAGAATGGGCAACTCAACAGTGTAAAATTATGAAACATGCTTTTGGATCTTCTGAAGTCAAATAGAAATTACAGAAATATGCTGAAAATGTAGTGTTTGAATCTAGCTACAGTCACAAAAAGTACAATACTGCAGGAGCTATAGAAGGGGGAAAGGAAGTACTTTTCAAAGGTAATAGCTCTGGAACTGTTAATTACATTTCACAGGACCCAACACAACAAAATTCATGAAGTTGTGAATAAAAATGCGTTTGGGTTTTTCTGAGAGACCTATTTAGAAGTAAATAGATGGGAAATTCTTATACAACAGCTGATTTCTTAACTAAAAACATTTACATTCAGCCTTCGAACTTTAGGACATTTTCCCAACACATGTCAGTGTTGACTCTGCAAATTTTGAAGTTTAGTTCTACATGGCTGCATGAAAGGGGGAAAAAAAAAGTCTTGAGTTACACGCTACACCTAGGTACCTTTCTTCTTTTTCTTTGTTTTCTTACTACTACGTCCTTTCTGTTGTTCCTCCATTATTCTCTCCTCGGCCATCTGAGCGCTGTCAGCGCGGCTCAGCGTTGACATCAGCCAGGCATAGAGGAACTCTGACAGATACCTGCAGTGAAAACAGTGCTGAGTGTGACACACTGCAGTGCAGAATGTACGCACACTGCACACATCCCTGCTGAATGCCAAGTCATTTGCTCGAAGATGGAAAGGACATGTCCTAGTAAAGGACGATTGTTACAGGCAGTTAGAACTCTTTGTTTGCATGGCTGAAACCAACAGATCAGTCTACATTCCTGTTCTGGTTTGTGGGATTTTTCTGTTTCAAACAAGACTTTGCACAGGTTCAACCACAGACAGCTCAAGGTACGCATGTTTCTTACACATTTACAAAGTGAAGTCTAATCTTCTTATTATTTCAAAACCCAAGACACAAAATTTTTCTAGAATTCTTCCTTCCTCCAGCAAATAAAGTATTTTTTAAAAGAGACTGTGTTTAAACCTTTTCTACTTTTGTTATGAATTATTGTTTTGAGAAACAAGAATATTATTGATTTTTTCAGGCATTAAAAAGCCATAGATTATTACATAAAGGGGTCAAGTCCACGGAAACACAACATCCACATGCAATTCTTCCAGATTTAAGAGAGATCTTTAAAAGCAATAGTGGAAGCTGGTCCAGTAAATATCTTGACTGAATTCAAATCAAAAGAAATAAGCAGTGAAAAGAGAGTAGAAAAAAAAATTACAGATTTGGAGCACAATGAAAAAGTAATACTTCGTAAGTCAATTCAGAAGAAAACCAGAGAAATGTGGGTTTCATTTGCACATTTTGGCTCAGATGTTTCTTCTACTTTTGGTTCTTCACTTACAGTAAGAAGATAAAGCAGCTGACACAACAAAACACCAAAGTACAGAAACACATTAGCAGAGGAAGGTTCATAGTCAGATTTTTAATGCTAATTAAAAAATGAACCACCTAAAAATAATTTATCTTTTGGGCCAAGCCAACAACTATGAAAAATAATTAATTTGCACAGAAGTAGAAAAATAAAAAGTATTTTGTCTCCATATAGCACAATCATTTTCACTAAAGGCATATGCCTCTTCAAATACACTCACAGAATAAGCTAGTCAACTTTCAAACTACAGTCATAACTTAAAACTCTGAAGCACTTTTCAAAAATACTAAAGATCAACAATACTGCTAATCTTTGTAAATACAGAAAAAAATACAGGAAATTGCTTTTCTCTGCCAAAATCAGCATATTTTTCATTCATTATCTATAGAAAACACTATTTTAAAAAACTAAATAGAGAGTGAATTACTATTTCAGAAAAACAAATACACTACTAAGTCTAGAAAAGAGTCTCTATAAAAGTTTTTTTCTCCACCTATAATATTATAAATAAGTAAACCAAACAGTGTTGAGAAAGCTTTAGATTATAAAATCATATTTGAAATTCCTCCTTCAAATATTTGCAATTATAGCTCTGTAGAAGCATTCCTCCTTGAAAAGCTGTCAATAAAGCATCTTCTTACCAATATATGTAGTAATATTCATGCATACTGTAAAGCTCCAACTCAAAGCCACTGAGAAGATACTGTATCATGATACGAAGGTTATGATAGAGGACCCAAGTGCCCAAGCAAGCCAAATGTTGCCTTTGTGGTTCCTGCTTCAGTAACATACTGTGAAGCGCTGCATCTACTTTCTCTGCCTATTGATAAAAAGACGGCAAAGTTAAAGGTAGGGGAGGAAGAACATTTGACTGAAACAGCATACAAGTTCTGACAGAAATAAAATCTTAACAGAATCTGAATACAACTTTGGTCAATGAAGTCATGCTTCAGATTGTAAGACTGAAATATGTCTTCACAGATATTGCCACTTCTATAAAATCGACCTGTCAGAAAACTAGAAAGATATTCACCCAAGTAAATTCTGCTGCACAGAATAAAAATATTCAATATAGAGCAGTACAGTAAGAACACTAAGCATTTAAATTTGCAGTTTTTAAAAGCATTTGTATCTAGGTCATGTGAGCACTGAAACTCAGAACCCATTACACACTGTTGTTCGTTTTTCTATACTGGCAATAATTTTTTATTTTATTTTAAACCTAGCTGCATGGAAACATTAAATTTACTTACAGTATGTAGGAAACACACTGCGTCCCACCAGAGTAACTAAAATATTGCTAAGATCAATTTTGTCTTAAGAAGTAATTGTATGGAAGACATGAAGTCCCCACAGCTGGCATATTATCAGTAGTCCTGAACAGAACAATCCCTATAACCTGCTACAAAGTAAAAAAAAACAGTGTCTCAGCTGCAGTACTGCAACAAACTCAGCCAAACTATCTTAGGAAAAGCTGGAGCACACAAAATCTCCCCCATCTTCAAGTTCCTCAATTGTCCTCCTTACCATGCATATCTTGGGAAATATTTAACTATTTTATGACTCTCACTGTTGAAGAGATTTTCAGCAAGTGAAAATACATTTTTTCCTTATCTCTCCCTCCCTGTTCTTAAGAAATGTTCAAAATCAGTCAAAGAACATATTTTTTTAAAGAGTTACTTTTCACCTTTTTTTTCATCATTACAAAATTTCACAATGAACACCTTACATAGCTATAAGGCTGAAATTTCAAAAGTGTATTGTCAACATGCTTTGTCTATTTCCCCACGGTTACATCTTGCAGATGGACAATCACAAGCAAGATAGAGACTAAAAGCAGCAGAGTCACCATTAAATTACATCACAACAGGTTTCCTTTAAGTCTACTTACTGGACAAAGTTAATCTTAAAAAAACGCAACAGTTTTGTTCAACAGATCTAACAGAAATCCTACTGATTTCCTGGGCTAAATGTTAGGACAAACAGTGGAGTTGTTTCATTTCTCTAGGATCTAATACCACATGCTTCACTCCTGTTGGAATATACCTGGAAAAAAACTCTGCTGGCTGGCTGCCTAGGACATTACCTCATCCTGTAGGGTGGCAAATTCCTCAAGAATGTGACCCAGTTTGTCTCTCTGGCGAGCTCTGTTGTGTCCATGGATTTGAATCAAACTGCAGAATGGCTGAAAGAAAGTGTCATTTTAAATTACAAACACAACTTTGAGACTACAGGAGTACCATGATGTCTATTTAGGCACCTGCTCTATACATCTATATCAGGAAGTGTGTTACTTAATGCTCCCTACAGAGTGCAAGCCAGCAGGAAAGCAAGCTGTCTGGAGGGGCGCAAGAGCCCATTTCTCTGTCATGAGTCAATGTGAGATTAAGTGAGCATCCTTTAGGAATATGACCAGAACAAAATGCCTGCTGTAAGAGATATTTCTTATGCCTGAATTCACGGGCCCAGGCTTGTATCAGAACAGTGTGGCCAGCATGACCAGGGAAGGGATCATCCCACTGTACTTGGCACTGGTGAGGCCACACCTCAAGTAGTGTTCAGTTTTGGGCTTCTCAACAACAGAAAAGACATTGAGGTGCTGGAGCATTTCCAGGGAAGGGCAATGAAGGTGGTGAAGGATCTGGAGCACAGGTCCTGTGAGGAGTGGCTGAGGCAGCTGGGGATTGTTTAGCCTGGAGAAAGGGAGGCTCAGCAGGCAACCTTACTATTCTCTACAGCTACCTGAAAGGAGAGTGTAGCCAAGCGGGGGTCGGTCTCTTTCTCCAAGTAACAAGTGACAGGATGGGAGGAAATGGCCTCAAGTTGTGCCAGGGAAGGTTTAGATTGAATATTAAGAAAACATTTTTCATCAAAAAGCATTGAAACTAGCTTTCCAGGAATATGGTTGAGTCACTATCCCTGGAAGTATTTAAGAGATGTGTAGTCATGGCACTTAGGAGCATGGTTTAGTGGTGGACTTGGCTGGGCTTGACGTGAGGATCCTAATAAATAATTCTATGATTTTCTTGAAATTTTTGTTGTGCCACATTCAACAACTGAATCTTTTGGAACAATTTTTAAAAAATTTAAACTGGAGAGAAGGTAAAAATAATTTTGTTTTTACTGTGCTATGCATTTGTTTTGTGACATGAAACTACCCTGTAAAGAGGCAGTAGGTGCAAATTTCTAACCAAGTGAAATGTTAAATAAAAATTTGGAAGTAAACACAGATAAAAAACCAGCAATAATTATAATCAGCTTTTTAAAAACTGTTGCTACTTTAAGATGGCCAACTTGTTCAATTTTGCCTTCATGTCAGGTGTCTAAAGTAAGTGGTCTCATGTTCAAATGTATGCAAATCTTCAAACTGCTCACATACACATAAACATGCTGCAACAGGACTGAACACTTACCCGAACACAATGTGTCACAAAGGAGTCAATGTAGTCCTTCGCCTGGTGATTATTATAGAGGCAACATCTAAAAGGGAAATAGCCACACATACACATATTTTTATAAACGCCAGAAGTCTACGTAGCACAAAATTAAAAGAGAAATATGAGTGCAGCAACAGCAACTGACTCCTTCACACACAAACACTAAGTACAAAATGAGTATGTATTTTGTGCATTTGTCCTTGCTCTTTTAAGCAGAAATGTATTTTCATCGGACACATAAAGACATGTGAGTAAACTCAAGATCCACTTACTTTGGAGAAAGGACTGGAGGACTGACAAAAGACCTCAAAGCATCTTTCACCATGTCTTGCATGAGGTGAGTGCCAAAAACCTTCTTGTTATCTACTAGGAAAGTTGTCTGAGAGTAAAAATATATTTTTAGAAACATGTTTTAAGTTAAAAGCAATGCTTTAGGACTTACTAATAGAAAGCTCTTACAGTACATATTATATGTAAGAAACTTGTAATATTCCTTTAAGAACTGATATGGTTCAACTAGGTCCAAGGTTACAGATTCAGAAATAAAGGCAGAGTGGGATCTGACTTTTCCATGGTATTCCCAGGACACAAAACACAGCTCTACAGCATAAGACAGTGCATGCAACATTATTTTATTTCTTGGATTTTGAAGATGATAGATCAGACAGGTATTTCTAAAGATTGGCATGAAACAGATTATGTGCCTTTTCTGAAGGCAGGTAAAGATAAATCTTCAGACTACTGTAGACTTTCTTCTACCCCAATGGATACTACTTTCACTGGTCATGTCTGATGCTCATTTAACTTCCCTCCATGAGTGCTTCTCCCATGGCTCCTCAGCAGTCGGAGGCAAATCTCTGCACCCATAGGGTGGTGCACAAGCATGTGTAATGGAGAGTGAGAATACATGCACTGTGAACACATTTTACGTGCCAACAGTTATATTCCATTGGCTCTATACATGACTTAGTAGGGATCAAATTTAAAGAAGTTCTGGTATCCAGGGACACCCTATTAAAATCAAAACCTCCTACAAGGAATTATTTACTCAGAGTTAAGGAATGTATAAATGCACTGTCAAGGTAAGTGAAGCAGTGAGAAGAAAAAGAACAGTTTGTTCTGCATTAACCATTCCTTCCATAATACCTAATAAATATCACCAGAAAATTTGTATTTATAATGAATGCAGAAGTATTTTACTCAAAGACATAGATCAGGACTTGCCTGTAACAGGGATCTTGAAAGAACACATGGTGACTGCTCACTAAACTCACAGAAAAAGTCCTAATTTATATTTAGGAAAAAAAAAAGACAGTTTGTTCTGCATTAACCATTCCTTCCATAATACCTAATAAATATCACCAGAAAATTTGTATTTATAATGAATGCAGAAGTATTTTACTCAAAGACATAGATCAGGACTTGCCTGTAACAGGGATCTTGAAAGAACACATGGTGACTGCTCACTAAACTCACAGAAAAAGTCCTAATTTATATTTAGGAAAAAAAAAAGAAGATTCAAGTTAATTCAAGTTAATATGCCAATTTATATATTTTTAGATATATATAAACACACAGAATCATTTTTATGCACACACATCTGCATCTTTTATAAGCACATATATAACTCTCAATACACCCATATTCTGTATAAAGGTGCGCAAGAAAATAAAGCATAACTTACACAACTTGTAAGAAAGTGACCATGGATAATTTGAACAGAATATATTATGAAGATAAAATACACTTTTTCTTTGCAAATCCTTGTTCTTTAACAGAACAAAAAGGTTTCTGAATTTTCAAATGCAACAAGTGAAAGGAAGATTATAGTACAGAAAAAAATACTGTGAGATCATTGAGATCTCAACATAACCAAACCAGGTAATGAACAAAACTGTAATGTCTAACTGATACCAGATGCTTCATGAAAACACTCCTTTAATTAAGTTAACAGGAAATAGGAAGACAAAAGATTTTTGCTTCATCTCTGAACTGATTTCAGTATCTCTCAGTCAGCGAATGCACATATACTAAAAATATTTCAAGCATTTAAGTGTCTTCTCATAACTGTAGGCAGTAACTGAGAGTAAGGTCACTATTCAGGAAAGACCATAAGCCGGTGCTTAACTTTATGCCTATCTAGGAAATTGCATCGTTAAACAAACATGTATTGAGTGGTCTCTTGTATTATAAGCACAATGAAAATACTGCTTAATTACTCTGAAAAAAATTAGACATATAGCCAAGAATTATGTTCTGATGCTGCAGATGCAGCTCTTCAACCAAAGAAACTTTCTTGACCTCTGCCACTGCCACGCATAACTATCTCACACATTATAGGGAAAGTGGGAGGTTTGAGAGGAGAAAAGGTCTTTGTCAAAAGAAGAAAAATACTGAGTGTCAGGAAAGATAATAAACTTCAAAATTGTACAGAAAAATGAGAAACACCAAACACATCCGTAATGCTCAGTTTTCTCTCCAGTGAGGAACAGCGTGCATATATGGAATGAATTGTGGCAAGTTATATTTTCAGATCTTACTTTTGGTAATAAATTACTCATGCTTACCAGTATACAGTGCAAATTGGTTAAGTTGACTACTTCACATACAGTTTTTATTCGGTCAATTAGTTTGGAAAAATAATTGACCATTTCTTCCCTTTTAATTATTTTTGCATATCGAGGGAAAGTTGGTGGCAGCAACCTCTGATTAACAAGGGGCTCAAAGCCCATCATAATAGGATGATCTAATGAAGGAAAAGGGGAGAGAGACAGAGAAAAGCTCTACATCAGCTGTGTTTTCAGAACTTATTTCAAACTTGCAAGTGTAATACAAATTATTCAACTGGCCACAATGAATTTTTTAACTGACAGTTTATTTCTAGAGACTCTAACTACTCAATTAAGACAATGGTTACTATTTAAAAAAACCCCAACATTCAACACATACGTGTACAGTGAGATGCTGTTCCCTATTTTAAAAAGACATATACACTGATTTGAAGTGCAATGCACTTAATCAAAAGTTCTCATTATCTTTGGCTTTGAAATAACATTATCGTCTTCAGGAGAACCACAATTTAGTGAAATGAAATTAAAATCAAAGGATGTAAATCTATAACAACTTGTTAAACAAGTGTTATTACTTCAAAATAAATAGGGATCTTAACTTCTTTTAAATACATTAAGATATTTACGTTTATGAAGAAAGCATATTTAAGAAAGGAAGAAATGGTGTAATTTGATACATACCTCCTTTAGTGGTATCATTCTGTGCCTGCATACCATGATGCAATGAATTGTGGATGGCAGAAAGCAAATCAGATGCCTGAGTCATTAGCTTCTGAGCTTCTGCAACCGCACTTGTCTGAAAGGCAGGAAACAATTATTCACATTAAGAACCAACATTTTGACTATATAATTAATGCTAGTGTAAGAAAAAAGAATATAAGGATTCTGATGTTCTTACAGAAGCAACTCCGAACAAAAACCCCAACATTTTTGTGCAATATTATTATTTGTATTTTATGTATCTATACATTCAATACTGTATAAGACTCTACAGTAATTACAAATCTCATACACACTTTGCAAAAGACTACTCCAGGGGGACATTTGCTCCTATCCCTTTACCTTAAAACATGAAGTTTCTCCCCTCTTGGTAATTAGGAAATCTTATATTCAAAAAAACCAGGCAAATTGCATGGAATGCTATTATATTCCTCTTCTCAGACCAAAGATGTCTAGATACAAATTCATATTACATGCAAGAAATAGTTAACAGTTCTTTAGAGATGGGCAAAACACTACTCAATGTCAGGCAACTCCACAGGAGGGGACTGAAATCAAGCAAGAAAACGTTTGCCCATGTGTGTGAAAACCATATTTTGAAATTCGTGAATATTTTTAGGTGTTTTATAATGACTATTCTGTCTTTCTGCAAGGTCATAGTGATGTCAGCTACCAGCCCTCCCTGTGAACAAAAATTGAATGCTTACCACTGAAAGGCCTTTCTCAACGCTTTACCTGCACCTACGTCAGTTCAAATCTCCTCAATCTACAGCATAATTGCCTGATCTTAATGAAAAATTAGTATTTCACAGGATCACAATGTGAACATAGAAACACCAAATGAACATACCTCTTTTTTCGTAAACGCTATTAAAACAGTCAGCAGTACCCGGGTAAACTTGACTCTGCTGAACACAGCTAAACATTGTTGATGCTGTAATAAAATTATGCTGATAATTACTAGGCAATAGCATTAAATCATGGAATCACAGAATATGCTGAGTTGGAAGGGATCCACAAAGATCATCCAGCCTAACTCCTGGCCCTGCACAGGACAACCCCAAGAATCACACCACGTGCCCAAGTGTTGTCCAAACTCCTAGAAGAACTCTGCCAGGCTTGGTGCTGTGACCACTGCCCTGGGAAGACTGTTCCAGCCCAACCACCTTCTAGGTGAAAAGTTGTTTCCTAATATCCAGCCAGAACTTCCTTCATACAGCTTCGTGCCATTCCCTCAAGACCTGTCACTGATCACCACAGATCAGGGCCTGCCCCTCTTCTTCCCCTCACAAGGATGTTGCAAACTGTGATGATGTCTCCCCTCAGCCTCCTCTCCTCCAGGCTGAACACACCAACTGACCTCAGCTGCTCCTCCTATGGCTTCCCCTCAAGGCCCTTCACCATTCTCATGGTCCCTCTTTGGACACTCTCTAAGAGCTTTATAACCTTCTTATGTATTTCCGGCACGCAAAACTTCACACAGTACTCCTGCCCTCCCTGCATGAACTGCCGCTCAAACTGCCTCAGAATCCCAGGGCTCATGTGCCCTGCTCTATTTGCCAGCTCTTCACCACACTACTGGTCAATCACACTCCTCAGGTTGCTTTTTATATACATAGGTGTGGTTATACCACATTTAAACCTCCCATTCATTAAATCCAGGAAAAAAGGTAAACAATTCCTTACTTCAAGTTCAACTTCCGGATCTCTCTCTTCTCCTTGTCGACTTCGAGTGCTCTACAAGGTGAAGAAATGTCAAATAATCTAATAAAAATTGCAAAGGGAAGCCACTGATAAAATCCCTTTACCCTCTCCAGGACATCCATCTGTGAAATTAATCCAAAAATCAGTTCTCAAGCTCAAAACTTCTTAATACATAATACAGGTACTTGAAAAATTCTTCTATAGTAACTAGATGCACCTCAGTAAACCCTGAAATAAAAGCAAGGAAAGCACACGAACATTTCATATTGTAAATGAAAACTGAGTAACTTCTTTTAACATTGCACATATCTGCCTAAAACCCAGAAGTTAAAGACATACTTTATGTGCCCCAGCCCAGTATTATCTCCTCTATCATGATTTCACCTGCTGCTAGTGAAGCAACTACTAAAGAGTATAGAGAAGTCTGAAGACTTCACCATCTGTAGCCAGAAAACAAACTAAAAGGATGTTACACAAACCATTATGGCAGTTCTTCAAAAACCCCATCATTTAATGACACAAACCTCCTGCATTTCTCATAATCCAGGTTCCTCCCCCAAATCTATTTTAAGTACACTTGTAATATAATTGACAAGGCAAATGTGAAAACAATACCTTCACTCGTCTTTGCATGTCATCTTCTACATCTTTCAGCATACCTGGAAAAAAACAGAGCACAATTAAAAGCTGAGAAGCATTCCCAGGCACACCTACACACTTAGGGGAAAAAAAGTTTTGAGGGGAAGATCAATTTTAGGAGTGCTTTACATTAGCCAGAGACTAGACAAAAAGTATTCTGTGTATAGACTGACTGATCCAAAGCTAAAGCATTTACAACCTTTTCAAAAATAAATCAACAGAAAGTTAAACTGTGTATAAAAATAGTGCATCAAAAGACTAAAATAAATACTAGTGTATGTACCTAATAATGTATGTATTCATAGCTGTAGAAGTACTAGATTGCATTTACTTCTACAGCAACCTGTTCTGAAGACAAAAAATCCTAAGGCAAAAAAGCAGAACTCAAGCTTTCAAGATCACTTTCCAGTCACCTGTATCTATCTCGTGATGAGCTCATGCCCAGCCACTTTGCTGGCACATTTAAAAGTACTTCTTCTGTTTCTTGTAACAGCTAGACAGCTGAACCTTTTTTTCACAGAAAAACAATTTGATCTCTTTTTACCAAGTCAGCAATTTTCACAAGACTAATAAAAAACCAGATGAGACTTGTGCCAATTGATCAAATGTGGCTGAAAGTAAACACATGCTCAAAAGAGAAAGCAACTGATGGACAGATACACAGAAAGCACAAACCGTACCTGTAACTCTAAGATCTGTCACACTGTTGGCCATTTTAAATCCGTAAGTCATTGACTGAAAATCTTCCTGAAAAAAAATCAAGGAAAATATGCAGTGAAATATAAAAAGCTGAAGTTATATTTACAGGATGGGATTTGGAGGTTTCTTTTTGTTTGTGTTGTTTTTTGGGGGGTTATTTTTTGGAGTTTTTTTGGGCTTTTTGCCAGTTTTTTTTTTGTGAAGCGGGGGCTGTGCATACGGTGTGATTTTGCTTAACTCCACCAAGTATAAACTCCCAGTTTTGTTCTACACAGCTGAATACACTCGATGGCTTGGGTGACTTTCCTGGCCAAATCCAACTTGAGGTAATTACTTTCTGCATAAATCCTTAATACCAATATGTCCTTCATATTTACATCGAGTAACACCCTACCAGAATGTTTACCTATCGAACCATAGGAGATACTGAAACACACACCTCCTCAAAAACAGCTGCTTTGTTAACCTTTTCTCTGGCAATATCACAGATTTTCAGGATCCCAAGAGCAAAAGCCTTCATAGCAGGATCTTCTATGAAGTCTGGATTATGAATATAAAGGCAAGTGAATACCGTCTGTGCCAAGGAATGTCCTTCTAACCATGTTATCTAGAGAAAGAAAATAAAATGTTTCTAAAAGAAAATAAAATGTTTTACTTGTGACAGTCCTCTTTTTATAGACCCATTCTTCTTTCATCTCACTGTGCTTCAAAGACTCATTAAGGAACTCCTTATCACAGCAACCTTCCACCTACTGAAAAAGGGCAAGTCAAGGTGTTTCAACCTTTGTCCATCTGCTGGCTGTGGCAGACAGTAAGTTACTACAGCCTGTAACAAGCCTAAAATGAAGTTCAGGTCTAATCTCTGTGACTTAGACATGACATTAAGTTAAGAAACAAGCAGATTTCCACACTTTTTCTGTGCAAACACTGAATGAAAATTCAAGTGGCAATGTAACAACTCACAAATATTCTGCATGTTCTTTTTCTTCCGTCACTTAGGAGTTTCTTTCCACAATCCCCTCTCTCTACTTTCACATTGTTTTAAGCTACAGGGAAAGCTTCAGTAATTTAAACTTAAATTTCTGTCTTGAAATAGCACAAAACAAAGTAGGACCATACTTTTAATATGACTGATGTCCCTTTACAAGAAAAGGCAGCATTTGGGGGCCCAGGGCAGAAGACACATTACATTACACCATATCAGATATACACTAATCTTCGCGTGTCTTTTTAACTAAACCGATTTGAAATGTTTTAGAAAACAAAGTAATGCTATTGATATAATTTAAAGAGTAACTGAAAATTAGTATCATTTACTGAGGAAATTAAAGCATACACACAGGCGAAAAAAAATCACAATTACCAAGTCAGTGATAATTATTTTTTCTAAATGGATTTATTTTCTTTCTTCAAAATGCCCCCTGTAAGCTCAGTCAATTCTGGCTGTACAGAAAGGAGCAACAGAGTGCTAGAGGCTACTGCACACTCAGCTTCCAACACTGTCAAACATCAATACACAGCAGGCAATCGTAACAAACATTCATAAAACCAGAAACCATAAAACCTTTTGAAATACTTTGAAATGCTGCCAGTTATCTTTCATATTTCCCATAGTAAAATAAAATAAAAAAAGTCAGTATTACACCTTTTGTAACAGCCAATGCAAGTAACTAAGTGGAAATAAAATACAATGTATGTATTTTCTAAGCCAAACCATCTAACTTTAAGAACAGAGAAATGCTTACCAAACAGCAGAAACATGTATCCATTATTCCTACCAGCTCAGGTGAAGTGAGATCCTTTATTTTAATGGTCCCGTCCTTAGAAAACAAGAAAAAAACCCTAAACACTATGCAAGCACATAGGCAAAATACAACTTAGTTTTAGAGTCAAAAATTAAAATTTGCTTAAGACTTCAGAGTCACTGAATGCCACTAGCTTTACTGATCAGCTTCACGTGTCTCAAACTTTGAAAAGCCCTGCCTTCCCATCATTGTGTTGAACACTGACCAGACATAAAGCTACTCGAAGAGAATGCTAAAGTAACATTTTTGATTCATGATTAGACAACAAAAGTTTAAAACCTGTTCACTGTCCATAGCAAAATCAGTATGTATAACCATAATAAAGATTGAACAGGGAATAATATGCAGGATCAATTCTTTGAAAACTGCCTTTTAAATTGCAGATACTTCTACAGTTTTACTGCCTTCAAGGTCAGGATCAAAAAGGCTGCAGCTCCAGCTCTACTCTGATAATTTTATTTGGCCAATGTATGCAATTCTGCATATATTCTACATGATTTAGCCAGTATTTTGCAGAGTTCTCTTAGTCCATTCTACACAAAGCTCTTCATAAAAAATTTTTGCCTCTGAATGCATTATTTTTTCCAAAATCACAGAAAGTCTTTCAATCTCCCTGAATCAATTTATCTTGACCATAAATCAAAAGTTAATCATTACTGTCAGTGTTGTTAAATTAGCCAGCTTCAGTTCAATGCTAATAAACTGACAGTATCATATTAATTTCTGGCTTTTGTAGGAAGCTGGCTTCCACTTGGGTTAAACAGGGGCTCACCAATACATCTTGCCATAAGTGACACATTTTGGGGAAGGACAGGGTGACCTGCAAAACCATTTCTAAAATATATTTACTTGAGGTATCAATACTCAATAATTTTACAGTACTTTTCACCGAAGAGTTAATATCATTGTGAAAATGCAGTTAACAAAAGTTTAAAAAAAGTAAATATCACAAGCTATTTCTTACTTAACTATCCAAAATAAAAAGAGGAAAAAAATTCAACCAAACATTGAAAACATTATGCTGAACTGTGGTAAACTGTATCACACTTTTACAGACAGTGTAGGCAAAACCAGGAAATTCACACAAACCTTAATAGCTTGCTCAAAGTTAAGAACCTTTCTGTTAACTTGGTTTCCAATCATACCAGCATCCATCTTGGGATCCATCATTTCAATAGCAGACATGGCTTCAAAGAGACCAAAACTAAGAACACAAAAAACCAAAATGTGCTGAAGGTAATTATTTTATACACACTAGTCTTCACAAACTGATGTAAAAACACATGATGACAGACTGAGTACACTGAATTCTGACTACAGACAATAAGGTATGCGAACATTAGTACTGATCTTTACAGATCCTGCTTTTCAGGAAGTTGAGGATGTCTCAACAAGTTAGTAAGAAAACAGATGGCTTGAAGTAGAAGAAAACTATTAGCCCATTTTTAAAGCTGAAGAACACTCCTGAGCTAAATATCCCATTACTAAATCTATCTACCTTGTTTCTATACACCTCATAATGACTAGCATTTTTTTAAAGATCACCTAACAAAACAAACTGATATTAGTTGAGCAAGCTGTTCTTTACTAGACCACATCCAAAAAAACCAGTAAGGTATGTCACCCACAAACTAATGACAATATATATGACTCAGGCTAATAAATATAAAAACTGCAGTGAGGCTATAAAAGCTTGCAGAAGAACCACACCAAATGAGGACTTGAGTACAGAAGAAGGGATATAGTGCTTTGTTTCTGGTACATATAAGATTCATCAGAACTGCTGCATCAATCTTTATATTATAAAGAGGTTATTTCATGTCTCACACTTAAATTCTGAAAAGTCTGTTTGCTCTGAAATGCTCTTATGTATAAAAACTAAACCTGAAAATGTGCTTTGATTCTAAAAGTAACTGCCTGGTGACATTTGTGCACACATTTTTTAACAGGTTTTAATTTGTGTGCCACTAAGCTATTAAGTCTCAGGTAAGCACTTTCTTCTTCATGCAAATGAACAGATTTGTTTGGTTAAACAACTTAATCTTTAAAATATTTAAATTCCTTAAATTCATCATTCCTTAATGAATGTAGCAAGTCTTCTGCACATGCTTTTTTTTTAAAACACACTTTTTCTCAATCTGTAGAGTTCTCACTTTCTGTTTTAGCGTGCCATTTAAGTTACATTAAAGCATGTGGATATCCTAAACTTGATAATGATACTTGAGGGAACGAAATTTAAAGTCTTTCTGGCACTTTTTTATAAAAGCATGTCCACATAAAATAGTTCAGTGTGTTCAGTAGCATCCTTGCCACTGATCATAAGATGTGCTATGAACCTCTAAAACACACTGATTCACTGAAAATTTAATGTTATACTGACACCATCAGAAATGTTCAGCATTCATACAGGTGCAGCTGAGGATGAATGATATTCTGAATAGTTCAAGTCTTTTTTTTTAAGTTTAAAAAAGCTTAGTTCCTAGGAAACATTAACATGTTTGCACTAATACTATCTAAAATCAAGAACTATCCCACATGCATACTTACAGCTTGTCATGAAGCAGTTCCCCTAACTTCAGTTCTACAAAGAAACAGGACAGAATAAACAGTTACAATCATCCTACTAGCACAACTTTTCCAGCATAGTCTTGTCACTCACCAAACTGTCTTATGGTTAAGAGACAAGGTGTGGGAAGCACATCAGACACTTCTACTCCATCTTTGTTTGCTTTTACTAACAAAGCACTTTCAAAACTGAAAGATTAAAAAAAAACCAGCGATTCAGTCTTCCCTTGTTCCTCTGTTACTCTAGTAGTTAAGGAGGTTTTAGAATTACTAAACACCCAGTGCACTCAGAGCCCAAAAAGCTGATATCCTGGGCTGTATCAAAAGCAGCGAGGCCAGCAGGTCCAGAGAAGTGATTCTGCCCCTCCAATCTGCTTTCATGAGACCCCACCTGGAGTGCTGCATCCAGCTCAGGGGTCCCCAGCACAAACCCACATGGTTCTGTTGGAGTGCGTTCAGATGAGGATAACAAAAGTACTGAAGGGCTGGAGCACCTTTCCTATGAAGACAGGCTGAAAGAGTTGGGGCTGTTCAGCCTGGAGAAGGCTCCAGGGAGATGTTCTAGCAGCTTTCCAATACTAAAAGGGGGCTACAGGAGAGCTGGAGAGGGACTTTTACAAGGGCATGCAGTGATAAGACAAGGGGGAAATACTGTTCAACTGAAAGAGAGTTTTAGATATTGGAAGAAATTCTTTACTGTGAGGGTGGTGAGGCATTAGAACAGGCTGCCCAGAGAAGGTCTGGATGCCCCATCCCTGCAAGGCTGGATAGAATTCTGAGCAACACAGTCTGGTAGAAGGTGTCCCTGTCCATGGTACAGGAGTTGGAATAAGATGGTCTTCAAGGTCTCTTCCAAGCCAAACCATTCTATAATCATTATTCTATGAAATAGCAGCATCAGCTGTTTCCTGTGCTCCTTTGTGCAGATGTCTTAATCTTTCCAGAGGAGACTACTGAAAGGCTTACTTTTCCTCATTACTTTTAAAGAAGTCTTTAGATATATTTGATGGCTACACAGATAAAATTAATATACAGAAATTATTTGATGGCATAGAGAAATAGTGTTTATCAATCTGTAACACCACGTGTGGTAAGCTACAGTTTTATGTCATCATAAACATCAGCTGAAAAAATTGTAAGCTAGCAGCAGAATCTAACAATAAAGGCACTGTTTAAATGGAAGCAATTGTTTCCCTGCTGCTGGGACACCATCACATCAGAACGCTGTTTCAGAGACGAAAAATGATGCACTGATGGATTAAATGAAATCCTGGACCCTATGGATCCAAAATATACAGGAGAGAAAAAAGTGTTGATTCTGCATGCATGAATGACATTTTCTCTTGGGAGCAGAGGCAGGAAGAAATCTTTGCAAAGGGAAAAAAGCAGGTGCAAAAACGTGTATGACAAAAAATATGAATTAAAAAAATATTTACATAATCTGGAAGAGGCAAGGTGGGGTGGTTCTGGCTCACACTTAACAAATAATCAATGTAGCTCACTCATCTAAAGCTTGAGCCTGGGTCAAACTATTGCTCAGAAGACCTCAAGTAACTATTCTTAGTCCTCAAAAGAACTTCAAGTTTTCTCAGAAGACAAGGAGTACAACTCACCTCTACAAGCTTCTTCAAAATCCTGGGTTATATCTATCCAGCTTGTATTACTCTTTTCCATCTTGTCAGGCATACTGAGTTCCCATCCCGAATCATCATCTTCTACTGAAGCTTTCATAACCATGATGCTGCACCTTCAAATCCCTACCAGAGACACCATACATTTGCACAAATTAGAGAAACTGCTTCATGGAAATATTTTTTTTTCCTTTTCAAGAATTGAGTGAGAAAGAGATACTTACTAACCTGATTTTACTTAAACTATTGTTACATAAGCCAACAAACCCGACCTTATTAATAAAAACTATTAAAAAAAAATGTTTTCTTATTCATCGTTTCTCTACAACTAGTTTGTAGGCTGTGAAACCTCAAAAACTAAAGACACCAAACAGATCCACAATAGCGTACTGTCAAATTAGAAATAAAATGGGAAGCATAAAGAAGTCATCCCTTACAGCAGAGGCAAGGTATCACTTTTTTTTGTTCTTTTATACTACTAGACTATACACCCTGTTACCACTCCGCAAAAGGAATTAAAAAGAGGGAACTGTAAATCTGATCACAAGCGAGTCTGTTATTCGTATGAACTGTATTCATATCAATTTGTGAGAGAGGACTTATTTTCTCTGACGTCTTCAGCAGAAAGCGGTATCAAAATTACGGCACGGATGTTAAGCAGCTTCAGACTGGCAAATGAGTCTTAAACTCCACCGACCGGTTATTTCGAACTGGTTTTGTGCTTTCTCAACCTCTCAGCACGCGGGGCAGCCCTGAGGAGTTTCAGGCTTTCCGGAGCGACCCGCCTGTGCGCGAACAGCAATGAAACCCCTCACGCCTCTCCCAGGAGACAGCCGGGGGCTCGGCGGGCTCTGAGCGGCTCCCTCAGCCCCCCGGAGGGTGTGAATGAAGGCCGGAGATCCGCCAGGCACCGCGAGTTAACAAGCACAGCCGAGGAGCGCCCCAGAGGGCCGCTGAGCCCGGCCCGGGGTGCCCCCGCCGCAGCGCCCGGCCGGGGGCGTCAGGGGCGGCGATGGCAGGGGCCGGCAGCCTCGGCGGGCCGCGATGAGCACATACGTGACAACACAACGAAACAAATTAAACTCCCGCCCGGATTTCGGCACACTCGGGCCTCCCGGGGCTCCGCTCTTCCCGCAGGTGACCCAGGGCCGCGCGGCTCCAGGGGAAGGGCCGGTGCGGGGCGCGGGCGGCGGATCCGCCGCGCCGGACCGCCTGACT
>VXBX01001782.1:191097-203835 GCA_013400415.1 Scytalopus superciliaris | reverse complement strand
AGATAAATAAAATATATGAAGCTGAGACTACTGTAGGAGAAACTTGCATTATTTTGGGTCCCTGGTAAGAATGTGTAAGTTGATATCCCGGAAGACTGAAGGAGTCAATACTGATTACCACAAAGTAGCTTCACATTTAATAAATAACTTTTTAAATTTAACTTTTCTTACTGTTAGATATATTCAAGTATAAAATATAAATTTCATTGAAAAATCCATTAATTTAATAATTTCATCGCATATTGGCAAAACATAAAATGATATATACTGAATTAATTAAAGAACAAGTTTATAATACTGTGCAAGAAGCTATGAATTTGTCATAAGATGTGTGTCATTCTGCACCTATCCTGCAATCCAACACATAGCTAGAACAAACAAGAATGGGATTGTAGAAGATGTCAAGTTGAAAAGTTGTATTTGTTATTTCATGTTAACTTGTTTTAGCAAGCATTTCAAAGGTTTATGAGATTATCTCAGGAATGCTGCTAAGCATCAGGAAACTATTGAAAGGCTTTCAATTTTACTTTTTCTTAAGATAGCACAGGTTAAACCACCTTGTTAAATCAAACTGTCTAATCAGATTAAAATAATGTGAAGGCAGCAAGATAGGAAATTTTTGATTCAGTCTTAGTTTTCTGAAGTACCCATTATTTTCTAAATGAGTAGGTGAATTCACATGAAGAACATGCTTTATTGTGGATTGGTTTTGTATCTTGAAATCTATTTAAAATTTGAATTTAAATTCTTGTATGTAGAATCATCTGCTTTTGCTGACTTGGAGTGGAATGGCTCAGTTTCAGAGACTGGTTGTTCTTGTTTGCGTGAGAGGTGGATCAAAAGAAATAGTAAAGAAATTATTATGTCCTTTATGGTTTATAAGCTCTTTAGGCATTATGACAAGTAAAGCAAACTCTCTGCTAGCAGTGAGTATTCTTAAATGCTACAAATTATAATGCATAAAATATGCTATTACAAAGAATATTAGGTTTTTGCAGAGTGGCTACTTATGTGCCTTTTTGTCTTTAGTTGTAAAGTAAAATTTCTGCCCTTTCAATTCAGAACAGTTGTTCTCTAAGTCATCAATAAGTTATGATGACTCTGTATACAGAGATAGCTGTGAACTTATCGAAAGTATTGACTCTAAAGATGACTTGGTAACTGCAGAAGTGGTTGAGAAGAAAAATAGTTTGAAATTATTTGCACTGAAATAAAATCAGAACAAACTCATGAGAAGCCTGCCTATTCTAAAATAGGTTTTTAAAGGCTAGTGGAACATGCCAAAAAACAGAAGATCTGTTTGTTGTGGGGGAAGAAGAAACTCACTTATATATCAGTGTGCTGGTTGATTGCAAACAGTAGTTTAAGAGGAAGTAGGTACTGTTGGGAAACTGATTATATCCTTCATTTGACTATTGTATTTTGTAAGGCTTCTTGCAAGATGAAAACCATCCTGACATAACAGAATTTTTATAATCTGCCTAGGCTATCATTAGAGTTATCTTTCTCATTGTGAGCAGACATGCAGAAAGCTATGATGATGATCGTTTGCACAGTGAAAGTGGCATACAGATGAGTAGTGCAGAGTTGTGAATCTAGCACTACTTCATCATCAGAGTTAAAATGCTTAACTCTTTTGGGAGTGGAAGAAATGCCACTGCAGTGTGAGATCTTTCTTTAAGAAGGTGTTTTCTTGTTGAGGGAGTTCTCTTTCAAACGTGATCCCCTGAAGTCCTCAGTTCCTCACTGTCTGGGCATGCATCCTCTGTATCTCCTTTCAGCTTTCTTAACCAGTGAAGGAGGAAATCCACAAAGCTGTCTGGTTAGCTAGAGTAATGCTCTGAGCTTTGGCAACTGCTGAGATGACAGCAAGGGTGTTCAATATTTCCTTTCTGCAAGCAAAGTGGTGGTGTGAGGCGCATTTGAGCTGCGGCATTTGAATGTGGGATAAAGAAAGAGTTTCATGCCTATGGAGACATGACCTGTACTGGGTCAAATAAGCCTGGTAAACTTTACCTCAAGATGCTTAAAGAAGGTCTAAATCTGTCCCAGAATAATAACTGTTTGCTGTTTTCAGAAAGAGTAAGGCACTGACTAGCTACCAGACCAATGGGAGTTGATGGCTGTCAGAAGGAAACTGCATGGTTTGTTTCTGGATGTGCTCTTTCTTTCTCTATCTGCTTGCAGCTAATGATTGAAAATATTCTGGTTTTTGACTAATGATCTGTAACAGAAGGAAGTTCTTGTTAAAGTTGCAGATAACTTGAAGATGGAAAGATCTGCAAAACTACTGGAGTACCAAATAATTTCAAAATCATCTTGTAAAATGCAGAAAGTGGTTAAGAATATCTGATGGAAAGGTCTGCAAGACACTATGCTTAGAGAGGTATATGACTGGAACAGATAAAGGACATTCACATTTGTAGTAAAAAGTGCCAGAAATATTAAGATTAAACTTTAGGGTGAAAAATTTACAAGTAAAGGGATACGAAGTGTTAGAATGAAATTGCCTTTGGTTATTGAATCATCTTTTTTGCAGGTTGTTAAGAACGGCTTTGGCATACATATGCCATGAAGGGCAGCTGTGGTGTTTGTCCTTCTCTGAAGAGAATAGTTTTTATGGCATTACAGGGTTTATTCTGGTCCTCCCTAGTCATGATTTTTTCGTAACTCAGAATAATAGAGATTCTATGTAACCCTCAGTGAGTACAGAGTGCTCTTGTGAGAAGGCTTTAGGATGGATGGGGTGAAAAATGCCACTTTGAGTAATAAGAAGGGTTCTTCACATTGTGGGAAACAAGTCTCACACTTTCCTCCACATCAGTGACAAGCTCAGCACTCACGGCAGCCAGAGACCTAGATAGCTGCATGTTGGTGTGTGAGCTCTTTTTGGGTCATCACATTCCTTCTGACACTGGCTTTTGACTGAGTTGATTGAGTTGATGGAGTTTGACTAGTAGTTAGCCCTCTTCTAGTCTGATGGATGATGACTCCAGTACATACTGGATGCTCCAGTCAGAATTCTTGTGACTGGTCTACACTGCATGCATACCAGTTTGACCCCAGGTTTCCCATGGTGGAGTGTCAGATGTCTCATTCCCCAAAGCGATTTATTCATGGTGCAGCAGCACAGAAACAGCTCAAGCTGGTGCCTTCAAGGAGGGACCCTGAACAAAGGAACGCCTGGGTTTTTATACTGCACAGTCTAAGCATGGGAAAGTCTTGGCTCTTCTTCCTGAGTCTTTAGCTCCTGCTGTGTCTCTCGGTGTCAGGTCACCGAAATAGCTATGCCACAGTCTTCAGGGTATTCATGCAAGGTTTTGCAGTGTCAGCAGCTTGAGAAAAAACATAGTTCTGAGAAAGGACATGGTTTTTATTGTGCCATTCTGAGTGTTTCCTTGCTGTTGGATTAAAAATACTGGATTCCATGGTGCCTCTCTGTTTTGGAGAACTGTTTTCTAGATTCAGATCCTGAATGATTTGTTGGTCCAAACATATGTATTTGCATTACAGATATGAGAAAGTGTCTCATTACAGATTGGGCTTTCATTTTGTTCTTAGGTCAAAAGGGTTGTCACAACAGTATTACTGATTCTGCTTCTGTGTATCTGGCTGGCTGCCATAATTCCTATCCTACAGCTTTTTTGATTCACTGTGCAAACATTGAAAATTGTCACAGTTTTATAACCACTATGTGGATTAGTGTAGAATATCGATAAATAAGAGTACAATTCTTATTTTAAGATGAAAACTCAGTCATAACTAAGAGGATGTCAAGCCTTGAATGTGTATTTCAGCATTAACTGGTGTTAGTTTCAAGAATGCTTTAGTTGGTATGATGAAGGCATGAAGCTTATTTGGCTATATTTATGTTGGAAGACTTTCTTGAAAGATGAATAGCCTAAAACCACTCTAAAGATATCTCTGCTGTAAAAAGCACTTATTGCTCTTGATAGAAACTCTGTCCCCAGGCAGAGATGGTAACTCCAAATCTTAGAACTTAACTTGTTATGCCAGCCAGTATTGAGAGCGACTTACCCTACCTAACTAAACCTCATAAAGCTTTTAGTAAGTAAGGAGAAACTATGTCGGATGCCAACTTCCTGTTCGTGGCAAATTGCTTACAGGCACTAGTGTTGCTTGAATTTTGCAGGCTGCAGCAGTCAAAAGTGAGGTTTGCTCTGACATTTTACTGTCCGTAAATGAGTTTTATCTTTGCGAAAACTTTTATTTTTTTAATTACTATTTCTATCTTTTTTATTTTTTGTTATTCCTAAAGATCAGCTTTGCTTTCTTGGGTTGTTTTCAGCTTTCAAACTATATTTAATTGTACTGTAAGTGATATACCACAATGGAAATGCTACATATACACACACATACAGAGGTTGAAGCAGCAGTTCTCTTACACACTGTTAAGTGTTGTTTGGCTGGACTCTTGTTTGGATTGTGAAGCTGCTGAATATAACACCTCGTGTAAATTTGTTAGTTTGTATACTGGATCAACAGAGCTTGTGAATTTCATTGCAATCTTGAGTTTATTTTGGAGCATTTCCAATGGATAAATGGAGGAGGAGAAGAAATAAACAAAGCAAAGCTTATGCAAATAAGCTTTATACTGCTCAGCCTACTTTTGGGTGATGCGAAAGTGATTATGCTTTATTTATACAAGGAACTTAATGTTTCAGCACCCAAGACAGATGTGTTTTAGATTAAAAGTACTCTGAAATCAAAGTCTTGCAAATAACTGAGAAGGTGATGCACTTACTTTACAATATAAAATTGCTTTGATTTAAGATCTAGAATTAATACAGCCATTTCTTATTCTTGTTAACAGCTTGGAAGTATCTTGTGTAGTCTGAAATTGACTTTTTGGTTATGCTTCTTGTTTAGATGTCCATATGGAAAAGTGAAAGTGATGGAAGCAGTTTCCTCAACAGCTCTTTTATCAAATTTGCTTTCTTGGCATTATAACATTTTCCTTTGGCTACCTTATTCCCTTGATTTTAATATTCTAGTAGTTAACTGTAAGTGTGAAACCTTTACACAGAAGTAAAATACAAATCAAGGAGTAATAATGCCTCATTGTTATAAACAAAACTGACAGTATTTATAAAGCTAATGTTGTAGACTTGGGTTTTATTGAGGATCAGAACTATGTGTGTGTAAAATGAATTGTTGATTATTGCAGGATCCTAAGGTTACAAAAGTGAAAAGTCAATGCAGTTAATTCTTGGAAGTCATAATTTCCTGTAGTTAATTGTATGACTATAATTAAAATGTTACACATTTGTCTAAAAATTACTTTGTTGTAGGAATGCGAATCTCTAAACTATCATGAATAATTGTTTCGATGTTAAACTGGAGAGCAAATAAAAGTCTTTCTAGGCTGACCCTGTTTAGAATACTATAAATATTTATAGTAGCTTTTTCTTTCTAATTACCTACCTATATAAATGCCTGATTTGAAATTGCGTCTTCTAATAAAATATATTTTCAAGGCAAGTTTTTGTTTGCAGGCCAAAACACCCTTATGTTCAAAGTGAATCCAAACTCTGCTGATAACGTTGGAAACCTTCCAAAGTTTTTGCTTCGAAATGGTGTTCTTTTTCTTCAGCGAATGGGTACTAGTTTGCTCATTTCTTGAATAACAAGCTTTTCTCCCACTTCAAAATGTCAGCTTCTGAGACAAATACTCTTTGGGATTATGTGTAGCCAGTTTTTCGTTGAATGGCAGGTTTGACACAGTATCTTCTTAGTTAACAGAACTTATTAACTGTTGGTTGCTCTAAGTAACATAGACAACATTTGTAACTATAGCTGCATTTTACTTGCTGCAACCGATTTCTCTGTTCACAGTTGCTCTTGGAGATGCTGTTGCATATAATTAGTTGCTGCAATTCAGGCTTTGCAAAATCTGTAAATTTGCCAGAATTAAGGGGAACCATTTTTACAATTGAGATAAAATATAAAGGTGAATTAGCAATTTCCGTTACTCTGACAGGGAGTTTCTGTTGTTAATGGTTTGTTTTCTCTGATGTAAAAATTAAGGTAAAAAAATATTTCTTTTAGTGTTTCTGCCAATTCTCGGACTATGTCCCTGCTGTCACAGCTGGAGAAGATCAATTTGGACTCTGTATTAGGAGAATCAGACAATGCCAGATATGTTACCTCAAAGATCCTTCATCTGGTTCAGAGTCAAGGTAACTATCTAAGTTTTGTGGTTTTAGTTGTTTCCCTTTTGAGCCTTTCTTATTGTGTATCTTCCTTTCTGGACTTTAATTTTTGTTTTTGTTTAGCAAACTTGCCTATCCATCTGTTTTTGTCACTGATTGTTGAAAGCACCTGTTTAAGACCATGTTTATTGCTATCTGGTATGGGTTGTGTTTTGTATTGCCAAACAGCTGTAATTCAAGTAATAATTCATTTTTTTGTGTATGTGTGTGTATATATGCATGAAAAGTAGAACTAACTATCTGGAAGAGACCATTCTTACTGATTTTTTTTTTAAAGTTTTTTTTTTCTAGGACATGACAAGATTGTTGAACAAGTGAAAACAATGAGTTTTAAAATTGCTTANTGTTATCCTCGGGAATCTCCAAAACTAGTATTGATCTGTACTGACTAGATACTGTCTTTAAGTAACCTGCTTATGAATGTCTCTCTCTTATGTTTAGATATTCTAAGACATTTCTTGTGACCTATCAGTTCTAATTGATGTGCCATAGTACAAAGTAGATTTTAATTGGTTTTGTGGTTAATTCAGGTGCATTGTGGGGTGGTTAGCTGCGTTCTGTTTGATTTAGTGGTGGTAATTCCTCGTAGTTTTAAGTATTTAAACCACTGTAGACTGCTATGTTAAGCAAAGATTTGTCTCTTTATTGCAGAATACAAAAGATCCTCAAACTATTCTAAATATATTGAATATTCTCATTGAGGTAGTCTCAGTTGGTAAGTATTCTTTAAGGAGTCATATATGATTATATTCATATATTATTCTTTAGGCATTTTTTTTTTTGTTTTGGATGGTTATTTTTTATTGGTTTTGGGGTTTTTTGTGAGTTTTTTATTATTATTATTATTGTGGGGCTTTTGTTTGTAGTCATTTGCTAAAGTGGATTTATATGCAGAATTAAAAGAATGTGAACACTGAAGTCACCTTTTAAATAATCCTACAAAAGTAATTTATATTGTTGTAAGTATAAGTCCGGCATGTCCTTGTATAGTACAGGCTCATATGAAGAGAACATTGCTGTTCACAAGGCTTTCTTTATGATAACTGTAGCTTAGATATTTAATTGTTCTTTGACTTTAGACATATCAGTTCAGTTTTAATTTCTAGGTGGCGGTCGGAGAGCAAGTGTCTTAGTTACCAAAGGAGGGACGCAGATCCTATTACAGCTGCTTTTGACTGCCAGCAAAGACTCTCCACCAAATGAAGAACTAATGGTGCTTCTTCATACTCTTCTTGCAAAAATTGGTCCTAAAGGTGATATTATGGCTTCATACATTATAGTTTTATAATTGAAATGTAATAAATTTCTATTGTGTAAGCATCTATGTCCTCAGAATTGGTAGAGGAGATCAAGAGGTGGGAGTAAGATAGAGGGGGGGAAAGGATGGTGAGAAGTAGATATGCAGAGTTGACATCAGTAGAAGGAATTCAGTCACTTAATTTCTATTTTTTTTAATAATAATTTCAAAATTAATGTGATTAATCATGTATTTTTTTGACATCAGACAAAAAGATTGGCATGAAAGCAAGAATAAATGGTGCCCTAAACATATCATTGAATTTAGTGAAGCATAATTTGCAGAACCACAGGCTAGTATTGCCATGTCTTCAAGTATTAAGAGTTTACTCAACCAACTGTAAGTATTGCAGATAATTATTTTCTTTCCTGTGTGATATAAAGGTTAAAATATCAGATTTGAATGCTTGTTTAATGTCAGATGTTTAAAATACTTTCTTTCTGAGAACTTGCTTTTTATATCCTCAAATTGCTTAAATTCTAGAAAAAGCTAGGATTTTTTTAACTGGTCCTACTGGATGTCTGGAATTTTGAGGTATCTAATTTGCATAAATGCTGACATTTAAAGATCTAAACCAGAAATGCTAACATTGTGTGTGCAAAAACACTTAGAGTTAAATAATTATTCACTTTATTATTCATTAGAATGTTTTTATTTTTGTTGTTTTATTTCTTTATTGCTAATTTAAAACTGGTTCACATAGGAAATATTTCTTAATATAACCTTTTCCTTAATCCTTGTGTCCAAGTGCTCTACTGTTGGGGTAATATTCTTCCAGAAGAGCTGAATTGTTTGGACAGGTAGTAGGAAGTTGATGAAAATAACGTGGTTCTTGCTGTATCTCTACTGTTAGTTAGATGCTGTTTCTCTTTTCATTTGAGCTCAAAATGGTCATTAAGCTTTTTAAGGAAGTGCGAGAAATTGAAGGCATAACTATGTTTGCCCTAGAGAATGGATCTGGTGGTCTGTAACATGTTTTCAGGACATTCACATGAGCAGCTATAATTCATAAAGCCTTAATACTTTCACAATGCTGAAGCTTTATTTCAGTTGAGCTGTCTTCTAAAGAGTTTAATACAGAGGTACATTAGTTGCACTGCTTAACTGAAAACTTGCTTCATCCTGAGAAGGGGATATTGAACTGAGTCTCTAATTTGGCTTCTGCTTAGATCAAGTCTATCTTTCTGTATTTCCCAGTCCTTATAAACAGAAAAAGCAGTAGTTCATAACATGCTGAAGCAGTTTGCGTAAAATTACTTATTTGAATAAGCCCTAACTTTTCTTAGATTCTGGTGTAATGTTGCTCCTACTGATGATTATATTGCAACTGGCGTTCATATACTAAATTCAACACTAATAATAGTATTTATTGTATTAAAGTCAATTCTCAGCTGTTCTCTTCCTACCTTGTTAGGAGAGCACGTTGCTAGATTCGATCAGGAACTGAATTCCTGTGCCTGTTTCAGCAGTTTTTATTTTCAGTGGCTATTGGGCTTAAGCCAGATATACTTTCTGTGTACATTTTTTGGACATAATAGGTGTTAGCATAATTTCTTTTCATTTGCTCCCTTTCAAATAGATTATTTTTATAATTTTTTTCCCTGAGAACATATCTTCACAATGTGTAGTTCAGGAAAGCTTATACCAATTGGCATTTCTAAATTTTATAGCAGTCTTTTAAACCCAAGTGAATATATCTCTCTGTCCCAATACTGAATGATAGTAGCAAGTCATAGAACTTATTAGAATTGAAATTTTTGAAAACCTGTTTTTTTGATAAGATGTGAATTAAGAAAATTCTTTTTGTGATGCATCTTAGTAGCAAAGATAGCAGAAGCCTGTGTTGGAAGTAGTACATGATGCTATTTGTAAAGTAGTAATTAAGTTTTTCTTTTCCAAGTTCTATCAAGGTTGGATTGTCACACTGATGTGCAGAGTAGTGTCTGCTTGTTGAATGTCTTAAAGCACAAGCATGTCTAGCATTTTTTGTACTTCAGAATTAACTTGTGTGAATTCTAGTTTAAATATATTGATTTTTTTTTCTTTTACCTTTCTTATTACATTATCTTAAAATGGATTGCTTTTAACTTTTCCAGCTGTAAATGCAGTATCTTTGGGAAAGAATGGAGTAGTAGAACTGATGTTTAAGATCATCGGCCCTTTTAGTAAAAAGAATACTAGCCTTATGAAGTAAGTAATGTCTCTTAATATAGTATATGGTGAAATCTTGTTTATGTTTAAAAACTTACTTGTATATTAAAAATAATGTTAGAGAAGTCAAACTCAATTAGTATTTGAAGGTTAAACTGAAGGGACATGGGAAGGAGAACTACTGATCTGGCAGTTTAATTTTACCCACTCGAGTAACTCAAAGTATTTGAATGTCCAGTTGCAGTACTAGTAAAATAATATATTATTTTTTTTGTCTCTAATATTCCTGCATGGAAACTGTACAGGGTTTGTCCCCCAGTCATGACAAACAGATCAAGACAATCACATCAGTTTTCAGTTTGTTGAATTGGCTTCTGCATCTGCTTTGTGCCTTTAGTGTGACCCTATCCCTTTTATTTGGCAATAGAATTTTCCTCCTGTTTTACTTCAAATCAATTATAGACTCTCAGAGCAAGGACATAAAATACAGAGTAGGAAGCTCCAGCAATATCTGTCTGGTGGGCTATTGTGCTATTGTATTTAAAAAAAGGTAAAATTGTATAGCTGAAAGTGCTGAGTTTAGATTCCCAACCCTGTGGAGTTTTTTTGATTGATTGAGTTTGGGGTTTTTCATTTGGTTGGTTTTTTGTTTGTTTTTTTCCACTGAATTTAGGGAAGAAAAATAGCTAAGTGGATCTGACTGAAGATAGCCCTTCTTCGTACACTCCACTTTTTTTAAGTACATACTTATGGAAAACTCAAGTTTTCATCCAGTTAGAAAAATAATAATCTCATACTGTACATATTCTAACTTGAGTACAAAAGAAATAGTGCTACATTATCAAAATCTGGTATTTGTGATCACAGGAGTATCTTTAAAAAAAAAAATGCCCTGCTCCTTTAAGCCCCAGCCTAAAATATATGAAATTACTGTTTTATGATGTAAGTAATTGTGATATCCTTGTTTATTGTCTAAGATCATATGCGTGAAGTCTGTCTTCACAAAGAGGAGGAAAATAAGTATATACATTTTCTAGTTGTACAGTTTGAGTTAATTGAAAAAATATCTTAGTGAACAAGAAAAATCTCATGCTGACCATCTTGTGTGGTAGTACAGATTGATGGGTATTGCTCCTCAGTATTCTAATACACCATTAGCATTGACCTACAGTGCAAATCATGCCCTTTACTTTGTGGAAGTACTGCTAACAAAAACATGAATTTGGAACTGTCACAGCCATTGAGTGTCAGTCATAAACATTACATTGTCGCAGTGTTTTTGCAAAAGCTGGAAGTTTGGATAGACATTCCATTGATATTTTTAAGTTTTTCCATCAGACTTCAGATATAGAAGAGATACATGATCTCTTAGTAAAATTAAACTTCAGAAGTGAAGTCTGTGATACATTTCAACCAGGAAGACGTGAGATTAAATGCTATAGAAGTCTGTTACAAGTAAATATCTTGTCTAGTTTTATAGTATTGTAGATTAAGCTTACTGGTTGGTTGCTGTTTTGACTTTTCTTGTTATATTGGCAGGGTTGCTTTAGACACACTTGCTGCATTGCTAAAATCAAGTAAGTGTTTGACTACAAGAAACTGTCTGCTTGAGCTACATGTGTGTCTGTGTGTGTGTGTGTGTGTGTGTGTGCATAGAATAAAATTAGCATTAAGTCTGTGGCCTAAACGAAATCAAGGCTAAGAAAGCTAGAAATCAGGTACAGTTTTATCTGCAATCTCTGGTGCTTTATTTATGCTGTATATAGATATAGTTTTAATAATTAGTTACTGTTTCTTCAGATACACGGCAAAAGGGCTGGACTGCTTCCGCATAACTGATCTGGATCCAAAGTGGAGAAATAGACTTTTACATTCACTCACCTCAGCCCTTCAGTAATGCAGGCCTATAACTTAATCGCTGTGCATCTTTTTTATACATATATATGAAAATATCTGTGGATGGCAGGGGAAAATATAGGTATTCTTCAGTAATTCTTCTGAGTAATTTGAACTTGGTTCCTAATGACAAGTCTGTCAGTAATGCTTATGAAGTGGAAATAAGGGTAACAAAACAATGGTCTGTTTCCAGTCATGAACTCTCAGTCAGCAGCAGCAGATCTCACAAATGGCACCTCTGCAGATTTTGACCCAGGACTGTAACTAGCAAGGAATTAAAACCTCATTTTCTCCAAACAGTTGTGTTAAAACTAGTAGTTCCAGTGGCATTGGAAAAGAGCTGAAGCATGATTAGATTTGCAGAAAACCATTCCAGACAAATGACAGGAAGTTTCTGTACTATCACAGGTTACCAACTTTTTGTTTGTTTGGTGTGATACCTTGGTCTAACGACTTGTGTATTTACAAATTTTGAAATTTCTCCTTGGGAAATTCAGAGAAAAAAGTATTTCCAAATCATTGTCAGTGCTCTGTTTTGTAAATTGGCAGTTTAGTACTAGGGAGAGAAATGTAAGTGTTGAAAATGCGGGGCTTTAAAAAAGGAGATCTCATGCATTTATATAGGGATGTCTTCTCCTTAGGTGGTTTTGACATTGTAACTTCTTACACTTTATATAAATAAATTTCTTCATGAAACACCTAATCTATGATGAGTATGGTGCAGTTGACATACTGATTACCCAGTATTTGGAGTAGAGGTATTATAAGTTTATCAAATTTGAGGGATAGTTGGTGCAAAACTGTATGGATTACAAGAGTGGAAAAGTTTGTTTCAAATATTGTGTCTACACAATCTATGTGGATAGCAATAGGTATGCTTTGTAGAAAAAAATTACTTTAAATTTTGTAGATGACAGGACCTTACAATTACCTTTAAGTGTAATGCACACTGTTCTTCTGGTAAACCATTAAAATTACATGCAATATTAGTCTGAGAATGAAGTTTAGACCACTGGTCTGAATTCTTTGGTCATTTCTGTTTAGGTTGATGTAAAACTCTGCTAAGTGTGGCTGAGAATACTTTTTAAAATGAAACAAGTCGCTTACTTGAGTAAACAGAGTAATCCAAACACTGATTTGAAAGTAATACTGAAGTCATTG
>VXBX01001782.1:146499-190777 GCA_013400415.1 Scytalopus superciliaris | reverse complement strand
TCATTGGTTAATTTTTAATTTTCTTTCCTAACTTTTTTTGCAAAGAAACAAATGCCAGGAGAGCAGTAGATAAAGGATACGTGCAGATGCTTTTAACGATTTATGTTGATTGGCACCGTCATGATAGTCGACACAGATACATGCTGATACGTAAAGGAGTTTTGCAGTGCATTAAAAGTGTTACAAACATCAAACTCGGAAGGAAAGCATTTATTGATGCCAATGGGATGAAAATTCTTTACAACACTTCACAAGTAAGTTTATCATGGTTGGTTTTTTTATGTTGTGGCTTTTGCCTCTTTGGCTTTAAAAAGTTCCTCAAGTTCATCGTATTTCTTTTGTGAGATTTGTGGTCATTCCTTTTTATGAAAGTAAGCCTTATTTTCTGTAACAGCCTGAAACAGAATGAAAGAGTACAGAATTAAATTATTATTAAACTGTTATTTTGCTGTGCCTGTCTCTGGAAGGGGTGATTGAAGTCAATTTTAAAATAGAGGGGGTGAAAATTCCTTTAAATTTTGAAGCTTGGTATTTAAAAAAGGGTGAATTTGAACTGGTAGATGTTTTTCTGACCTTCAAAGGAGACGTTAGCAATTTTTTTTTGTGAACAAAATACAGATTTCTAGAATTCATTAATAGTCTAACAAATGTAGTTTGACTATTAATTTGAGAAATACTTTCCATTATTTTCCTGTTAATAGGAGTGCCTTGCAGTAAGAACTCTTGATCCTCTTGTCAACACTTCCAGCCTAATAATGAGAAAATGTTTTCCTAAAAATCGTCTTCCTTTACCAACGATTAAAAGTGCTTTCCATTTCCAACTCCCAGTTATTCCTGCCAGTGGTCCTGTGGCTCAACTGTACAGTTTGCCTCCTGATGGTATGGTAATTTCAGTATACTTTGTCTTTGAGTATGTCTAATGCTGCTTTGTGTAAGGTGGAATCAATTGCAGTTATTTGTGTTCTCCACTAAAACTTGGACTCTGAGTCTCTTCTTAACTAGCGAAGGGTCTTTGACTGTTAGTATGGAGTCCCAGTTTCTAATGTTAGAGTTTAAGTGATGAAAATTTTGTCCACATGTATGTGGTTATAAAATAAAAAAGAAAGCAAGAACTAAAAAGTGATGTTCATCAAATTCTGAAGTGTAAAGAGTAGGCTATATACAAACTTAAATGGTCTCTCCTTTTAACTCACTTATCATATACATTCTGCTATGTGAAATGTGATGTACTGTATTTCTTTCTTTCTGTTACCCTAATAACTCAGGATGTGGTGAATTTAGATTAATGTGTACCATTTGAAGCCTTGGCTTTTTTAAAATTTTTAAAAAATATTTTCCTTCATTTGCATGATGGAAAAGTAGAGATGCTTTCTTGAACTCTTGCAGACTCTTAAGAAACACTTGTCTGCAAAGCATTTGTGTGGTGCTTTGTAGGAAATGGATTCAGCCCATTGTGAACACCTTTCATTATTTTTGGATAATTAATGTTTAATGCATATTCAGATATGGTGAAGCAGCTTCAGACCTGGGTAAACAACTGATGAAGTTGCTGTCAGAAAGTTACTCTAAAATGAAGAGGCAAAGTCACACTTACTAATATCTTCTTATTCATATTATCTCCTGAAACAAAATGTCATCATAGTCTGAAAGAAGTAAGCTATCCTATTGAACTTCAAATGGGTCAGACTCAGACTCTAATTTATGTTTGGTCTTCCCAATATAAAATAGATCTAGAAGTGTGTTTCAAAATCCACAGATACAGTACTTTTGGTATTCTATCGTACCTATTTACAGGATTCCTAGTTTGGTGAAGTGAACTACTGATAGGGTTTTTTTTAAATAGGCTTGTTATCTTTTATAAAAAGAAGATAAAACCCTAAGGAAATAGGATACATAAGATTTTTTTTCAAAGGAGAAACGTCTGTATTAAAAGACACAGGGTGGGTAGTGGTCTGGGTTTCTTAAAAGTACAGTCTTGTATGGTCAGTATTCTAAAAGCAATGCATGTAGTTATTCTGAATACAGTAGAAAATCAGTATAATTTTTAAATTTCTTAGTGAGCCTTTTATTGACAATCAGCAAATTTCCTGCATGGAAAACCCTCTATGAGAAAACATAACAAAAAACTCTAGGACTGGTTTACTGATTGGTTTTCTCATCTTTTTCAAGTGGTAAGGAAAGAAGAAAATAAACCCAGAACAGAGAAGTTCTTCTTTGAACTTTTGTGTTCTATTAAATGTATAACCTGCCTTACCAAACTTTTTTGTATTGTAGTGGATGATGTAGTAGATGAGAGTGATGATAATGATGATGGTGAAACAGAATCAGAAATTGAAACTGAAAATGATGATGACAAGGACCAACATTTTAAGGTTGGTAGAGACAAAATTAATATGCAAAAATAAAGTGTAGCAGTTTTTTATTTAAGTTGCTTGAATCATCTATATAATCTATATATTTTAAGTGCTAGAAGGAGTTGGAGGATGTTTTCAGGGCAATTTATAAAATTAACAAAACCCCTGAAACTTAAAGGAAATGTATGTTACTTGAAAATACCAACCTGTCTTGTTCAGATGGCTTCAAGATTTTTATCGGAATCTGTTTGCTTCACACTTGATCTGTCTGGAGTACAGTGGGACAAAACTGCAAGCTCTTTTGATTCTTTTGTTCCCTACTTGTATTTCTTTCAGCCTGCTTTTCCTACATAAACTTCTCAGTATGCAGGAGCTGCTCTAACTTTTGCCATCATTCTGGATTGGGATTGACTAGATGATCAGTGTTTCAGCAAGGTATTAAGTTCAGCCAACTGTAGAGGTAGAGATTAGACCTCTTACTGTTGTACCACTTTGGGAAGTTACTGTCCTGCTCTCCTGCCAGTCAGGACATGGACGAATATTTGATCAGAACTGCCTTAATCTGTATTTTTATATTACAGGCATTTAGGAGCTAATTGACTTGTCTGTCTATGAACTGGAAACACAAGTTTTATTTAAGGGTCTCATGAGCCCTGGTGAAGGACTCATCTTCTAGAGAAGCAGTATTGCTTTGTCACTGCAATCAGATGAAATCTCCACATTCCAAGTTGCAATAGTCAAAATATGTACAGATCTCATCTAAAGTGTAGTCTGATCTCTGTGTATAAAAAATTTGTGTGAAAGCAAGACAATTGAGTTGTTTTCATATTGAAATTGGGACTTAGGCATACTATTAAAACTGAACTGTTTAAATCTTTGTGGTGAAAGCTGCAGCTCATTTTATTAGCTCAGCTAATTTTAAGACAGTAGTATTCAGCTTTTAGAGCTTGGTTATATCAAGAGTAAAAGGTGTGCTGGTTTAAAGGTAAACCAGCAGGAGAAATGAACCCAACTTGAAAAAGAGATTACAAGTCAGAATTACAATTTAATAGAAAAATTAGAACAAATGTAATGATACAGAGAAAAATTGGTTTTTAACTCACAAAAGAACAAATGTGTCACCCAGCACCCTAGAGCACAAACAGAATGACGTTCGTTAGCCCCTGTGCTGAGCTCCAATGTGGTCACCCTGACTGTAAACTAAAAGGAATGAAGAAACCTGTTGGTGAGGGTGATGGTCACAGTCTGGTCGAGAGTGGCAGCCACAGTCCTACTGAGGTTCTGGTACACCTCCAGATCCGACAAGTGGTACCAGAAGTCCCCAAACCCCAAGATTATATATGCTCAGGCTCAGGTAGAAGTGCCCAGTACCTCCCACAGGCCGAGGAGTTTCACAATGGACTCTGTGAGTCCTGGGATATTTTTGGAATCCTTGATGGCCCATTAGCAGACGTCACTCCTCACTCTGGGTGTGAAGGTGCTAATGGCTCCCCAGAGGGGAGTTAGCACACCTGAGTCCTTGATGTGAAGACAGGAACACTTCCCTATCTCACAGGGTTCTTTAACATCCAGCTTGCAGCCTGAGGTGTCAGGTGTGCCTGGGGCAGCTGCTGCAAATGATCCATTATTAACAGTTCATCAGAAATGGCACAGAGGGTGTAGAATACACAGTTTTGGTTACGCCCACACAGTGATAAACTGGTCCTGGCTGCTGGAACTAGGACAAAGGTGAATGTTTCATATTTATGTTTTAGAAGTATGCTAATTCTGGATGCAAGATTAATTTGTTCTGGTGATCTTTCAGAATGATGATATTGAGACTGACATTAACAAACTGAAACCTAGACAGGAATTGGGAAGACCCATAGAAGAACTGAAAATGTATGAGCAATTTTTCCCAGAACTTTCAGAAAACTTTCAGGTAAAGTATATGATTCCCAGGACATTTCTCATTATGTCAGGTTGACTCTGTAATACACTTTGATGTTCTTTATTTGGTGGATAGTTTCTCTAGCCAAGACACAGGAGTCTGCAGTTCCAGATCTCCGTATGGGAGTACTATGTACCAAGTAACTTAAATAAATGTTATGGTTACTTCAGGCTTACTGAGAAGGGGACTGTGGGCAGATATAAGGAAAACTGGTTTTTGGTATCTGATTATTGGACATCGCAGAAGTAAAATAATAAGAAATTACATGAGATTTCTGAGAGAGCTTCATTGTATTATGTATTTCATTAAATGCTGTGCACCTGCTTAGAATAAGTGGTTAAAATATCTGAGTCAATTACATTTGACTTGATACTTTGTTATTGATGAAATACTTATTTGTGTCTTTACATCTTCTTGTAAAAGATGGAACTTCATTTCTATGTTATCTTATAATATCTGTTGTCTTTTAAATTACATTTCTTTTGGATTATTCAAAAACTTATCTCAGGAACAAGGAAAGAGGAATGTTTCTAATATAAATGGAACTTAGGAGCTGTTTTTGTTTTTTTGTTAATAATTTTTAACATTTTTTTCACCTTTATATTTTTAAGGAATGGGACTTAGTTTCCAAGGAACCAAAGCCTTTTGTACCTGATGCAAATCTGAGCGGACCTATTGTTGTTCCTACAGCTGGCGAGGAGCACTCTGCTGAAGCAAACCAGCCAGCGAAAGGGATTGCTCTGAAGGAGAGCGATCCTTTATTGACAGAGGAATACAATAGAAGGCCAGTCTTTCTGGAACTACCAAAGAAAGATGCTGTGAAAGACAATAGTTCACATCAGCAAAATGATCAAAGAAACATGCTTCCATCATGCCAGTGTCTAAGCCAAGAAATTGTGAAAGGCTTGGACAGAATCAGTCTGCAGAACAGTGTGAAAAATGATCAGTGTTATGGTACAGGGTGTGTTGTAAAGAAGGAAAGCAAAGCTAACCTTAGCACACTTGCTTGTAGTAAACCTTGTGAACATGTTTCACCCTGTGGAAGTAGCCTATTTGAAGGATCATCTGTCCAGCTGGGAAAACTCTGCTGCACTGGAGTGGATTCAGAAGAGGAGGATTCCAGATCTAGTTCATCAGGGGAACAAGTCATACTTGAGGTTTCTGATGTATCACCAGTTCACGACTGTGATCTTTATATTGAAATGGTAAAAAACACGAAGTCTATTCCAGAATATTCAGAAGTGGCCTATCCAGATTATTTTGGCCATATTCCACCCCCATTTAAGGAACCTATTCTGGAAAGGCCATATGGGGTGCAGAGGTGAGTTACCTTACTCCTTTTTTTGTTGTTTTTGTTCCGTTGAGAAACAGTCTTTGGGATGAGATTAACTAGATGATCTCCAGAGGTCCTTTCCAGCCCTAGCTATTCTGTGATTAACAGGCGATGTTACACAGTTTGCTTTGGCATCTGAAACTTTTCAGTAAAAGGCAGTTTGAAGGTAGGTGAGTAAGTATTGATCAGTGCAGAGTCTGAGAGAAGGCCACAATCTGATTCTGTAATTGCTGATGCAGTAATCCAGTTTCTGAACACTAAATTAAATTTATGCATTCTGCCTTCCCACCATCTCCCATCTAAATTTTGTAGTTTGCAAAATAACATACCAACCCACAAAAAGCCACCATCAAACAAACAAAAAAACCCCTAAATGCTCTCTTGAGATCTTAGTAAAGGTAGGACAGTTCAAAGATGCTTCAGCATCTTTAGTAGTTTGAAGATGTTTCAGCTCTTCTCTCTGCTGTGCTAAAAAACTGTCTTTCAGGAAAGCAGTGGAAAAAGTTAAAAAATTAATATGCTTCAGTATTTGATTTTAGGGTTTGTAGTATAACAGAATTCTAACGAGTGCTGAGAGTGCAGTTTGTATTAGATTCTGCAGAATGGCACTTAATAAACACAGAAGGAAAAAGAAAACAAACCAGCAAAAATAACACATCAACACACCCATTTATTTCTTCTCTGAGATGATAAGGAGTAATGAAGACTGATGAGACTCTTAAGAATGATTTGCAGAGGTGGTATGAGGAGTTGGCCCATATATACAGTAAGCTACTGTAGACAAATGATCATGTTAGCAGAACATACAGTAGTAGTAGCTATGAGACCTTGGCACCTGCCTAATTATGAGGTTGGATGCCTTTGGCTTTATACTTAAAACTACAATCAACTTCATGAGATTCTTCATATTTACATTTAGATATTACAATGATTAAGAGATTAAGTGTAAGAGATTAAGATGATATGATTAAAATAATCTATCTGTTTCACATATGTCATAAAAAAGTGATCTTTCTAGTGAAATGAAGAAGTGCTAAAAGCTAATGACATAATGAATATACCATTCAATGTTGAAGGAGGAGAATCTTCTCTATGCTGTTTATTGGATAGATTCAGGTGATTTAGAAGAGAGATAGTCTTGAGTTAGGGGTCACCTAAAATGGCACTATAAGAAAATCCTGCCAATCCTCATGTATGTTTTTCTAGTAATTAATAATTTTGAGTTTTCCTGAATAAAATTGAGTGAAGTCAGGTGTAATTTGTTTTTCCAGTTCTTGTTCTTACATATAAACTGTAATAACAAATCTTGTGTGGTGATAATTTCAGAGTATGTTTTAACTTTAAAATATTTTGGTTTTGTAACTTCTTTAGGTCTTGTGTGAAACAAAAACGAAATACCAGATAATGTGGCTGCTAACCTTGAATCAAAAATTCTACATCCTGTTTTTAAGACACACTTTTCAGAATTCAGTTTTTCTATCTTGTTACTGAACATAACAAACTTCTGAGAAGGGAACCTGTTTTAAAAGGGCTTAATCTTCTTAGGAGTTCATAGTTTATAGAGAAGTGGTAAAAATAAGTTTGGTAGGGGACATCGAAAAGCTTTAAAGTCTTGTACAAAGCTGTGTCCAAGCTCTTTTGACATTCAGTGGGATTTATGTTCTTCTTAATATGAGCAGTTAGTTGTGCATCACCTTCTTTAGAAAACAAATGGTTGCTTTAATCATCCGTGAAATTTAGGAAAACATTGTGGTGGGTCTAAGGTGTGACTGAATGGGTTTATACATACCTTTATTAGAGTAATATGGTGCGGGATTTGTGGGGGTTTATTTTAATCTTACAGATTGCTGGGAGATAAAATGTTTTTGAATTTGTGCTTTAGAGTGCTTGTTTGTCTCACCAAATTATTATTGTATGGAGAAGTGAAATCGAGAGTAACTGAAGTGTTTTGCATTCCTCTACATTTTAGGGATGAAAATTCTGATATAGTTCAATACACTACAAATTGGGGTTTAAATTCCTATCTACTTCCATTACTTAAAAATTTAGGCTGGGTTTGCTTTTCTGTACACTTTAGTACTTTCTAATCATCAGGATCCACAAAGGACTAATCTATAAGAACATAGCTCACATCAACAGTGTTCATTTCAGATTTTTTTTCCTCTTAATTGTCTTGAAATAGCTGATCTTGATTTTTTGGAATCTGAAAATGTCCACTACTACTTTTCTTTTTTGTGTGCCTCTTAAATACTATTTCTTCTTTCCTTTCATATACATTGGTTATTATAATGGTCTTTGAGTGCCATTATTATTTACATAATATTTACTACGAATTTTCATTGATGGATTTTTGTCTTGGCAAAGCTCCTGTGATGATAGGAAGTATTATGACCTTTCATAGCTGAAGCATGTTAAGATCTAAAGAGTTCTGTAAGATCAAGTGGAAGGTCAAAAATCTGTAGTTCTGTCCTGAGCTGAACCTTTTCAGTTAGACAGTGATGAGTCAACCTCATCACAATTTTGTCAATACATTGAACTTGTGAACTGTTTTCTTTTCCAGTTATTCTAAATTTAAAAAGAAGTGCTAGAGTAGTGCACTTACCTTCTCTTTCTCTTTTGTTAACAGTATTTATTTTAATTAAATTGAGAATTTCCAGCATGAATGTACTTTACTGCTCTGTTTCTGTATTCTTCATTGTTAATCTGCCTCCTTTTCTTCTTATTGCAGGTGCTGTGCAAGCTTTTCCACACAGCTCTGCCACTATATTTCATTCTTGAACTGCAGCACATTGTTACTTTTCCAAACCAGGACCTAGATACTGCCAGTTGTGCAATGGGTTTATGATCTGGATAAGCATACACCTGACATTTGGCTGACATCACCAAATTAATTTTTATTTGTTACCTAGTTGATAAATGAACCTAGATCTCCAGAGGTGAAAAGCTAGTTCACTAACACACTCACTGTACGACCTACTCTCTAAAACTCTTTAATCGTGGTTATGGTAGGACTCATATAAGTTACTAATGTTATCAAGTGTTGTCCTGGATTAAAGCATTAACATAAGTAACGTTTGAGTAATTCCTGCTTCTATTATAAAGTATGAAAGTGCTTTTTTTTTTTTTTTTGTATGCATGAAAACTCAGTTCCCTCACATATGAGTATTGGATTCAGTCAGCTGTGAATGCAGGTGTTTAAACTTAAGTACACAAAGTTTGCTCACATAAGTGAGAGTGAGACTGATCTCTCTGAACTGTACCACTGTCTTCATGTCAACTTTGTTAGTTTTCATTCCTCTATGAGGTAATTCCTCTTTTGTAATTGAGAACAGTATGTGAAAATTTAAAAGAGAATTTTCCTTTTTGTTTTAGGACAAAAATCTCTCAAGATATTGAAAGGCTGATTTATCAAAATGACATTATAGACAGAGTTGTGTATGACCTTGATAATTTGAGGTAAGTGTTTACTTTTCTAAAGACAATATTCAACTCATACTCTAGGCATATTCTACTTACTCTGTGATATGATATACCATATTTAAAGCAGATTTCATTAAAAGTTTTATCTGATGTAACAATGTTTCTGGTATCTAGGCTGTATTTAGAGGAAGATTGAAAGTAGTTTCTGAACTGCCAAGTGAGGACTAAAAGAAATGAATTTTAGTTAAGTTTGTTTTATTCATTTTGATCTCTTTTTCTACTCATAGTTGTTCAGTACCAGAGGAAGCAGATGTTTTGAAGTTTAATTCCAAGTTTGAATCTGGAAACCTGCGCAAAGTTATTCAGATCAGAAAGTAAGATATTTCAATGCTACTCTTCACAGTTTAGGCGTTTTATTTCTGCTTCTTAAAAAATGATTGATTTGGATTTTTTTTAATCTTCAGAAATGAGTATGATCTAATTCTGAACTCGGATATAAATAGCAATCACTATCATCAGTGGTTTTACTTCGAAGTCAGTGGAATGAAAACTGGCACTGGTTACAGGTTTAACATCATCAACTGTGAAAAGTCAAACAGTCAGTTTAACTACGGTAAGATACATTTCCTATCCTTTGAGAAGAAATACTTAGAAAAAATCTCTACTGGACAGCTCAGCTGTTTCCTTGATCACTAGTATTCATGTTGTCAGCTTACATGCTTTATTTTAATAGCATTGCTAAAAAATGTTTTGACAACTTCAGTTAAAAAGAAAAAAGGTATCAAACCACAGGTTCAGTTTTTAAAGTGAAGTTTTGTTGTAAGTGAAGCCAAAGGGGAAGAAACTGACTGGTGCGATTAAAAGTACCCTAAAGACCATTGGGCAGGGGAGGACAACACCAAAGCCTGTTGATTGACAGAGGTCAGGAAAAATGAATGTTGTCATCATTAGTCCGTTTCTGCATAGAGGTATATTTTCAGATGTGAAAGTGAGCAGAGACACTGTGAAACAGTTTTGTCTTACTGAATGGCAAGGAAAAATAAGTCAGCTTTGAAATGCTGGACTTCCTAAGTGACCCATGCAGTCTCTGGCATGTTTGATGCATGTACCTCATCCAAAAGTACTGCCTTACTGAATATGCCTTTCTTCCATGTGTCTGGGAGTGTGCATGAGGTGTGTGTATCATTCAGCTTAGGCCCATTTGTTTTGTGAAGTTTCTTTTTTTCTTGCTGTATATTCTGTGATTTGTCCTTTAAGAAGAAAGAAGAGAAATTCCTTCTCCCCACATTCAAACTTTTTCTACAGAGTAATATTGCATTCTTCTTTGTCATACACATACATTCACATTGATCAAGTCACAGAATACTAGGTAATTTAACCAGTAGTAAGATGCTTTTAAGTTACTAATCTTCATCAATTATCTTTTTTCATGTTGCATATACTTATTTGATCGTTACTTTTGGTATTTTTAAGTACACTGACTGAATTGGCTAATTGCCTAACCAGTAAATGGTGTTCAATTAGTATGTATTATTTTCTCCTCTAATGTCATATTAAGTATTCAAATTAAATATACTATCCAAAAAATACATGATTTAAGGAGTTAACTGTTAAAAAAAATCATCATGAAATTCAGTTATTTTTCAGTTATTTATGTGAATGGATAATAGTATCAGTTTTTCATATTCTGTCTGAAGCCTTTTTGTGGTGTGAGTTGGATGGAATGGGACCCAGGATTTCTTGTAGATTACCATTTATACTAAACTCATCTTTCATTTAAACATTTTGATTTGGTCTTCCATAGGTTTGATTCTTTTCTTTAATTGTTATTTTCTGAAAATAGCAATATTTTGTCACCTTGTTGAAAGAGCATACAATACTCAGACATTCATGAAAATATACTCTATGATAGTGAGTAAATAAGTAAATAATTTATAGACTTGTATGTAAATACTGATGTGGTCCACTACTGCTAAGATCTTTGTGTTTAATGTTAAGCGTTAAAGTGAGTTGCATGTTTTTCTTTAAGGTATGCAGCCCCTCATGTATTCAGTTCAAGAAGCACTTAATTCTCGACCATGTTGGACTCGTGTTGGGACAGATATTTGTTACTATAAGTAAGTATGTGAATCAAACATATAGCAAATCTTACTCTGAAGATTAGCAGGAGGTACAATTTTTGGAAGAAAAATTTGTTTCTGCATTTGATAATTCTGTGTTATTCTGTTGTGAACAGGGTTTTCTTCTCAAGTTACTATGGAGAGTAATAGAAGTGATAAAAATATGAAGGGTCTTGTGTTGTAAGCACACTGCTAATATTTTAGCTCTTCATATTTTATACTTTTTCTCAGAAATTTCACACTGCTTCAGAGAAACTTTAAAGGGAATGTATATATGCATGCTTACTTGAAATCTTATTAGTGATTTCCAGTAATACTGACCACATGGTCCTTGTGATGAGCCTTCCGTAACCTATTGTGCAAGCAATGTAGAGCAATCCTGGAATACAGGATGACATGGTACAGCATATCCATGTGTAATCCTTCTAGGGTGGTAGCTGTTTGCTTACTTGTTTTTGTTTGTTTGGTTAGTTTTATTGTGTTGCTTGTTTTTGTTTGCTCACCTTTTTCCAATGTGGATGAATGTGTGTATCACTGCCGTAAGATAGTATCTTTACAGATGGTGGGAATCTGTGTATTTAAGCTGAATGTACACAGAAGGGAAATGCAATTCTTCTGACTTAGAATGTGTCTTCAGAAATAATCAACGGTATGAAAAAAATTATTCTAATGTGTATGCTACCTTCATTTTTGCTTTAGGAATCACTTTTCAAGGAGTTCAATTGCTGCTGGAGGTCAGAAAGGAAAATCCTATTACACAATTACATTCACAGTGACTTTCCAACATAAAGATGATGTGTGCTACTTTGCTTACCATTATCCATATACATACTCAACTTTAAAGGTGGGAAGATTATCATATGTTACATAGTTAAATGTTTATAGTTTCAAAAAGTGTGAAATATAAACACTCATGAGTGCATTCTTTTTGTTTCTTTTTCTAAAACTTAAAATGCTCCTTAAAAAGGAAAATTTTCATCATATTAGTCTTTAAACTGGCAAAGTGTGTATATTGTTCAAATGAACAGTCCCTGGAAGAATAAAATTGATACTTGCTTGCAGGCTAAATGGGTTTTCTAGGAGTCATAAAGATGACTATGGGACTGGAGCATCTCTCTTACGAGGAAAAGTTAAAGGAGCTGGGTCTTTTCAGCCTCAAGAAGAGATGATACCTCATCAATATGTATTTTAAGTATCTGAAGGAAGGGTGCCAAGAGGACAGAGCCAGGCTCTGCTTGGTGGTGCCAAGCAATAGGACAAGAGGCAACAGGCAGAAACTGATGCACAGGAAGTTCCTCTTTAACATGAGGAAGAGCTTAACATGAGCAGATGACTGAGCACTGGAACAGGTTGCCTAGAGAGTCTGTGGACTTTCCCTCGCTGGGGATATTCAGGAACCCTCTGGACACAATCCTGTGCGCTGTGCTCTGGGATGGCCCTGTTTGAGGGAGGTTGGAGCACATGTCCCCCTGTGGACCCTTCCAACCTTACCCATTTTGTAGTAATTGATTGCAAACAGTGCTAATTGGATGGAGTATTTGTGTTTGAGTGAAATTTGAGTCAAATGGCTCATATCTTACTGTTCTACATACACTTCTTGATAACTGAAGTTACTATAATTAAAATAATCTCGTTCATCTCACAAGCACTCCCTACTTGTTGCTCTGCCCACTTGATACTCCTTCCTTGATCTGGGACCCCATACTGGCTGGGTAGTCCACCTTGAAGTTTGCTAGCAAATGGCACATGCACACCCCCTTGCACACCAACTGTGGTAAAGATGCATATGCTTGCCCACCACCCCAAGCACCTGGTAGCAGGCACGAGTTTGTAAGCCATGTTCCTATTCTAGGTGCTGGCACTGAGAAATTTGCCCTTATTTCACCACCAGCTGTGTTTTGGAGGCACACTGTTCTTGCTTCAGTGGTTGGACACGCTTTGCCCAATGCAGTCGCTGGCACTGAGACAGTTTCATTGCTGACACCACTGACTGAAGGCGTGCCCACAGTGCCTACAGCTCCAGCTGCTGGTGTCTCCTTTGATTCCAGCAAGAACTGGGATGTGGGACACAGTGTCTGCGCTGCCCCCACAAAGATGCTTCCATGATGTGTGTCCTCTCCAACTACTGATGCTGAGACTCTTGCTTACTCCAGTTGCAGACCCCAAATCCACTTAGACCTGCCTCGTTAGTTGCACTCTTCTACATAGCACTTGTATGTGCAGGATAGAGAGTGAGGCTGCTAAGGAGACTCGAGAGAGATAGCTAAGGGCATATTGTAGGGATCAGGTGCTTGAGTTTTGTATAGTACCACAGCCCCCGTCTTGAATTTCTCAAATCCTCAGGTTCCTCTTGTTTGCACCTTGTTCCTCAGGTTACTCTCTCCAGATGTTTGTCTGTAGATTCTTAATGGCATGTCAGTGAGGCACTGGTGACTTTGGGCTTTGCTGTGGTTTCTCTTGTGTCTCAGCTTTGTATTGCTGTTTTTTGATTCTTCCTCTACTTGTTATCATATTTTGCAGTGAAAAGGTCTCTCATCAGGTAACCTTAATTAAACAGAGGTTCTTACCTTTCATATACCCTTACAGTAGCATATCTGTACAATAATATACCCTCTCTGCCTTCATCTTTCTTGAAACAGTTGGAAAAACAGGCTCTATAAAGAGAAGTATTCAATCAGATGTCAAAGATGTAGAGAATGATATTTCATGGTCAGAGTTACGATGGAAACTTGAACATTGTTTGTAACAACAAAAAGAAAGATCTGTAAAATAGTACCTTTGAAATACACTGTAATATGTTACTGCAAAGCATTTGAAGTATTTTTTCATTATTTTTGGGATTAAGATGCATCTTCAGAAGCTGGAATCTATGCACAACCCTCAACAGATATATTTTCGACAAGATGTTCTCTGTGAGACCCTGGCTGGCAACAGCTGTCCATTAGTCACTATTACAGCAATGCCAGAGTCCAATTACTATGAACATATCTGTCAGTTCAGTAAGTATGATTTCTCTTTCTCATCAACTGAAAATAATGTAAAACTAAGTATTTATAGAAAGAAATAGTATTAACTGCTATGCATTGTAAAAATAGCAATGTAAAATAAGGTTAATAAATTTCTTGAAATTAAGAGGCATCAGTATTCAGGATTTGCTATATATTTAATAATATTTATTTGTAGTAGTCAATTAAAGATATTTTTATATGGATATATAAGAGTAGATATTAATGTATTTTAAATATTCGTTGCTAGGTGGTTTTATATGTTGCATTTTCCAGGCAACACTTCTTGGAAAAGAGTACCTGATGAGTAACTTTTTTTTCCAAATGCTGAGGTTATTTGCTTGTCAAAATAGTCTTTCATAAAACCAGTATCTAATCTACTGTGATTTGAAGTGAGTTTTAGTTGTAATAGCATTCCTGATTCGTTTGTCCACCTCAGTATTTTTATTAGCTATGGGAAAACTTATGAAAGTCCTATCATAACTGCCAGCTCAAATTAGTTGTGACTGTATAATTGATTGGATTTAAAGCTTCAATGTGATAGTTCTGTAATTAGGAGCAATTTTAAAAATTTTGTGGCGCACTCTATCAATAATACTCGTATTCAGTAATACTCAAATCACAAATACTGGTTTTTTGCACTGTAATAAATCTAACTGGCTATTGGCTCTTTTTGCAATGTAGCAGTCTCTATACTTCGCTTAAATCATATTTTACAATTGCTATGCATACTTCTTTTAGGGAATCGTCCTTATATTTTCCTGTCTGCACGTGTACATCCTGGAGAGACTAATGCCAGCTGGGTTATGAAGGGAACACTGGAATACCTTATGAGCAATAGTCCAAATGCCCAGTGTTTACGGGAATCTTTTATTTTCAAAATTATTCCCATGCTCAATCCAGATGGTGTCATCAATGGAAAGTAAGCATACGTTTACTTACAAATATGTAACCTGTACTACCAGTTCTTTGCATTATTATTTTAAAAAGAATAATCTAAACTAGTCCTGGAAAGATACAAATGCAAAAGTTAATGTGACAAAAACTAACAAACACTTGCAATATTGCTAGAACTTTTCCATTTTTTGGCTGTTTCAAAGGTAGCTGTATTGTGTCACACATTTTGGTTTTATAAAAAATATTCTCAGTTTTCTGTGGATGATAATCATTCCTATGTGATTTGACATGACATTTTAATTGTCTCTCCAAACAACAGTCTTGGATGTGTCTAAGAGTGTTGTATGAGACCACACCTGTATTTAGGAAAAGCTAAACAAGTTCCCAGTCCTCATGAAAAAAAAAAGTCTTATATTTGAGAAAGCCTTTTACATAGATTTTTTTTTTGGCTGTTGCCAAATGTTATTAAAAGATGAAAAGTTAATAGGTGTGTGAGAGAAAGTAATAGAGTATCCTGGTTCGATTATTAATACTAAATATTTCACTGATACTTATCTTAATGGATTTAAGGGATATTTCAGAACCTTTTGAAAGTGCTGTGAGTAATCATTCAGCAGTCTACATTTACTTGGTTACAGGGAATTCAAATTAAATGCAAAATTTGCTATGATGAATCTACAGTTTCTTATCATCTAGTTATTGGTAATATTTTAAAGGCTTTGTGAACAAAATAATAAAAATAAAACCAATAATGGATTTGAGTACAACTATGTCTTTATAAATGTAAAAGCATGTATATACTAAAACACTTGTAATTAAATAATTCAGGATACAAGGACAGTTAAGAAACTTGTCCCAGCAAACACAATCTGAAGGCAGATGTACTGAAGAAGACTGTACAGTCACGAATTTCTGCAAGTTTAAAAGTTCTTACTGATAGTTAACCTAATGCAGAGACAATTTTTATTTGTTTGCTTGGGGTTTTTTTGTTTCTTTGGTTTTTTTCTTTCTTGTTTTTTCTCACAGCTCCTTGTCTCCTAACAACTTCATGTTTCAAGTATTAGATTTCTAGTTGACATTAGTCTTTAAATTACAGAAGACACTAAAACTGTAAAAATACCTTATATTTGAAGTTAATGATTTTGAACTAGCATTTGAATAGAATTGCAAGCTTTCAGTTTCAGCAGGAAGTGAACAGTATTACAATTGACTTCACATAAGAAGCTACTTCTAATTTACTTTTAGTTTCTCTGTAACATAATTTAAAACACCCCAAACAGTTCTATTATATAGCATGTTAGAAAATTGAAGTTTGTTTCTTGCCAGACTCCTTCCAAAGAAGCAGTGGTGACGAGGAAATCTTGAGGTGGGGGGGAGGCTTATTTAAAAGTATGATAATACAGACTACATCATGCGTTTTTCCCCCTCCCCCCCCCGCAATAGCCACCGTTGCTCTTTAAGTGGAGAAGATTTAAACAGACAGTGGCAAAATCCAAATCCAGATCTGCATCCCACTATTTACCATGCTAAAGGGTTACTGCAATATCTGGCTGCTATAAAACATTTACCATTGGTAAGTATGTGTGTGTAAGCAATTCTGAATCTTTTTAATTTTGTCTGTGTAGCTAGTCTATAAATTAAACAATTTAATATGGTCTTGTAAACCATGTCACACTTAAATTTGATTTGGAGAATTGGTCTTCTGCAAACCTGTAGATTGTAAATCTATTACATGGGCTAGGCTAGAAGGTTAAACCTTGCTTAGATCAATCCCACATTTTTTGTCTTAATGCACAAGTTAATTATATAACAAATTATGTAGCCTAATTCTTTGGAACTTTCAACAGTACAAATTAAAAAAAAAAGTTGCCTTCTATTACTTTCATAAAATATTAATTCCATATGCCTTGGTTTTATTTTGCAAAATGATTTATCGTAGGTCTACTGTGATTATCATGGTCATTCTCGTAAAAAGAATGTATTTATGTATGGCTGCAGCATCAAAGAGACCATGTGGCATACAAGTGTTAATGCTGCTTCTTGTGATCTGGTGGAAGACCCTGGTTACAGGGTAAGTTTTGACATTTGTGCCTCTTTCATTTGGCATGGATTTGGAGTATACTTTTCAAATAGCTTCCTGATATTATTCCATGCAAAAAGTGATTCTATAGCATAAGGAGACTTACTTAAAATTCATGCTTTTTAGTTCATGAGTGTACTTTTTTAAGTATTTTGAGTGTTTCAAATATTGTACATAGACTGCCTTTTTTTTTTTTGTTTCTTTGTACTAATAAGTGACTTTGTGTGTCTAATATTACTGTTAGAGACAATAGATGGAAAATATGCCTCTGTGCATTCATAGTTACTGAATGAAAGAAGAGCAATTTAAGCATGGCAAACAATATTCTAGCAGCAAGAAAATAAAGATACAGGATTGTTATGAGAAATACTCATTTTTGTGAATAGAAATAGACAAGATTCCTCTTACGAAGATTTGAAGTTAAGACATGTGCCCCTAATTACATTATACATAATCATGTTGTACAAAAACAAACACTGCATTGTATAAACTGTCAAAAATGTCAAAAATTTAGAGAACTATATGTTACCTGTTTCTTCTGTGAATCTCCACTGCCACCTCGTGGCAACTGCAAACCCGTGCAACCTAAATGCATCAAGGCCCCCTGTTTTTCTTGAGATGCAGGGTTAAGCTCGAAAAGCACGTGAATGCATGATAAAAGGCTTGTTATGCATCCATGAGTGTAAATGAGTACAGATACTTTCTGATATTTTTTTTTTTTCTTCTCAAACCTCACTTACAAAAAAAATGGTCTATCACTTCTCAATTTTCTCGTGTGATTTCCTGGTTGCTGAGTTTGATGCCATTCATGTCTGCTGCTCTAACACATTTATATGGGGTTTTGTCACTTCAGCCTGCACTGCTATAGTAGTAGACTACTGTCAATAAGAGTTGTGGGGAAAAAGCCTTTTTGTTTCAAAAAGGTAAACTGGAATGTTTGGGCAAGTTTACACTACTAATGGTGTATTTACTACTGAAATAATAAATTTGAAGCAGTCATGTGTTTTGTCTGAACTAATACAAATAAAAGCTGGAAAGAATAGTCATTTAGCATTAGTCAAACAGACATATTTGCTTAGCTGTTCCTTGAAGCTATCAGGTAAACAGTGATACTGAACTTTGATTCATGTTTTTGAAGTTAAAATATGCACCTAGTGCTTTAATGAATAAAAATTAATTTTATGAATTAATAAAGTACTGGTTTTGTTAGGTCTGTAAATGGTATTGTTGAAACAGTTTGAAACTGAATTAAATTATTTTGTGGAATATGTGGTACGCTTAATTTAAGCAAGCTTAGATTGGTGAATTAGGAGGAGATAATGATCAGCTGAAGAATTCTCTTGTATCCTGATTCTTACCCACGTGACTAACCATTTTAATAACCAAATCTGAAAAAAAAGGATTTTAGTAAGGAGAAAGAGGCGAACATGAAGACACTGTATTTAAAACTCAAGATGGAGATTTGCTTTCTTGTTACTTTAATTCAAACTTCAGCAAAATTTTCTGGTAACGGTTTATGATTACCTGGCCCCCACTTGCCTCCTTCCATAAAGGAAATAATTTCAAATTGCTGTCCTGCAGGCACTTCCCAAGATCCTGAGTCAGATTGCCCCAGCATTCTGCATGGGTAGCTGCAGCTTTGTAGTGGAAAAGTCCAAGGAATCTACAGCACGAGTTGTTGTCTGGAGAGAGATAGGAGTACAAAGGAGCTACACAATGGAAAGCACGTTATGTGGATGTGACCAGGGCAAATATAAGGTAAAAAGATACATGAGTTAAACTTTTTTTCTTTTAAATTTCTTCCATTTGCATTGGTATCTTATTCTGTAACCCCACTTGCTTGCTTGCTTTAACTTCTAAAACCTTTTAAGGTCTGGGTACACTAATGGCAGGGTGAAATTACATAGTTTGCAGTATTATATGTTGCATAACAGTTATGCTTACAGGCTGTTTTAACAAGATTAATATTAATCATTGTATGTAACACATATGTATGCATGTAGTTAAAACACCCCTCTGAACTGTTCTGCCCAATAGATTATTAAAATTGGATAGTAATCCATTCCAATACTATAATAAAATTTTCCTTTTTACATGGCAATTTCAGACTTCACCATTACAGTTCATGGTTCTTCAGCAGACATTTAGTAATGTCCCTTACAGAATTTCCCTCTGTAGCAGAAGAAACACGCTTATAAATCAAAACACTTTCATATCAGGTTGCCAGCACTATAAATTACACATCATACTTGTTTGGCTTCTTGACTTAAAATACGTTTTCATTTTCTCTTCTTGAAAAGTGTTAACAGGGCTGGGTATTTGCAAACAAAATGTGACCCTGTTTGTGATGTGTCAGTAGTAGACACCATTGATGGAAGAAGTCAGTTTCCTCTGCCTGAAAATAGAGTTTAGGAATGCTAATCAAGAAAATGATCACAAGCTTCAAAATAAGGTGCTTGACAGACAGAGGATCAGAAAGCTGGGATCAAGTATAGGGCAGGGCAGAAACAAACAAACAAAAAAAGGTTGGAACAGGCTATATTTAGTATATTAATGTATGCTCCAACATCCATGCTTGTCTTCCTAAACAATAGGAAAACAGATATTTTGGCAGGAATTTCAGTAGATCTGTAAGTACTAAATTTTGTCAATTAACAACATAAGCATTCCTGCTATTGTCAGAATATTCCATTATTCCTCAGATTACGTAATTATGGAGCTTTAAAATAACTTCCATATTTTGAAATTTCCAGAATATTCTTAAAAATGAACCTTCATGCTTTAACAGTGTTGCTACAAAAAGTTCTTAAGAAAATTGAATTGAAGAGCATTGTGGACAAACTTCCAAGATGCTTAAACTTCCAAAGCCCTTCTTCAGTAATGATGGAAAAATATATCTGAGTTCTGTGGAAGAATAATTTACTTAAAAGGAAAGAACATTCTTCTATGTAATATAAACTAGCTGATGAGATAAAATTGCTGTTATGCCATTCATTTTATCTGGAATGAAACAATTTTTAAGGTCTTAGTCATCTTCTGAAGATACAGGAATATTCTTAATTTTTTTTCTTCACTATGATAACACTCAGACTTACTAAAAAAAAAGTAAATAAAAAGCCAAGGTGACTGGACTGAACAAGAAAAGAGCAGCATTTCTCTAATGAGAAACTGAAAGAGATTAAAAGGCTCAGGCTTGGGCATTTCTTTTTGGGCTTTGTTGTTTGGGGGTTTTTGTGGAGAGAATGGGGCCAACAACTCTGTCAATAAACTTGGGGTGTAAATTAGATGGCACATATCATAATGTATTATTTCAAAACAGAAGTTGTAGAAATTCCCTCTCCTCCCACTTCCCATCCCAAAGGACATGAGAGTTCAGACTCTCAGGTACACAGCCTGGACTGTGTATCGTGTAAAGGTGTGAAACACTTTTCCAGTCTTATTCCGGTCTGGTGTCATTGCTGAATTTTGTTCAAAGCACAGAGAGGATTACTCAATAATTCAGTTCTTTGTGGAAGAAATACTGAGTTTTCCCCAAAGCTGGATAAGATCTGAACGTCAATTTTTTGTGTTCTATTCTTTTTATTTGGACAATGGTGATGCTAGACTATTGGAAGTTAGCAATTCTTACATGAACTTAGTGTCTCCGGTAACAGAGTTATTTCTGGAAGCAATCTTTTTTAAACTGGTTACATGGAGTCTTTTTTGTGTGTTGAGAATTAGTGCTGCAAGTATTACTCAGTTGTCTGCAATTCAAGATGTTGAAAAACAAACTTTCAGGTGAAAAGATCTACTGTGGAGCATAATTAAGATGCCAGACAAAAAAACAAGGTCTTTGATAATTCAAACCACCTGAAATCTGAAATCAATCCCTTTCTTGACTGGAAGTTAGTAAGTTTGAGAGTATTGCTTAATTTTTAAGTTAATTGAAAACTTTTTGTTATCTGGAAGTTTTATGATGTACATGAAGAGAAGACTTCAGGAAATAAGGATTCAGTCAACAAACTTTTCAGTTACAGTAGTTCTTCTGTCTCTAGATTTTGAGTTCTAAAGAATTACTGTCTTTGTAGCCTCTACGGAATAGCAACACAGAAGATCAGCATGATGTTTTGTTGTTCAGCTTACTTCTCCAAATCCTAATTTGGTTAAGTACATATTACAGGAATATTCTTTTCAACTTGAGGTCACAGTCTGTTGTGCCTTTGCTTTGCATCTTTGTTTTCAGGTAGCAAAGTTAATCCCTGAGACACTATTCATGTGAAGGTATCTTCATTACATAGTTAGTAAGAAATACTTCAACCCTCCATCTAAAATGCTACTGTCTAGAAGAAAGACAATTTTATAAAATATAATGGGAAAAGAATGACACTTAGTGCATGTGTTAAAAAAAACGCAGCTACTTCCGGGTGGCTTATGCTTAAAAGCAATGCCTGTAACAGTTAAGGATCTTTAACAGGCCACAGTTAAAGGTGCTAGAACAACAATTGAAGATCATTAGAAGATCAAGAAAAAGAGTGTAATCATGGCTTCATGAAAGTGAACTTCACCTCAGATGCCTTAGTGAGGGCAACTGATGACAATGGTTATTATCATTATTTCCTGAAACAGACTTTGGCTGTCTTGTTTCATGGAAATTATTAGGTTTGACTGCTTAAAGAATAACAGTGGGTTAAGAAATTTGGTATTTGGCAGTTAGCTGTGTGGTATTGAATTCTCCTTTATGATTTAAAGAAGCGAGAGAAGTAAATACAGACTTTGTTGTGGGCTTTTATCGCAATTATGTAGACTCTTCAGGGTAGTAAGTTCAAAGTTTATCCTTCAGGTGTTCCACAGTTATCCACCTCCAATCGGATCCATTTAGTTTTTTCTTTAGTTATATCATATTTCTGCTGTGCTGAAAATAGCAGTCACGGAACATGCACACGCTATTTATCTTTCTAACAATTGTCTTTGCACTTTCCTTCATACTATACTCTTGTTCCTTTTTCAACTTGGTGACTCTTCTGTTATACATATTCTGTCTATAAGGAAACTGCCAACTAACAAGTTCTTCAGCAACAAATGTAGACACTGATTGGAAAAGTTTCTGAACCATCAAGTTGTGCACATTAGTAATCTGTGTAACAGTGAGGTTGCTGTTACCCTTCTCCGTCCTCTTCTGCATACTTGTTACCTCTTGTCCTTAATGTTATTTTAATTTCTTTAGGGCAGGGATTGTGTCTTCCTGTGATTAGCATAGTGGAGCCCCAGCTGTGATTGGGGTCTTTGAAAGTTAATGATGTGCAAACAAATACAAAACAAAAATAAAAAATTGGCCTCTGTGGATAAGGTACTGCACTGAGTGAGGAGAATTGATTTCTGTTCCCAGCGGGGTCAGTGACATGCTGTGAGACACTGTGCAAATCGCTTCAACCCTCTCTGCCTCCATTTCTCCATCAGTAAAGTGAGGAAAATTCTTCCTTTATTAATAAGTGCTTTGAAACCTACAGCACAAAAGCATTATAAAAGAGGTAAGTAGTATTACTGTTAAGAATAATACTTATATATCCAACTCTTGTTCACTGCTAACAGGTTTCATTACCACTTGGCCAGAGGATAGCACTGTTTAGAATGGTGGATATAGCTCTATCTTTCTTTTTACTAAAAAGCACCTTGTGTATTAAGGCTACCAAGGGAAAAAAAGAACTCACAAGAAAATCAAACTTTCCATTAATTGTGTGTATGTTCAAAACAGTAGGTAAACAATATGTGGGTTGAACACATACTGTCTTTTAGACTTTGCATTTTAAAATGCAGTGTCAGTGTGGCATACAAAGCTTGTTTTGTTTTGGTTTTTTTTTTTTTTTTTTTTAGTTTTTGGTAAAAAATTCCTATTGCATTCTTTTTGCTTCATGTATTTTTCCTACTTGGTGACTTAGGTTACCACCAATTCCTGGCTCTTCTGCTTCCCTGTTTGCTTTGTCAAAGCTTCTTTTTAACTAATCTTTACATTAAGAGGCTCAGACGATCCAAGCTAAAACTCTTTTAAATTCTCCAGAGATATGGAAGTTGCAAAGGGAGAGACAGAGTTGGGTTGTGCCATTGAATTTGCTAGTGTATATACAGAGAGTACTAGCCAATTCCATAACTGTTGAGAGTCATTGTAGACTATACTCTTTATAAAGTAGTTGAGGCCAGAGGTTATGTCCCTGTATACTGCACTCCTGGCTAGACTAAAAGTGTAGAATTATCTAATGGGAGACTTTATCACATATGTGAACTTAGAGAACATTATGGAAGTTCTACCTCCTAAATAGTCTTTGCAGAGGAGAATGCCTGGGTATATCATTCAAGTTAGAAGACAGCTGTGGCTTTTGATAATTTGTTTGTTGATTTAAATTACTTAATGTGTGAATATTGCTTTCAGATGCTTTTGAAATGCTTTTTAACACATGTAGCCTCTAACTTATAGGAAGGGAAGAGACATCTGTGTCAAGGAGTAACTTTGATGCCTTAAATAGTCCTATCTGTGTGTCAGAACATAGCAATGAACTTGACCATATGAATTCTCTTTTTTTCATTCTTATTAATGGAACTTACACTGAAGAAGCTTGTATTCAAAATTAATTTTTACAATTTTTGTCTCAAGTTTTTGAAAATAATTTATACTTACAAATTTGGACATGATCTCTGTCCCTCTTCCAATGCCACTGGGTAAAGATCTCTTAATACTGATGTGATAAAGTGTAAACTAGAAAGGTCCAAAAAATGTGGATGTGTCTGTTCAGACTTAGAGGAATCATCTAGTTATTTCTGCATCGTCTCTGGTATTCTTGCTAAGGATTTGCTCTACTGTTCTTATTTGTTCTGTCTTTAAACCAATAGACTATATTAAATAAAATAACGAAATGTTGACTTACAGTGATTCTTCATTATGTGTAGGTCCATCTGCATGTACCTATTTTGTATTTTTTAAATCTTATTTTCAAATTAGGGATTGCAGATAGGGACAAGAGAACTGGAGGAGATGGGAGCAAAGTTCTGTGTTGGCTTACTGCGTTTAAAAAGAATGGCCTCATCTTTGGAATACAGTCTGCCTTCTAGTCTGTTGGATATTGAAAATGAGCTGATTGAGTCAAGCTGTAAAGTGACAAGGTACTAAATATTTATTATATTTGCTTTTTTAGGGGGGAGGGGGAGAAATTGCAGTTTCTCAAGTGACATAAAGATTCTCTCAAAAATGTTTTTCCATTAATAAAAAATAACGTTGATGTGTTATGACCTCTTACTGTAAGAATAATCTGAATATATTGAAGACCTATTGTATTAATTCATTACTTCAGACTTTGTAAGAAAACAATACGGATAGGTCACATTTATTGCTGGATTAAACACTGTCAATTTTAATGTCATTGTGGGGTTATTGTAGGCCATAAAACTCAGTAGTAGGTCTTAGGTCTCAGTTATCTCTTTGAAAGTGTTTGTTTTAATTTTTTGTGGTACTGACTACAGTATTTAAAATGTGGTTAAATGGACTTCAAGTGTGTGAGTTAGAGCACTAAGAACTGTAAGTTTTTATTTCAAACTTTTTTTTCCCTGTTTCTCCTCTGGTGGAGATACATAACAGCACTTAAAGAATTTAAAACATGAGAAATAAAGTTTGGGTAACGAAAGAAATTTATATGTGCAGTAGCTAGGTTACTAAGTTGCCAGTTCTTAAATCTGTGTAGAGGCTTGCAAATGTATGCATACTATTGCATGTTTCCATTCATGTAATTACTCGCTTGAGTATACACATGTACGTGGTGACTAGGGATGCACAGTAAATAAGTGATTTCAAATGTACAAGCATCTTTTTGTGATAATATGGTTAAAGAACTAATAAAGCAAAGTTTCAGACTTCAAAAAAGCGTGACATTGGAAAAGAGTAAGACTTAACACTATAATGTTTCCACTTGGCATGCTAAGAGATGAAAACATTTTTCTAGTGGCCTTGGCTGTAGCTCCAACTTAACGAAAACAATGGAGTGGAACTCTGGGGAAAAAATTAAGTTTACTACTGTTTTTGTGCAGCTGAAACAAGGAGGGGCTCAAAACTGACTTTATTTGGAAGTAAGATTAATGAGCAGCTTGTCTATAGATGGTGAAAAACCAGGAGAGCTATGGGAGGGCATCTATGGCATGGTATGGAAGGGGAAAATTGTGTTTATTTCCAGCATTTAAGCACTGAAATGCTACTGTAATGTTAAGTATTAAGAAAAACTGGAGCTTATGTTCATGCTTAGCATTTAGAGATAATAATATTAAAAGTGAAGTATAGGCTAAAAGGTGATAAAAGCAATGGGAGTAACAATAGGAGAATGTCTTAAGGATGTGGATAAAAGTGTCTGAAGACTAGCTGTGATATGTAAGTATGTCTCATGACAGTGATGGTTGGATTCCACAATATCATTTGATCAGTAGTATGACATCAGGATTTTTACTGTCAGAACAAGTTTTGTGCTTGGGTATGTCTGAGTTAGTGATTCCTGGAAGAGACTGGACCAGATGGCAGCTTTGGAGTTACCAAAGAGGGGCTTTTACAAGTATGTAAGCTGTGAAAGGAACACTAGGGAAAATATGGGCTCACAGCTGACTGGGGGAGGAGCCCTGGTGATACAGGACATGAAAATGAATGCCATCTTCACTGCAGTCTTTACTAGAAAGACTAGAAGGTCCAGCTTTCAGTACTCTAATGACTCTCAGTGACTGGGAAAGTCTGGAGCAAGGCTTAGTCGTGGTGGAAGAACAGGTTGGAAAATACTTAGGCAAACTAATCTTACTTAAGTCCAGAGGTCCTAATAAGGTGCACCCATGAGCACTAAAAGAGCTCACTGATATTGGTGTGAGGCAATTTCTGAATGATCATGGTGATTGGGTCAGGTGCCTGAAGACTGGAGGAAAGCAAATGTTGTATCTATGAACAAGGAGAAGGACCCAGGGAACTACAGGCCTTGATCCCTGGTAAAGTGATGAAACAACTAATCCTGGAAAATATTTCCAGCCACATGAAGAGGAGGTGATCATGAGTAGTCAGCATGAATTCACTACAGAAAGTCATACTTGACCAACCTAATAACCTTCTACAGTGAAATGACTGGCTTGTTAGACAAGAGGAATAAAGTTGATGTTGTCAGCCATGATTTCAGTAAGGTTTTTGGCATGGTCTGCTATGGAACCCTTATAGAGAAGTTGGTGAAGTATGGTCTGGATAGGCAGGCAGTGAAGTGCATTGAAAAACTGACTTAATGACTGAGCCCAGAGGACAATGATCAGTAGCAAAAAGTCTATCTGGAGGCCAGTAACTAGCTTTGTACCCTTGGGCACTATGCTGGATCCTGTCCTGTTTTAACATTTTTTATTAGTGCACCTGGATGATGGGGCAAAATGTTCCATCCAAAGTTTCCAGGTGACTACCAGAGTAGAAGTGGCTGATCCAGTGGAACCTTGACAGGCTGTAGAAATGGGCTGACAGGAATTTCATGAAGCTCAGCCAAGAGTGTGAAGTCCTGTATCCAAGGAGAATCAAACCCAGGCACTGGTACATTGTGAGGGCTGATCAGCTGGAAAGCAGCTTTGCAGAAAGGGCAGTGGAGGTCATAGTGGACACCATGACCATAGTTGAACATGAGCTAACAATATTCCATGGCTTCAAAGAAGGCTAATGATATCCTGGACTGTGTTAGTAGTTTAACCTGGTGGTTCAAGGAATATAATCCTTCCCCTCTCCTCAGCACTGGCAAGACCTGCACAGTTGTGTTCCTCAATACAAGAGTGTCATGAACATACTGGAGAGAATCCAATGAGTGGCCCCTAGAATGGTGAAGGAACTGATGTACCTTCCATAGGAGGAAATGCTGAAAGAGCAGGGACTGTCAGTCTGGAGCAGAGAAGGATCAGAAGGCATATTATCAATGTGTACAAATACCTGAAGGGAGGGTATAAAGAAGATAGAGGCAGAGGCTTTCCAGTGGTGTTTGATGGCAGGCAATGAGCACAAACTATACAGGAAATTCCATTTAACCATTATATACATATAATGTGTCCTAGTTTTGGCTAGGACAGGGTTAATCTTTCACTTTAGCGGAGAGGAGGCATGACCAGACACTACTGTTATTCAATACCATGTCATGTCACTTGCCAGGGACTCCCTCTTTTCTGGCTGGGGGTAGAGAAGACACGGCAGGTGAATGGTTTCGTGGTGTTTCACTTTCTGTGTAAATAGTTTTTTTGTCTTGCACCTCTTGTTGTGAACATTGTTGCTGTTATTGTTCATTTCATATCTCATTGCTATTTCCAGTAAATTGTTCTTATCTCAATCCGAGCAGGAGGGGATGGGGAGTGAGCAAGCAGCATCTGGTTTGAGAGTCTTGGTGAGAGGCACTGAATGGGGGAGCAGTGTTCCTAAACCAAGGAAAATGGTTATCTACATTTTTATTGTGCAGGTGCTTAAACAGTGGAACAAGGTTCTCATTAAGGATATGGAGATGTTATTGCTAGACATACTCAATAACTGTCTAGATGTGGTCCTCGGCAACCTGCTGTAGGTGGCCCTGCTGGAACAGAGACCTTGAGAGGTCTCTTCCAACCGCATCCATTCTCTGAAAAGGAGGAAATGTCTTTTCTCAAAAGGCATTTAATACTGGTGTTGTGGGCACTTCAAATTTGAGTGCTAATTTAAGTAATCAGAATACAAGGGTTCTAAAAAACACAGTCTAGTTGCATTTGTGTCGCTCAGAACTTATGCAACCAAGCTCCCATTCCTGTGGCATTTCTCCTATGTATGCTGTCCTGGTTCTTGCTAGTACAAGATTAGTTTTTGCAGTAGTGGGAGGGTGGTTATTCTGTATCACAGAATCAGAGAAAATGCGGAGTTAGAATGGACCCTACAAGGATCATCGAGTCCAACTCCCAACCCAGCACAGGACCATTCCCAAGAGTCACCTCATGTGCCCAAGAGCATAATCCAAATGCTCCTTGAACTCTGCCAGGCTTAGTGCTGTGACCTCTTCCTTGGGGAAGCTGTTCCAATGCCCAACCATCCTCTGGATAAAGAACCTATTTCTAGTATCCAATCTAGACTCCCCTGGCACAACTTCAGGCCATTTCCTCAGGTCCTGTCACTGGTCACCACAGAGAAGAGATCAGTGTCTGCCCCTCCTCCCCCCCTCACAAAGAAGTTGTAACTGCAGNTGATTGCCCAGTCTTCTGATTTGTTGAGCTCTCGCTGCAGGGTCTCCCAGTTTTGTGTCCTCTGCAAACTTGCTCAGTATCCCTTCCAGTCCTGCATCCAAGTAATTTATGAAAATGTTGAAGAGCACAGGGCCCAAGATGGAGCCCTACTAGTGATAGGTCACCAATTTGATGTCACCCATTCTCTATTACCCTCTGTGCTCGACCTGTGAGCCAATTGCTAACCCACCTTACATCATTACTGGGGCAGTGGAAAAGGACTCTCTTTTGGAAAGAAAGAGTTCCTCCTGGTGAAGAGTTGTTTATTGGTTGGGGCTTTCCTTGTAAATAATTTCTTTCCTTATACTTTTTGTTATTAATATTGCTGTTACCGTTTATTTTACTATCTCATTGCTGTTTCCAGTAAATCGTTCTTATATCAAACTGTAATTTTCATCTTGATTTTTCCAGTTGGAAGGGAGAGGGGAAGCAATGTATGGTTTTAGCAGAAGTACTAAGTTGGATAATACTGTTCCTAAGCCACAACATATGCTTTAATAATTTTGCAAATAATAATTCTTCCATAAATACAGGCTGGCTGTTAGGCAGTTTCAGTGGGCAGTTATTGTGGATGGCCTCTTTCAGTCAACACATGTGTTTCTTGAGTTCCTCTTGTGCATTGGTGCAGCATGAACTTCAAAATTTAGTGCCAACAGGTTACACCTATTTATAATGCATTCCTATTTTTCAAAGTTTTGTTTTCTTTGTCATTTGCAGCTACTATTATATGTTAATAAGACTGTAATATTTTTCCCATCCTTGTTATATCCTGTCAATTTTATTAGAACTAAGCTTCAGTATAAATGTGTCTCTGAAGTATTAAACCTCAGTTACAGCCTTGTGACTAATGAATCATGAGGGTGGCATTGAAAAACAGGCCCAGGAACTTTGTATTAGTAGCTGCCTCAGACACAGAATCTCTATTTTATGTTGTCTCTTGGAAGAAAGTTAGCATCCCAGTTCAGGGGTAATCAGTGGCTGTGCTTTGAAAAGCAATTAAGTGCTGGATTTCTGGTTTTTTAATGTTACTTTTGATGGAGTTGCCTTGAAAGAGCACCTGATGTACTGAGTAATGTCATACGTGAACTGATATCTGGAGAGAGGTATATGAATAGACGTGTGTAGTTTGGACTACCTTCACCAGCTAAAATACTTCATTAATCCAATCATCTCTAGAGAAATTCTTATGTATGAAAATCAATTGCACATAAAGTACAACCATGCTGGGGTCAGAGGGAAAACTGCTTCTGACTTGAGTTATATTTCATTGGTGGAAGCAAAGGGTGTGGGGGCTGTTTTAGACTGGATTTTCAGAAAGCACTGATTGAAAGACTTGACTACTGCAAAAACACAGTGTTGTTGGCTTGGCACATGTGAGCACAGGTGAAAAGCAATATAAGGCTCATAATAAGGTTAATATTATTGAGACTGTACATAGAAATTTTATAATCTTGTTGTGTGAGGAAAGTAACTAGTACTCAAAAACTAAAAAAATATAGGAAGGTTCAGTCTCCATCTCAAAAGACCAGGTCATGAAAATCACAGAAATAATTGTACTGCAAGATAAAATTTTAAGTCAAAGAGAGGTCAGTGAATAACTTCATTCAGTGTATTAAAAGTGAACTTGTATCTAGAAAAAATATTAAAAGAAATATTTTCCCCTGCTCACAACCTCTGAATGTTACACAGGTACAGATGGTGAAAGGTAATAATCTAGTGCTTCTGCACTAAAGAAATTAAGAGAGTGGGGAAAAAAATCAGTTTCTGTGCATGTAAGTGTTAATTTTTTTATTCAGATAAGGAACATTGACATTAGAAATATTGAATTTCATTGGAGTAATCTGTTAACAACTGTTTCGGTTTTTCTAGTTCCTCATGGCTTTATTTCTTAAAGTCATTAAATGTAAATCTAAGAACATTAAAGTAGAAAAATATGTAGCATGATGTAAGAAAATAGGTATGCTCTTAGTGTTCATTTAGCAATACTGTATAACTGTAAGAACCTGTGATGAAAAAACTGGATGTGTAAATTCCAGCAACTTATGTTTAAAATGCAGCATTAAGACTGAAATATGTTATGTATTTGTACGTTGGGTTCTAAGCTACCTGGTCTAGTGAGAGGTGTCCCTGCCCACAGCAAGAAGGCCGTTAAGGTCCCTTCCAACCCAAGCCATTCTATAATAAGCAAGAAACTATGATTTTTTTCACCCTACTTCCACTATTAGGAATAAAAGTGCCTTATAATCATGTAAACTTGCACATTATCTTCCGTTATTCTTTGCTAAAGGGATCAATACTTACATAGGTGGGAAGTAAGACATGGTCTCACTTTTTGTTTCCAGAGACTCAGAAGCAGAGTTCTGCTGTATACCTTAGGCCATCAAACTTTTTGCCTCAGTTACTTGGAAAAGTTTGTCTAGAGCAGAGCAGTTTTATTCTGCTCCCCAGCAAATACGGCCATGTGGCAGTAACTGTTGGAGTCCAAGTTTTCTGTCTTTAGTAGCGGTCACTGCCTGTCTCACCAGAAAGTTCAAAAACCTGTACTGTTTATGGATGATGACACTTAAAGGGGAAGTCTCACGCTATTTATTTTTAGGGTCTGGCTTATGTACAGAATGGAGACACATACCATAAAACAGGTTGTAACTAAAAGTCAGCTCTTTTACTGGATAATGGAGATAACATACTACTCTATTAAAATTTATTAAAAATAAATTCCAACATAACAGTCTGCTTTAATGAATTTTGTTGAAATCCAGTTTGTATTGTCTCAGGAAGTAGTGGGCATAGGCGTAATGGATACGTATTGATGACATCATTCCTCCTCAAAAAACTCAACAAAGTAATAGTATGTTGAATATTCAGGTTTTAAGAAATGAAGTGTAGTTCAGCATGAATTTTCCCCTGATCTTTCATGTTCACGGGGTTTTTTTGTTTGGGTTGTGTTTGGGAAGGGAGAGGGTTTGGTGGGGTGCTGAATGTAGGTTCTGTTTAAGCAGTGTTTTTGTATCATCACTGCATTTTCAAGGCTATTCTGTGTTTCCCTTGTACAGTAAATAAGAAGACTGAAAAGACTGGGCACTGCCTCAAGATGTTTCAGTTCATTCAGATTCCATGATCATTATTTTGCTTGTAATCGTGGGAGTGAAAGGCACTTCAGAGCATTTTGCTAGAAGGCTATAACTAATTTACATAGATAGGATAAGTTCCAACTCCTAGCGATGCCTCTAATAAGACTCAGCAGACTCTTTTCACACTTCCTAGTTCAATGATAATGAAATTTAGAGAAGCCTGTGCCTGGTATTTCTAAATACTCTTACAGCTAAAGTACCGGGGATTTGGGCTACCTGGCTGTCTGAGACCTCGCTACTGTTTGGAGGAAATGTTCGTTTGGTAAGATTTTCCTTCTTGTGCTGCCCCTGCACTCCTCCACACCCCATCAAAGTATCTGGATACTTTCCTGTGCAGCAGGAGTTCCTCTGTATTTCTTAGTGCTTTAAAAAACAGATTTTTTTTTTTATTAACACCTCTCAAAACCTTGTTTATTTGTCCTTTGATTCAATCCTTGCATCCAGAGTGCTGATGTTTTAGTTTCTGTATGGTTCTAGACAAGATACTTAAAAAATCTTATCAGCTGAGGTATCTATTTATTCAGTATTGGTTCACCTGAGTCCTAGAAATATACAATGAGCCTCTGTCAAGAAACATTTATAAAGCTAATTTCTATTCCTCTTCTGAGACAGTCATGGGTCAGAAAACAGTTATGCAATTTCTGGCTTTATATGCCCAAAATTCCATTTCCACTGTTCTGTTATATACTGCTAATACTTTCCTTATACTTACACGATTTGCTGCTATGATTAGAGATGAATGAGAAGCTACCCACAGAAAATGCAGGTAAAAAGTTCATGAATAAGAGGCATAAAACAGAGTAGTTTTTACACAGCTGTACTGTTCTTGTAATGTTAGAGTAGAGCAATTAGTAAGATTGTGGTTATTTCCTTTATATTTTGTAAATTACTTGTATTACTTTTTACAAAAACACAATTTCAATGCTTTAGAGGATAAGCAGGCAAGTTTAAACATAGAAGCATTGATTTTATTTTTTGCAAATGATTTTGAAAGCTTCTCAAATTCTTTTTTTCTCTTACTAATTTTACTTTAAATGACCAAGTACGTGTTAGTATTTTAGAATATATCACCAGTATTTCATTACACATACACTCAATTTCCATGAGTTCATTTTGAGCCATGTCTGAAACAAGAAAAATAAAGCAATAAGCTGATTTATTTCCCTCTGGCAGTGCACTTTAACATTTTATGTGATGAATTAAACACTATTTTTCTTTAATTATTTCAAACCCACTTGTCAATATTTTCCCCTCAGTTCCAAATGGAAAAGATTAGACTAAATGTAATACTGATCTTATATTAAAAATTAGAATTGTTGTGCTGACAGGTTTGTTAGGGTCTCTATGCAATGAAACAAAACCACATGACTGCAGTCACAACTGTTAGGACTTACTAGATTTATCCTTTGCTCAAAAACTTGACCTCTTTTTGAAAATTCTAGTAATTTCAATGATTCTTTCGAGGCTCGTTGGTGTGTTCTAGAACATAGTGTGGTTTTGTTTGTTAATTTAAATTAATTATAGCAGAGGAGACAGCTTTGGGACCCAGCATGTCTAGAAATGGTCAGAAAAGTAGACAGCCAAAAGGAGCTGTGGGAAAGGAAAAACTTGATGAAAAGGCCATTTCCTGCCTTAGTCTTATGCTTGAGAAAAAACCAACAGACTGGTGAGGCAAGGAATGAGGGGTATATGCAATGAGAGTGTTGCCAAGTCTTGCAAAGGGTTTCTTTCTAAGATGCTGGAAGGAAGCTGGATTTGTCCTATGTTATTTCCCTCCTTAATAACTCCTAAACTTTGCATATGTCTAATCTCCTCCTTCTAGGAGTAAAAGTTTTTTCCTTCTTACTCTGCTGCAGGGTTTGAGCTTTTCTTGGTCTTTGTCCCAGTATCTTAGTTGTACCACTTTGTTAAAAACAAGGCATCTTATGCTGCAGCTTTTGTCCTGTTTGTCCCTTCCAGAATGCTGGAAGAAAGAGATATTAAAAATGAGACCCAGAATTCCAGTGGTGGGCCTGGTGGCAGTGCCCATGCACCAGGCCCCTCCTCTGGCCTAAATGAAAGTGATTATTTTTAATTCTGTGCAGGTTGTAGCATCAGAGTACTGTTTGTCTTCTCTAGGGCAAAATAAGGAAACTAATAATCTAGGAATAAAACCCCTGAACAAATAGAGAAAAACAAGTATGATGAACAGGTTACATACTCTTCATACCATTCTTTAAGCTTTTCTTTTACTTCTGGTGGTATGATCCAAATATTACTGTGGGCTACATTCAATGATGGATGAATTCCAACTAATTTGATTCAGTTTTGAGTATCACAAAATGTATTTCAGGGTGACCACATAAAGAAAGTGTTGCTATTACTTGTTATTAAGCTGTGGAGCAAAATTTTGTAACTCTAAAAGTGAAGATACTTCAAAATACAACTTAAAGGCAATTTGGATATCCACCTTCTTAGGGCTTAGAAAAGAATTGGACATGTTCTCCTTTTTAGTCTTGGAAATTCCCTTGAGAAAAATGTCCTTACTACTTATAAAAGACACAGAGAGCTGCTGAAGGGGGCAGCACATACAGTTGCATGTGTGATGTTGCCTACTGTAGGAGCATTGCTGATCCCTGAAAGAGAGTACAGACCCTAAAATGAGTTAAAAGGGAAATATGGAGAAACAACTCCTTTGTCATAGTTCTTAACTCTCTCATATAAGATTTTTTTTTCCTCCTCTGACAATGCAGTTTTAAAATGAATCATTAGTTTTTCAGATTTGTCTCTCCTTTCTTCCCCAACTCCCCAAGTAGCTGCAACTCTCCATATTTTGATAGGGAATATTTCTTAATCTTTGTTCCAAAGTTTTAAAATGTATACATATCCCCTCTAGTTTCAGAAAACTGCTGGACTCCATGGGATTGAAACTTGTAATGGTTGTATCTGCCTTGTGGATTAATTTCTCTGTAAGTGAGTCATATGGATAATAAAAAATCCAAGTATATCTTTTAAGGGACAATTAAAATTTTATTTTGAAATATTATACCATGTTAGTGAAAGGTTTATTAAATTTTAATATGTTCAGAGCATTAATGTGAATAAGAAAACACGTAGGAAGGTATTATCATTTAAAAAATCAGTCATAGAATGGCTTGAATTGGAAAGGACATTAAAGATCATCTAGTTCCAAACTCCCTGCCATGGACAGGAATGCCACCCACTAGATCAGATTGCTCAAAGCCTCAGTGAACCTGGCCTTGAACTCTTCCAGGGATGGGGCATCCATAACATCTGTAGTTAACCTGTTCCAGTGCCTCACCTGTCCCAGGTGCAGCACCTTGCACTTGGACTTGTTGGACTTCATGAGGTTCTCATGGGCCTGCTTCTCAAGCTTTCTAGGTCCCTCCCGATGGCATCCTATCCTTCTGTTGTGTCAAACTGCACTGCTCAGCTTTGTGTTATCTGCAGACTTGCTGAGGGTGCACTCAATCTCACTGTCTGTGTCAGTGGTGGAGATACTAAAGGGCACCAGTCCCAACACAGAGGTCTGATAGACACCACCTGTCACCAGCCTCCATGTGGACATGGAGACATTGACCACAACTCTCTGGCTGCATCCATCCAGGTAATTCCTTATCCTCTGAATAGTCCATCCTTCAAATCCATATCCCTCCAATTTGTAGATAAGCAAGTCATATGGGACCGTGTCAAAGGACTTACAGAGGTCTTGGTAGATGACACAGGTTGGTTTTCCCTTGTTGACTGTTGCATGATTTGCCCTCAGTCTCCAACTGTGAGGATAGAGGAGAACTGTGCTGTGTGCCTGATCCATTCAGTATCTTTCTGAGGGACATGAAGTCCCTTTTGATATTTTGCAGTCTCCTTGTTGCAGCCTCATTCAACCCTACGTGAAAGAGTAGGCGTGAATAATAGTCCACTGGTTTTACCAGCCTTGATAGCCATTTTGTAACACAATAAATGAAGCACTGGTAGGCAGCAAACCTCTCTAGAGATGTTGTCTGGATGGTAAATGGCTGCTTCCATGCTTCTCAGTGAAAGTCCTCCAGTAATAACACACTTCATGCACTTTCAGTGATGCTCATTCTCTTACAGATTGTTGATTGTACCAATTTTGTAGTATTGTCCTTTTCTTGATGTTGAGTACCTACTGTGGAGTTTTCTCCTTCCAGCCTCATAGTGTCATATCTGTTATGTACAGGCACAGTACATAACAGGCAAAGGGGAGACTCTTCCTTCTGCTCCAATCAGAGATGAGTCCAGTGTCCCTTGCTTTGCAAATCACCCAAGCCTGTCACTTAGGGTTGGATGCTAACTCACCTTCTGCTTCCAAGGTCTTAAGGCAGCACTGTCTCTTTGCCTGTCAGTGCATAATGCCATACATCAGTCTCCTGCTTGGAATCCCAGATAGTGTGCTCCCTGGTGAGCTCCTCACAAACATGGCAACCTGCTTAAAAAGCATGTGATCTGTCTGGGTACATTTGCACCCGTGATACCCATCTCTGTCGTCAGGCCCTAAGGGGATTTTCAGATTGTGGAGTAACGTGCATCTCAGGGTCTTGGGTTGCTCTTTTGGTCTTCAACAAGTCTATTTGGGTCTAGACATGTACCAAGGTGGCTGTGGTCTCTCTGGGTTTCATCCCCAGACTGACATCTGGGATGTGTATATGGCATTTTTGTTAGACAAGAAGCCTCCTTCCTCATTCTTCCTGATTAGAATTAAGTGGCCCTTCCTGTGTGCCCTTCCTTGAGAACTGCCATGCCATGCCCTGATTGCTGTACCACTGACTTCCCACGCTCTGTGAGGCCATTTAAATCACTCTGAGGTCTCTCAGCTCTTACTTGTGTTTCTCAGACTGCAGGAACTCCCTGACCAGCTCATTGTGCTGAGCCTCCAGAACGTACCATGATTGTTGCTGCTGTCATTGTTGTCTCTCTGTGCTTCACTGACCTTAATAACTAAAGTGTGTTTTAATTAATAATTAAAATATGTTTTAGAAAACAGTTGTATTGCTTTCTAGATTCAATGTATTCAGTGGCAGGTGATGGAGAAAATACTCTTTCAAATGAAAGGGATATTCCTAAAGTTCTTCATAAACATGAAGACCATAGTATTATATCAGGTATATTAGGTATTTAGGAGTTCATGTTTTTACCAACAAAAGGTTGTTGGTAAGATATGCGGAACTTAAGGATTTCTTATAAAGTTCTCTTTTAACAGCCATGACTTCAAAAAAAAAATACACAGACTGTGGCATCCCTTCCATTACAGTACTGTAGTTGTGAGACAACCTCTGCTAACCTGAGAAAAATAATAGTTTCCTTTTAAAAGGAAAAGTAGGAAGTGTAGGGGTAGAGGAAGAGGGCTTATTGAGCAAGTTAATTAGAAGGACCCCAAGGGACATGTTAGGAAATGAAAACCCATAGAATCAGCATGACAGCAGCTAAAAATATATTGTCACAAGATATACTTAGGATGGTGAGCGGCAGGGAGGCAAATAAAGAATTTGATTAAGCAGCAAGAAATTATTTTCAGGTGTTTTGATTGCTACATTTCTTGTGACCCAGCCTAAGTAAAATAGCGTAGTAATAATGACACTTTGCAGATTTATACTAACCTCTAGAATAGAGATTGCTGAAAATTTAAATATGGAAGGTTAACATTTGCTACATCAGAAGAAAATGTGTTGTGGGAAAGCAAGCATACGTGAGTGGTATGTGACATAGATTTTTTCTTTGTGTAGGAAGTACTTGGATACAATTTTCTGAGGAATGCAAATTCAAGAAAGGGAAAGTGGAAAAGTAATCTTATTAAACATTATACTAATATTTATTTTCAGTAATAAACTATTCAGTAGTCATGGTGCGTTGCTCTAGAATATACCAGAAAGCTAAGATTGTTGTGAAGCAGATTTCAGAACCAGTTTGTATTTTAACAGTTTATGTAGCTTTCTAAATAATATCTGTTCTAATCTTTAATGTATTTTAACAGNTGCCAGAGCAAATGTCTAAAATGTGTTACAGTAGACATGCTGACCTTGTGACTGTTCACAGTGCCTGAATTTCTAGAAGTTAGGGGAATGCCTGCATGCTTAGACATACATGAGTAAGTAAAACCAATTTATAGAAGTATTAAAAAAAAAAAGTGTATTGAATAAATGTACCTGTGTGTTTCTCAAGATAATATAACATAGGACATACTATCTGAACTGACAAGACTCTTTGAAGAGGTGAACTATGTGGTTTGCTTCTGCATCCAGTTCTGTGGTTTTTTTCCTTAAGGCAGGCTTTGTTGGTTCCTTTCTTTTAACTGGATCAGCTATGTTTAATATCCAAATAATGACATTTGTTAAAAAGAGTGGATAGCATTTTTTAAGGTCTTTACTATTCTATATCTCAATAACTTGAATTTTTAGAAGTGATTACTGTAATGCATTAAACTTCCAATTGTCAGTGCTTAGTAAAATATTTGTCTTTGACAGAGCTCATTGTAGTTTTCTGTTTGTGTTCAGAATTATTACTGAATATTGGGCCAACATTCAGATTTAATAGCTCCATTTCCTGTCAATTGAATTACACAGTCTATTTGCCAACTGTAGTGTGGATTTCTTGTGTAAAAAAGCTAACAAATCAATACCTGTGTTAAGTGATTAGAAGCAAAAATTGCAAAAAAAATGTGGACTTTCAAGATGTGATACATCTGATGAAGTCCCTTTCATTTTTTTATTTAAATAAATGAAACGTTTAAACTTTTTTATTTCCCCAGCTTCTTTTTTCCTTAGAGGAAGTGTTGGTAGGTAGTGACTTCTAGGGCAGAAAGCATCACAGGATGAAAGCACAGAAAAATTGTATATCGTTGCTGATTCTACCACCAGTTCTTCATGCAAAGCGTCTATCCTTAGCATGTTTGTGTTCCCTGTCTGTGAAGTGAAAGAGACATTTTAGCAAAGATTATGGTTATGTCCTTCATTCTTTGTCTCTCCTAAATGGAAATAATTTTATTTTAAACATGCAGGTCATTAACCAGTGTAAGTTACAGTTTAAATAATCTGTAAAGTATTTAGTTTTGTGGAGCTTTCTTTTTAGCATAGCTTATTGAGTGCGGGCTTGTTTAGTGAACCATGATACGGATTGTTTTGACCAGAATTCCCCCCCTAACCTAGGGAACAGTTTTTCTCCCAATATTTGAATTAACTGTCAACAGCAAAAGATATTACAGTGTGGCATGTCATTGAGGCTACAGGTAGAGGAAGAATATTATGAAATATATTTATATTGAATAGAGATTGCATTGAAGATTTCAGGTGCTGTACATAAGCTCCTAAAAGTTTAGAAAGAAACAGTGATTAGTCCTTTTAAGTATAAAGCCACATGCAAGCTGGGGTTTTGTGTGCCTGAAGAGAAAATTCATCAAAATTAATATGCAAGAATTCCTACAAGTTGTGTGTGATGTTTCTCAATAAGAACATTCTCACTGTTTTGTATGAGTTCTGTTTGATTTGGTTATTAAGTAAAGTACATTATAAAACCTTCTTAGGGCTTAATCTGAATATTAAAAGACTTAAGAAATACCTGGGAATACTTTATCAATACTTAGTGCTTTTAAGCACTTCTGTTTTAGGGAGGTGAGAGGATCAGAAAGTTGTATTTTAACCTTTTTCCAGTTAACACTAAAGGTGTTAATCCTCTTATTCTTGGAGGCCTTTATTTAAGGCTGTAGACCATTCTCTGGGTGGTCATTCAGTTCCATTGCCTCAAAGTTGCAAGGTTTAGCAAATTTTAAATTTTATCTGCATACAAGTGTGTGACACCCTGGTATGTATTAACTGATTCATATGGGAACTTAATCTTGGTTGTAGCCATGACTCCTTTCTTTGTAATCTCTGATATTTATACAGGAATGGCTCACAATGCTTTTCAGTAAAATGTGTTTTGATAAAATACAGGGGTTTCACAGTTGAATTTTTAGACTCTCTGTTTTTAAGTTTGTTTATACCCTGTAGCAAGAGCTGTGTCATTTTGTAGTTGTATTCTTCTGCAGCAACTTCTGATAGTGCTGTATATACATTGAGTTCTTACTGGCCACTAGTGTAGCTAATTTGTCATGGCACATTTGGATAACAAGTTTTATATGACTAACTAATTAGTTCAAGGTCTTACAAACATGCTTTGGGCTCCCAGTTGTCCTACATGCAATTAAAAAATCAAGACCATTTCAGGTAAACTGCTGATTTCCTGGGGTAACTTTTGGATTATTGTATGTCAGGAAAGGGACAGCGCATGGTCTGAATGCGTTCTTCCAAGTAAAACTTTTAACATGATTCATGGAACTTCTTGTTCATTATAGCCCCACTACATACGTTTTGGATGAAGATGAGCCTCGCTTCCTAGAAGAAGTTGATTACAGCGCAGAGAGTAATGATGATCAAGATGTTGAATTAGCTGATAATGTGGGTGATTATGAGGCAACTAATCAAGATGATGGACTTTCAGACTCAGATTCAACAAGGATACTCCTTTCTTGAACCAGCTTTGCCTCCAGTAACAGGAAATTAAGTATTGTGGATTTCCATAGTCATATACTTCCTTGCTAATTTTACAAAGGGGATAAAGCTTCAGTTAACACAAATAACTGGGGCCTGCCTAGCTCAAGGACAATAAATATTTCTGGCAAATTTGCATTTGTTTTATTTAAGGAGTTCTGTGTTTTCTTTTAGCACTGAAAAAATTATATACCAGTTCATTTTTTACTAAATAGTACCGCATGGCACTTTGTGTCCTTAAAACCTACCTTAAGAAAAATGAATAATAATTTGTGGTGTGTCAGGATACAGAAACTAATTTTTTGTGGTACAGTTCTTTTAGTTGCTTCCTAAAAAATACATATGTACAGATTTTATAAATTAATTTGTGTATGTGTGTGTATATGTGTGTGTGTGTATACTGAGGTGAAGAAGTTATTTTCAACATTATTTCAAAGATGCTTGATTGTGTTTGAAATAATGTAGTGCCTGCTCTGAAACCATTCAATAATTACTAAATTAAAAATGAGAACACGATGTATGAATTTTTGCACTTCTTTCTTGCTTCTGATGATTATATGATTTTGCCACAGTATCAGGTGAAAATATTTAATGTCTATTCAGAGTTCAGGAATTTTCCACAGTGATCAATGCAGCCTGTGCTTAGAAGAGCTAGACTTTTGTATAAAACTCTCCCATAGAATAGGCATGGTTTAATTTGAAGAAATTTTCTTGTTAAGTGTACATGACTACAAGAAGAGGTTATGTATGTGCAGCTACCCAGCTGCTCCATTTTTCTCATTGAGTATGCACGTACTTAAAAAGTATTCAGTTTAGTGGTGTCACATTAACTATATACCCAGTCAAACTGCTTTAAAAAGAAAGTTGCATTTCGGTTTTACACCTTTTTTTACCCGATCACAGTCTAGTGTTCACTCTGCTCTGAGAAGGAGATTGGACTGTAACTTCCTGAGGTCTCTTCCAGCCTGAATTAATTATTCTGTGCTTCTGTATTCTTCACGTTTAGAGTCAAACTGTCAGATGTGAGATTTATACTTCATCTTCTCCTATCATCTGCTAATTCTTATTGCTTCTTGCCTCTGCTTAACGTAAGATCTAATAGAGAAATGAAGTTGGACAGTGTTCTTTACAGAATTGACATGTTTTGCAATTAAAAGTACTTTTCCAAAATTGTTTTCACTTGATGTGACCCAGGCATTCATTTTCTGTTGCATGTGCAAGGGCTTCAAGAGCATGAAGAATAACATTTTTAAGTTACAGCAGTTTTTTTAACTGATGTGTGTGTTTACTGTTGCAAATAGAACTGTATTTTGGAGGGAAAAGGTGCCTTTTGTAGAAGGATTTAAAAAGGATAAAATTTAAAAGAATTAGCTGTATCAAGCATTTTGAGCCAGGAGATGGATTTTCACCAGAATCTGCTGTTTCAAATGTAGCATTGTTTGGTAACGCCTGTCCATACCATCCTGATTCTGAAACTGAGAAAGTGCTTTTGATCCCTTGTGAAACTCTTTTGTGTTTTTGTTTAAAGGCGTAAATTTATATTAATAAACATGCAGTTTTGAGACATAAGGATGGAAAAGATGGAAACATTTACATTCTTGTCCTTTTATAGGTTTTTCTCTCTAATGACAATTGTCTTTCCTTGTGTTCTGTGAACTACATACTGTAAATAAGAAAATTTATTTAATACCCCACTGAAGAGGAGCCATCTCCATTGAAAATAGAGACATATGAATTATCTGTAAGTCAGTCCCATGACAGCAATTCAGAATGCTCATATTGCCCTGTCAGTCTTATACTAGTTATCTGCATAAATAGATTTTTATCCTTAAAGGGTCCTACTTCAGTAAGAGTAGTATTCATAAGTAAAATTATTCAGAAATAAGTTGACAAATTTCAGGGAGTGCAGGATGCCCATGTTAGTTAATGCCATCATTCATTTCTTCATAGTTCTCATTGGAATGTGTATTAATCCTGGAAGACTATTTTTGTACTACAGGCAAGACTAGAAATGTACTTCATCCATTTAGAAAATGGTGGCTTAATAGTACAAAATTGTCTTTTCCTCATCAGCCAGTATGCATATATGTTCTTCTCATGTCTTCTACAGCTTTTAGTGTGTGCAAAGAGAGTTATGAATTACTTGTACGGCTCAGGATAATGTGTTTATACATTAGAATCTGATGCAGTTATGCATCAGATGTCAGTCTGGCATCTGCTGCTCTGAGCTGCTACCAGTGCTGTTGCAATGCAAGAAGTGAAACTTTGCCCTTATCTTACACATTGTCAAAAATGCAAAGGTTGTTACCTCTTACATGTTTTGCAACACTTGTCTTTTGAAAGGTAAAGTTTCCTTTTGTACTCACAGGGATGCCAGGTCACAGGCAGAACTGCTGCAGTGATAACTGCTTCACACTGTTTATCCCTTCTCTGCTATATGTTGCCATTGTTGCAGCAGTGTTGGCAGACAGGTTCTGGTGGTCCCATTTATGTGTTTTGGTGGGAAAAGTATTGTGTAGCTGAAAATGGAATAACTAACACTTGAGCAACACACTCCATTCTGCTACTTTGGCATTCACTCCAAATAAATGGGCAGAATGATAGCAAAGAATGGTAGCATCTTGGATCATCACAAATCAATCAGCTACCATGGTCTGTCCCAGACAGTTGCCTGTCTTTATTCCATGCATTGGCATTTCAACATGTTTCTGGTTTTAAACGATACTGTTTACTATAAGCATGTCTGATTCTGTATAGGCAAAGAACATATCCATGTATCTTCCTCTGGTAATAACAACAAGTAAGATTATAAACAATAATTACCTATGTGTTATTTACTGTCTTGTTTCTAAATAATTGCTGGATGATGAATTACTCTTTTCCATTTCCAGGTGTAATTCAAGTTGCAGTACATATTTTGGTATTGTGACTTCACTGGTGGCATCCCCTCATGTATTGTAACTTACAGGAGTTTGTGCCAAAATCTTGCCTGTCATTTTTTGAGGTGGATTGTTTTATCAGCCTGACTTACCAGGGAGGATTGGTTTGAATCCCAAATAAGACTGCAGAAGCAGTAAACACTGTTCACAAAATGCAAAAATGAAAGGTTTCAGATAGTTTCTTGTAATGCTGTGATAGATATAATTGTTGCAGTGTTATTATGCATGCCCCAAATAACAATACTTATTAATAAAAATCTTAATAAAGAATTAATTACAGTCTTTTGCTTCCCTATTATTGGTTAGTAATGATTAAAGGATTTCTCATCACAGAATTTTCAGCAATGTACCTACCTATAAGGATGGGAGTGTGCTAGCATTTTAAAAAGGCGAATATTTTTGTTCTCTGTCAAATTAAAGTCAATGTGCCACGGGCTTAGAGTAGCATTTGCATATTAATTGATGGGATTATAACTATCTTAAAAAGCTTAATATTCATCAATGTTTGTAAAACTTACGAAGGCTTTGGATGAAACACTATGAAGGTCATTGCAGAGCACACAGAAGAGCCTTCTGTTGCCAATCTTTCCCTCCTACACACCTAATAGAATATTAATCTGAATTGCACAGGTTTATTCCTCAGTAAGTCACCCCATTACAGTTCAACTCAGATCCAGTTGAGAACTAAGTTATTTTTACTGTTTATATTTCATAGTAGCAATTTTAAGATTTCAGCAATTTTTTGAGGGAAAGCTTAAGATAAAGTAGATCTTCTAGTTTTATGCAGCTGTCTAAAAAGAGTAAGTGATGAGTAGGAATCATCAGTGTAACATTTACTGATACATTTGCAGTTTATTGACTATACCTGTCATGTTACTTTAAGATGAACAACTTCCTTCACAAGCTCCATTGTCCAAACTTTTAGACTGTAGAAGCATGACAGTGACTCTTAAATTAGTCTAAGGATATCTTTCTTCAGTCTCAACATTTCTGAGGTCATCGGGATGCAAAGCATTTGAGAAGTGACTCCACATCTTGTTTGCTTAAGTAAACTAACTCTAGATTGCTTTGAAATACAAGCCTTAAATATGAAATGTCAAACAGCTTTGGCACCTAGTAAAGAACATGTTATCTTCAATTATGGATGGCTTGGCTATTTTTAGCAGTATCATATAAAGAATTTATTTAGTCCCTGTAAAATAATTCGTAACTGTGAAGCACACCCCCTTATTTCTTCTGTTATTAGAAAAACTTAGGTGCTATTTTCTACCTTTTTTTT
>VXBX01001782.1:123081-140825 GCA_013400415.1 Scytalopus superciliaris | reverse complement strand
GGCCCCCCTTAAGCCTCCTTTTCTCCAGGCCAAATAACCTCAGCTCCCTCCGCTGCTGCTCATAAGATTTGTGCTCCAGACCCTTCACAAGGTCCATTGCCCTTCTCTGGACACACTCTGGCATCTCAATGTCATTCTTGTTGTGAGTGGCCCAGTCCCTTTTCTTGTCCTGCTCCCCGCGCTGTTNGGCCCAGTCCCTTTTCTGGTCCTGCTGCCAGCGCTGTTTCTGACAAACCAGAGCGCCACTAGCCTTCTTGGCCACATGAGCACACTGCTGGATCATGTTCAGCCACTGCTGACCAGCACCTCTGGGTCCTTTACTGCCAGGCAGGTTTCTTGCCCCTCTTCCCCAGGCCTGTAGTGCTGCACGGGCTTGTCATGACCCAAGGGCAGAACCCAGCACTTCTCCTATTGAACTTCATGCAATTGGCCTCAGCCCCTTGATCCAGCTTGTCTAGATTGATCTGCAGAGAATTCCTACCCTTCAGCAAATCAACACTCTCACTTGAGCTTGTGTCATCTGCAAACTGATTGAGCATGCACTTGGTCTTCTTGTCCAGGTCATTGATAAAGATATTAAACAGGAGTGGGAGTAACTGCTTTAGTCTTTTAAGTTGTGTATATCCTATTTGCAGTGTCTCTTGCACCCAAAGTAAATGTGTGAACAAACAGACCCAAGGTCATAGTATGTCATAACATGTCTTTGCCCTTCAGGAACAGAGGCACCAGTCTGCATAAGTAGGATCCTCGGGCATATAGTTATTTGAGCAGGAGGGCCAGGGATCCCAAGTAATTGCATATTTCTAGGTTATGATTCACATGTTCTATTTCTACCATAGTCTGTTGCCGAGAGGGAACGGAGTAACTGCACGTAGACCAATATGATGAATCAGGAGATCTCGTTTATTAAACTTCCCAAAGTTACATTTATACTGTTATTAGGTATACTTGGCAACTTATAATGGGCTAGCGTAAGCTCATGACTGACTAGCACAAGCTGCTCACATGCCTGTTCTAAGCTTATGATTTGCTAAACACCTCTGATCATACATACGTTTGACTATTCATACATCTATGAAAGTGCAAGTCATGCTACAGCAGCAATTGTTCCCATGCTTGGTTCCGCATACGTGCATGCTTCACAGCCAAGTTCCTCTTATCCTCCCTGCCAGGGACAGTTTATCAAGTTCCCCTGGACATGTCTCGTTCAGTACGTGTCTAGTACGTGCCCATTCTCCTCCAAGAACCCCATAAATCCCCCTTTTTGTTTTTGAATGAGCCATGTCTTCTGAAATGCTTTCATCAAGGCCTGTTTTACACAGACTAACACACATCCAATTATCATTAACACTATCACCAAAATCACCCACACTTCTATCCCATGTACTGCTAAATCTTTGATCCATCCCGTAAAACCTAGGGACTGCAGCCAATCGCTGAATGGAGATGTTGACACCGTGAGCTTCTGAAAGTCATCCTTCAGTTGTTGCAAGCTCTTATGTATAGATTCTGAATGATCAGAAAGATTCAAACAGCACATTCCTTCAAATTCTTGACAACCAAATCCTTGCGCTAAAAGCAAAAAAATCAATTGCTGCCCTATTTTGCAATACAACATGTCTTATACCATCTATGTCAGCAGTAAGTTCAGATAAAAGTTTTGAGGTAATATTTAGCTCTTTTTTAGCCCAGCACCCTAATCTTTGTACCAACTGCAAAGCTTTCTTTGTTCTTACCGGAGCAAATATGGAAGCAAACCAATTAGATACAGGATCCCAGTATGTGACATCATCCTTACAGTCAGGTTCCAGCTGCTGAACACTATGTTTGGTTCTTGTTCTTTGTTTTGTGAGGTTAATCCACTCTCTTATTTCAGGCCTAAACATAGTTAATTTCCCCAAATAACGTGGACCTCCTACCACCCTTTCGGGTATCCCTGGCCATGCCCTATCTCCACATATTAAGAAATACCCAGGAGGTAAGGCTTTTGCCCTCCCCCCTTTCTTTGTGGTTATTTCCTTCTTTGCTCCCATAGCACCATTGCACCAACTCTGATTTCCCCTTGTATAATCATAAACAGGATTTCTGCTCATAACATTAGCCCAAGACAAGTTTCCCCAAATCAGTAAGTCCCTGTTATATTGATTTACACTGGTAACATATGATCCTTTAAAAATAAAACAAGCAGTGTTACCTGGCATAGATCCCCACAAATCTAACTCCTGTGGTGTTTCTCCTAATGTAACATTCAGAAGCCCAATAGTGTCAGCTGCTGCAATACCTAACAAGTTTGTCCCATTTGTATCATTCCGACAGCGAATAGCCTGCGATCTATTGCTACACTTATAACTGTTACTGCAGCTTTGCCAAAGGATGGTGCTGTTAGTCAGATGAGTCATATTCCCTCCATATCCTACAAAATCATTGGGGTTATAATATGGCACTCCAATGAGACCGGTTTGGAACAGACCAGAAGCAGTGGCCAGTGCAAGACAAAAGGAGTTCGCAATAGTCACCCAAATATTTTTCCTAAACACTATGTTTGCATAGGATGTGACCTCTGCCAAGGTCAGAAGCAGTAGTACCAATGTGGGTGCTCCTAATGCTACACATTTATGGATACTTTCCATAATTGCAATACAGCAATCCCCTTATCACAACAAACTGGACTAATACATCCTACCCATACAATCTGTTGCGCTACTAGATAATGCTACAAAGTCCTCTAGTTGTGCACACGTTCGGCGTCCTTGGAGTCAAATGAAGAGTTTCAACTCCCAGGACTCTTAGGTATGTTTTCAGGACTGACAGGGCACAGTGCTGTTCCTGCTTCTATATTTCCGGGTCTCGGCTTCTCTTCCACCACCACATATGGCTTTACGCACTTAATCGGGAACCACCAGACACCTCCATCTGTGGAGACAGAAGCATAACCTTGACCCATTAGCAGCAAGTCCCCAGGGCCCAACCATTAATTAGTTCCTGGCTCTCTGAACTACACTTTGCCTTTCGTTTTGGGTTGGTCTATCCCGTGGCGTACCGCTGCCCAGTGTTTCGCTATGGGGGGCTGCTCCTCTTCTCCAGTCAGTGTTAAATGATTTAGCACGTAAATGGCTTTTGCAAGTCTCTCCTGAGGTTCCACAACCTCTCCCTCTTTTTGTTTTTGCAAAAGCTGCTTTAGTGTATCATGGGCATGCTCCACGATGGCTTGCCCTGTAGGAGAATGTGGGATGCCAGTAACATGTACAATTCCCCAAAGCTGACAGAAACTACGAAATGTGTTGGAATAATAGGCTGGCCTACTGTCCGTTTTCAGCTTGCAAGGTATGCCAAGTCTTGCAAAGCAAGCTAACAAATGTCGTTTAACATGTCTGCTCGTTTCACCTGTCTGAGCTGTAGCCCTTATTACATGAGAAAAGGTATCTACACACACACACACACATATTTTAACCTTCCAAATTCTGCTATGTGAGTAGCATCCATTTGCCACAACTGCAAAGTTAGTAAGCCACGAGGGTTAACTCCTACTCCTAAACCAAAACCAATTTTCTGACAATTTGGGCAGGCACTGACCAGTTCCCTTGCCTGTGTCAAGGTCAAGTGAAACTGTTTTGCCAACATTTTTGTGGGCTGATGAACAAACTGATGGGAGACACGAGCTTGTTCAAATAGGCTGGGGGGAACCTAAGTGTAAGTGACAAGTGCGTCAGCTCTGTTGTTGCCAATACTTAATCCTGTTTCAAATTGATGGCTACGAATGTGAGTTACAAAATACGGCACAGATCAAGATGACACAGCTTTGCACAGTTGTAGCAGTATGGAGTACAAATGTGTATTTTTAACAGGTCGGATAAATGCTTGCTCAATTCTAGACACAATTCCTACAGCATACAGTGAATCAGATACTACATTAACTGGAACATCTTTCCACATAACAAAGGCCTGATAAACCACACATAACTCGAGGGTTTGCAATGAGTCCTTATCAGTTCCTTAGAATGTGCAAGATTTCCACTGTCCTTCCTCCATCCAAGTTATGGCTGCTGTCTTGGATTGTCGCCCTGCATCGGTAAAAATCATCAATCCATTCACTGGCCTTCCTGATCAAACTGGCCGTTCCTCCCAATGCTGCTTATAAATAAACTGTAAGCGTTTGTCTTGTGGGAGGTGAGTACACAACTGTCCTGAAAAGTCCTGCAGTGCTATTTGAAATATAACAGAATTATTGGTTAACCAGCAAAGATAGTCTTTTCGGATAGGTACATATATGGTCTGTGGATCACAGCCTTGTATCTCAACAAGGCGCTTCCGTGCTTTTACTACAAGCTGAACAGGGACATTAACTCTGGTTTCTACAGTAGTTTTTGTGTAAAAAGGTGGAAAAATCCACTCAATTATTCTGAGTTCAGGTTTCAGTTGCACAAGTAATGCTTTTAAATGCTTGTTTTCTATGGATGTATTGGCTATGATAGCTACTATTGGTTCCCCTTCTACAATTCAATCTGCTTTCTGCATCAGCACTTTCTGTGCAATTTTCAGTTGCTTCTTTTTGATCAGTAGTGAGTGACCTAGGACTGGAGGCAACAACATCTCGCCCTAGCAGAGGCATCAAAGGTGCAATGTCATTGTTGGTTATTCCACAAACATTACAAACCCACTGCAGCTCCCCTAATAGTTTCTGTGCATCAGCCAAAGTGTCAATTTGAACGTGCAGTGTAACTTTCTGAGGCCTTACAGACTGTTTTGTTACTTCCCACCCCAAGTAATTCCAAGAGGCTGATTGTTGTACTTTTTCTGGGGCAATGTTAAGTCCTCTGTTTCCTAGCATTTCCTGCAATTGATTAAGTACTAACTCAATGTCTTAATCATGCCCTGCCATCAAAATATCTTCCATATAATGATATACTAAATGGTGAGGAAACTTAACACAAAAAGGTTGCAAGGCCCAAGCAACATACATTTGACACATCGTTGGAAAATTTTTCATCCCTTGTGGTAAAACAACCCACTCATACCTCTGTGCAGGTTCCTGTCTGTTAATGCTGGGAACAGTAAAGGCAAACTTTGCACAATCATTTTCATGTAAGAAAATAGTGAAAAAGCAATCTTTCAAATCAATAACCAATATTTGCCATTCAGCAGGGATCATGGTAGGAGTGGGCAATCCTGATTGCAGTGGTCCCATGTCCTTCATGATGTCATTTATCGCTCTAAGGTCATGCAATAATCTCCATTTTCCTAACTTTTTAGGGATTGTAAAAATTGGTGTATTATAAGAGCTTGTTGATGGTCTGATGTGACCGGCATCAAGTTGCTCTTGAACTAAAATCTGGATTTGTTCCAGCCTGTCTTGCTTTAGCGGCCACTGATCTACCCACACTGGGGACTCTGTTTTCCATTTTAGGGGCATGACAGGCCTTTCTTCAGTGACCACTCCTGAAAAGGTGTTACTAACTTTGCATCCAACTACGTCAACACATCTTGCCCTACTAATGACACTGGTACCTGCAGGACATATGGTCACACTGACACGCAAGCTCCATCTGGAAACTGCAATTGAATGGGATCTTGGCTCACGTGAGGCAGCGTACAGCCCCCTACCCCTGCTATAGCCACTGGCACTGTTTGGGTAGGCCATGTAAAAATCCAATGCTGCTGCGCTATGATGGTTACATCTGCACCAGTGTCTGTTAGCACTGAGATGTGTTTTTCGCAACCTTGTTGATTATGCAAGACAATTTTCTCTCGAGGTTGTTTTTTTGTAATATCAATTGCTAGATTTACCAACGCCTGTCCCATAGAACCAAAGCCACCGTCCCCTTTTTCTTTGGGTAAGGCAGAGGGGACACAGCTACGAAAAGGGACCAGTGGTGCTACTTTTTGACCTTTTGGGATAAAGACTGGTGGAGAAAGTGTATACACCATAGCATATATCTGGCCTGTAAAGTCAGGATCTATTATTCCGGGTAATACAATAATCTCTTGTTTCAAAATTGATGAACGTCCTAATATCAAAGCACTTAAACCATGACCCAGGGGCCCCAGCATATTAGTTTCTACAACAATAACGTTGGAGTCTGTTAAATACACATCTATGCTTGTTTCCACATCCACTCTGGGGCTCCCTCTGGTGGCTGCTGGGCAGCTGTCCAGTCACCCTGATCTGGTGTCTGAGAGCACAGGCGCGGCGCGCTCGGTTGAGAGTTTCCCTGCTTTTGCCTGCACTCAGCAGTGTTGTGGTTTTCTTTTTTGCAGTTTGCACACCATTTTCCCGTACCCTCCTTACATTCTTTACAAAAATGACCCGCCTTTCCACATTTAAAGCATTTTTTTATCTTTCTGTTGGGTTCCTACCAAAGGCTTTACAGCCGCACCTACTGCTGCTGCCATGACTTGTGCTTGCTCATGCCCCAGCATATGCTCCACTGCTTCTAACATAGCTGCCACTCCTGCTCCTTTTGGCAGGTGCGCCAATGCTTTACGGGTTTCTCATTTGCATTATCATAAGCTAGCGTATTCATCAATTTGTCTTGGGTGTTATCATCCAGATCAGATGCACCCTGTAAGGCTGCATACAACAAATCAATGAACTTTCCATAGGATTCTCCTGCCTTTTGAACTACCTTGGTATATGCTTGGGTCTGTCCCTCACTGGGAACCGAGACAAAGGCCTGATAGGCTGCTTCCTGAGCTGCATTCAGCGCCACTGGGGCAAAGCGCGCTTGCCAATTTGTATCTGCAAACAGGCCATCACCTAACAGCATTTGTGCAGTGATCCCATACAATGGGTCACCTTGCTCCCCTGGTTGGTTTGCCACTGTATTACAATTTCCTGTCCATGCATTTTGAAAATGTAACAGTTGTGACAGTGACAGCAACATTGATGCCAGCTGCTGAATGTCAGCTGCTGTCAATGTATTTGTTAAGAATATATGTTCAAGTAAAGCCATTGTATATTGTGAATTCAACCCATTTGCCTGTATAGCTTCTCGGGCCTCCTTAACCATCTTCCAGTCTAACGGCTGCCATTGGGTCTGCCCATCTGATCTTGTTATGACCGGATAAACTTGCAGGAGAATTGTCCCCTCCAACAATGCATCCCTGATAATTCCCTTCCATTGAATTCCACCCCTCTCCCTCCTTTCCGTAACCAGGTGATGCCGCCCTCCCACAGCCCCACCCACAGCCCCACCCTCCATTGGTGGGGTTGGAAGAGATAGGGGATATGGGTGGGTCCCCTTTGGACTGGGATAAGCGGGGGGTTTTATAATCACGTGTTCCGCCGGAGGAGCCCACCGCGCCTCCTGCAATTCCAGTCGCAGATTGGCTACTCATCACTCTAGTTCTCACAAATTGATGTCTCCTCTGCCTCTTCTGATACTTCTTTTATCAGGCGCACACTGTTGGTATCGGGTTCGTCGGTCTCTCCTTCCCTGGTGTTGCTATCACCAGTCACCTCACCCGCAGACGACAGAGACTCTGGAAGCGAGGGATACAGCCGCAGCTCTTCACCCCTCCCGTCCTCCATGGGTAGAGGGGAACTTGGCGGGGGTTCAGGCCAGGCTGCTTCTTGCTTCTCAGCATCGTGGGTGTTGAACTTTACTTCCTTTTTTGGATGGACCACTGGCTCAGGATTAGCAGACTTTGGTCCTCCAGACTGAACAGGTGCAGGCAGTGTCCACGGCGGCAAAGGATTAGCTGATGGCATTGGAGCTGTTGGGAATGGAAGTCTCAAGAACAGTGAGGGCGTAGAGGGAGGCTGTGGTCCCGAAGCCACAACAGCTGATTGAGCTACTGCTCTTTCCGCTTTTAGGCTTTGAAGTGTCTCCAAGACAACCTCCATGTAGTGGATAATTTGGAGGAGTCTTTATCTCCTTTTGAGACCGCATCCCAAAGGTGTTTCCCTATTGAGTCCCATAAAGTTAGTTCAAAGACATCATTAAAGGTAGTAAAATGTTCTTTCTCTTTCACTCAGGCCAATAGCTGTTTTAATGCAGCATCCTCATATTTGATTCCTCTTGTAGAGAGAATATGGTGGATGCGTTTCACCACTGCCTCTTCTATCTTGGTCAGGGTTGACCCCATCTCCTCCCTGGTCTCCTGGGAAGCCTTACCCAGGTTTTTTCTTGTTAGCAAACAAAACGGGCTTACTGCATCTGATCAGCTTCTTGTCGGTGCAAAATCCAGTGTCGGGGCAACACTCTACGACCAGCTTCCTCTCAAAAACTCTCTCCTGCCTCTTTTCTGCTTTTCTTTGGCTGCAGCAAGAGGGTCCCTGTTCGGGTGCCAAATGTTGCCGAGAGGGAACGGAGTAACTGCACGTAGACCAATATGATCAATCAGGAGATCTCATTTATTAAACTTCCCAAAGTTACATTTATACTGTTATTAGGTATACTTGGCAACTTATAATTGGCTAGCGTAAGCTCATGATGACCGACTAGCACAAGCTGCTCATGCGCCTATTCTAAGCTTATGATTTGCTAAACACATCTGATTGTACATACGTTTGATCTGACTATTCATATGTCTATGAAAGTGCAAGTCATGCTACAGCAGCAATTGTTCCCATGCTTGGTTCCGCATACGTGCATGCTTCACAGCCAAGTTCCTCTTATCCTCCCTGCCAGGGACAGTTTATCAACATCCCCTGGACATGTCTCGTTCAGTACGTGTCTAGTACGTGCCCATTCTCCTCCAAGAATCCCATAATAGTCCCTCTCATGTTCATACAGATCTCTAACTACTGACAGCTGTACTAATATCTATCTGACAAAACAATTATTTTCTAAGAAAACTGACCTTCACATGTAATTTAAAATCATCACCTTGATACCAGGAACTGTCTACAAAGTAATCCTGCTAAATCCAGTGATTTGCATCACTATGATTTATGTTTAGCTTTGGCAGGTGATCATATGAATGGAATACAATTGGAGCATGTCAACAAAACTTCAGAAGTATTTTCAAATTTGAAGGTGGAAAGAATGTTTCTGAGATCCCAGCTTTTTATGTGGGAAGCCTTATGAGTTAATTGAGCCCTGGGGTTTGCAGGAAGACATTTAAGCCAAATGTATCTGCTGGAGACTGATTAACTCTCAGGAAATTTGGAAAGACATTTTCTCATTCCCAGCTGAAAGGCTTTATATGCCTCTAAGTGCTAAGGATTTAAACTATACCAAAAGAGGAAGAGAAGAGGTTATGGGATGGCAAAGTAAGGAGATGGCAAAGGGTTTTCAAATAGCTTAAATGTATTTATTTTCAGTGCCTAAAAACAAGAGGGAGAGGGGGACATAACACACTATAGATGCAACAAATTCAGTATAATTTATGCAATCACTAAAACTTTGAATTTCTAAAGTTCAGGTTCACAATGAATTTTTAAGTTAATTGATTTTCAGTATTGTCTTAATATGAAAAAAAAAAAATCCTGGTATGCTGAGAGAAGAAGTAATACTGTTTCCTACAAAAGACTACCTATCACTTCAAGGCTACAGCCATGTATAGCATGAACTCTAGCTTATTTCTAATTCTTTGTAGTGACATTCTTTAAATATTCATAATACATTCATAATATAGGTCGATACTATGAAAGAAACATACTGTTTTCCAGCCCAAGGTTTATAAATTGGGAAGGGCATTTATATTACATCATGTACGGATATAAAATATTGATTGCTATAATAAAAGTTATGATAACTGGTAGTACACTTAGAATACATTACCTGATGATATTACATATGTAAAAGATTCACAACTCTACATGATGCCAGTTATTAAAATAATCCCTTGAGAAAACTTGTTAAAAAGTGAAAAAGCAATCCACATGGCATTCTTCAGATCGTTAGAGTGTTTCAAAGTTGCAAGACTGTTCTGAGGAGAATCTGTATCTTACTTTTATACAGAGTTCCTATCTATGCATCTTAAATTTCATTATTTTCACCATACACATCTGGCTCCCAGTAAATATCTGAGAATCAAATAAACAGCAGAAGACTACACCAAATCTGTGGAACTGTGGGAGGAGAAAACCACATTTGAGGGCAGGAGGTTTTCCAGGCAGCCCTGTAAGTGGCAACTAAAGGTTGTATTTATACTGTGTTTCTCTGGTAACTTTTTTTGAATGGGGGTCTTTAATGATGAGGCAAGCCTTGGCCTAGTGGAGTAGTAAAGGAGGTGTTCTTCAACAGATATTGACCATGAAATGCTACCAAGAATCATTAAAATACTGTTTCCTGTACCTCCTTCCTCTGGTTTGTTTTGATTGCTGCTATTGTATTGAATAGTCAGCAATAACCTATGAATGAGGTGATATTGGAGGTATCTGTATTATAGCAAAAATATCCAGTGTGTTTCTATATACTGTCACAGTTTCCAGGTTAGTACTTTTCTTTTCTCATAGTCTAGAAAAGATGCAGAATCTGTGCTACTGAACCATGGAAAGAGTTTGTCACCTCCGCCATCAGCAAGTGTGGGCAGCTCTAGGGAAGGTAGGAGGAGCCATTTATTAGCTAATATAGCCACAACATCTAGAAGCCCCTAGAAGACAGATTATTTAAAACCCTTCAACAAAAGAGGTTTGTTTAGTCTCCTTTCATTAATTGACCATACTTCTCCAGTGTATGCAGATGTTGCTATTTTCAATATTGTTTAATGCCTTCACTTCAGTGAAGTGCTGTGACAGTTTTATCCCTGTGAAACTCTTGTGCTACAGTTCTCTGTCCTATGAAATATTCTCTCTTTGCTGTGTCTGAGACCATAGGTGGTGGCCACAGTCTCTTGTTTTTCTAGGTGCAAATGGCTACAGCCACAAACCAGAGAAAATCCCCAATGCATAGTAAGACTTACTTGGTGTGCTAATGGTGCTATTAAACTATTATTGTGAATTCAGAATTAACAGGTAGGAATCTAAACAGTAGAAGAGCAGGAGAGAAGTATTTTCTTAATTAAACTTCTCTAAATCACCATATTAAAAAAAAAAAAAAATTTGAGAGCCTCTGAGGAGCTGGAGGACTTTGGTTTCAGAATACCTTGAATAGTGTGAAGTTAATAGTGCAGGAGATCCTGCACTGTACAATAGGTATAAAACAAGATACCAAATAGTCACTCCTTAGGAGTACAGAGTCTTTTTCATGCAATGAACAAGGCACAGATGCAAGGAAAAAAACATTATACCTAAAGATTGCATCATAATTTAAAAACATATGGGTGCTGAATAGAGTCTGTACAGGCAACTTTGAAATTCTTGAATGCAGCTTTGTTACTACACTAATGCAAATTTATATGGAGCATACAGTTAAGTCTTTCACTGCCCTCCAGCAACCAGCAAGTGCTGTGTCAGTCTCATTGTCTTCAAATGATTTCATCAACTTGGAAATAGAATGGAAAAATCTCACAAGCACTTTTTCATCTCTGCACTAACATATGTTTTGACAGAGTAACTGTAAAATATTATTGTTTTATTTGCATAATAAAAAGCTTGAAGTTCCCTAAGATATCCCCATGCAAGAATTCAAACACCTCTTTTTATCTTGTGCTTAATTTCAAAGGGAAAAATGCAAAATAATTACATTTAAAGCAGAATGAAAATAGTAACTTGCAACAAGCAAACTTACCTCCAGTGTTAAATCCCTCATTTGCTCTGAATATGAAGTGCTTTTATTTTAAAGGCTTTTAAATGGGCTGTTATTCATACTGTTGTTTGCTCTTTGTGTCAAAGCAAAAAGGAATAATTGCTCTTTTGTTCCACAGACCTTGGAAGATACAAAGTTTCAAAAAACAGAGGGAGGATTGCAAACTTGAAGTTTGTTTTTGTTGTTTGAGATCATAATCGAAGTTATGAAGTATCAAGTAGCTCTCTTGACTGTCACAAACAGATGTTCAAAAAAGTAATTCAGATCTTCATTAGCCTGGACCACTGAAAGAATTAATTTTGGGATATCTGTAATGCAAACATGCAAAATTAAATTCTTGTATGCCATTTATTTTTTCCCCACAGTAATTGCCAAAAATACCAGAGAAATACAGAAGATGAAAAGCCACAGCAATTGCTGTCCTCAACTTTTCTCAGTTTTGCAGAGGATACAACATTCTGTTAAAGTGGAAGCAGAATAAGTTGTCTGCCCTGACTTTAGGTCCTGGCCAGAACTTTCAAAATTCTTTTTTAAAAAAACAGCTCTTGCTTTACTTGTGATATCTTCTGAGACTTAATGGATGTTAATATGAGGATTGGTTTTAAAATAAAAGAGGGCAAGTTTAGGTTAGATGTTAGGAGGAAATTATTTACTGTGAGGGTGGTGAGAAATCAGAATAGTCTGCGCAGAGAGGTTTTTAGAATCCTCGTCCCTGAAATTGTTCAAGGCCAGTTTGGATGAGGCCTTGAGGAATGTGATCTAGTGGAAGGTGTCCTGCCCATGGCAGGGGGGATGGAAATGCATGATCTTTAAGGCCTTTTCAAGCCCAAACCATGCAATGATGATACAAACAACCTAGTGAAAAAGGTGTGAATTGAAATAATGGAATTTGTGATGTGCTTAGTCTGCTTTCCAGAGCATAAATGTTCCCTCAGTCAAGTTACGTCCTTTAAAATACCTGATTTAGTTCTCTCTTTATTAAGAAGAAAAGAAAAAAGAGAAGCAGAAAGTACATTCCCCTGGTCAAAGGATGACAGTGACACTCTGAGCTTGTTTTCACAGCCTTGTCTCTATAGATCTCCAAAATGTGCCATCTCTCTTGGGAGAGGACATAGCAGCTGTGAGTCTGTGATGTGCAGGACACAACACAGCAGGAAAATGCTGTCTACCTTTAGTCTGGTCCCACGCACAGCAAACTGGGCATGTGGAGAGAGAGAAATCTTGGGAAAGAATGTCCTGGGGGCTGGGACAGTGTTATGATCTTATTATTAAAAGATGCCTCTGCCCAAACTAAGGTGCAAATGAGATCATATGCCAGAATTAAAAGTTTGGTTTTATTTAACAGTAAATACAGGGGAGAGAGAGAGAGGAGAGAAGCAGGGATGGGGAGGATGGGGCAGAGAAAGTGAGAGACACAGACAGAGGTTAAGTAAATAGATAAAGATATCACCACCACACGGATCCCAACAACATCCCATTCAGTCCTTCTTCTGGTTTTCTCGGTCCCAAAGTTATGCTTCTGGGGTACCACTTTTATGCAGTTGAAGTCCCACATATTCTTGGGGCCTCTCAGATGTTCCCACAACTTGAGATATCATGGGTGTAAGCAGTTGTTTCTTTCCCACAGCTTGCACAGTGGAATTTTGGGAGTGTGCTAATTTCAAGTGGTCACCTTCATTTAGGTCTGTAATTAACACTTTCCTTTCTCACAGTTTTCCACGGTGGGAACCTTTGTTTGGGTAGGCTACCCACATTTGCCTTACCAGACCTGGTTCCTATTGTTGCCAGTCTATGCTTATCACAAGTTCTTGTTATGGTGGCTCATCTTACAAGAATTTCCCTCCTTGACCATCTTTGGAGAAAATTCATTGTATTCTTGAAGTCCTGGCAGACAGTATAGGAACTCTGGAGATGGTGAGGTCCCCATGCCAAGGACAGAGGTGGCTCATCATAACGCAGGCATGCAGCTGGAAAGTGGTGGAGGAAGCAGAGCAGGATGAAGCTCTGCAGACAGGGAGAAAGCAGCCAAAGCAGGCCAGACCCCACTGCTCAGAGGCTGCACAGGGTGACAGGGGTCTGTCCTGGGACAAGAGCCCAGCTGCAGGGCACAGGATCTCCCTGGTGACCCCATGACTCATGAGAGCAGCCTCACTCAGGGGGTCTCTTGGGTTCATACCACACCACTCAGGCTCAGGAAAAATTCATATTCACTCTCTTGAAATCCACTTCAGCATTCTGNGCACACTCTTCCAGAAGCATGGAGAGCTTTTTGTAGAGAAGGATGAGGAGAAGAGAGAAACAGATGGAGACATATTCTTGATCTGCAACAGCTATTTTTAAAATTTGTTCTGTTCTCATTTGGCTTACTGCCATGGGGGAGTGGGGGTAGAATTTAAAGTTCATATGATGTTTAGCTCTATGTTTCTTTTTCTGTTTCTTTTAGATTGGAGGATTCTCATTAAACAAATTAACTAATTTTCATCTGAAAGAAGTCAAGAATGATGATGTGGTTTGGAATCATAACCCCACTAATTATTCTAATTTGCCACAAGAAACTTCCCCTAGAAGGGGCAAGGTCTGAACTTCTAGATTTATTTCTGTAGTTGTCTAGCAGTCATTTTTGTTCACAAAAAAGGACTGTCTTCTGTTTCAGTTTTGTGTTTTTGTTTCAAAACCATGAGCTGAACTAATGGATTACATGACTGCTACTAGAATTGCTGTCCTTACCTCTTGTTGCTAAAAGACTATCAGGAAAATAGATGTTATTTCAAATAATTGATAAGACCCTGGGTTTTAATCTATAAGGGGAGAACAGTTAGTACAGTTGAAGCAGTTTTATCTTGGAATTAGATTAGGCATATGAAAAATACTGCCTCTTTGCTTTGAATTGTTCTTACAAATTATTTCTACTACAACAACTTTGTAAGAAATTGTATCACTATATGATTGCGTTGTGAGAGTTAACATTACAGCCTAGGCTTTGCTAACAAATATGCTGTATAAACCATTGTGTACTGTTAGATTAGATACGCTATTTTCTTAGAAATTTATAAATATTATGACATAAACACCCAAAGAAACAATTATTAACCATTGATGCTATTCTTTATCATTGCTGCAGTCTTTAATTTTGAAATTTTATAGTCTGATTTTATAATATCTCTTCAAATTTTTTTAATTGCAGCTTTTATTCAATTGCAGGAGTATAGCAACAATGACAAATTCTGTCATACTATATTACAGATGAAATATATGGAAGTGTAACATCTAAACATCTGACATTAAATATTAATGAATTTTTTATTTTGTAATTGACAGGTTTTTTAAGTCCTTGATTCAGGACATCTGCTGTATTTAGTGTTGCAATGGGGAGAACAGCAGAGTGAAATCTGTGCACAGCCAAAATGTGAACAATACCATGATCAGAGACATAGGCCACTGATAAGAATTTCAGTGTCTCTAATTGACTAGAAAGGACACTGCTGAAAAACTTTGGTTAATGTAGTAAACTGCTGATCTGCTATCTGAGAAATAAACCCTATTATAAATTCTTCATAACAATGCATATGAAGAAAATTCAGAGATTTGAGGTTGACTATATTTCATAATGGAAGATGCCCTGGGCCTGAGCAATATCCTGTAACCCTACTGTGTTACACCAAGCTTTCACAAGAGACCAGAATTTATTTTACTATGAGTTAATAGGCATTGTACCATCTCAGTCATAATTCATGAAACAACTTCATACAACAAGGAAAACAACACTGGTTATTTGCAATGTACTGCAAATTGAGAATTGCTTCAGTTCACTCCAGACTCACTAAGAAAATAGTTTTCAGGATTTGATGAAAGTATTTGTATTTTGAAAAGCTTTTGCAGGTAGAATCTTACCTTTTCTATTTCACAACATTTTCATAAACTGTGCATATAGACTTCGTAACAGTTAGGGCATGTATATTGTCATTAACTTCTCTAACTTCACTTTCTTATTATTCTGGTTCCATGTGTTTAATATTCTCTTTAATAATGTTTCTTCCTGACTAGCTGGTGCAGGATTGCTGTTCTAATTTAACAGTAAATATAAGAAAGTCACACATGCACATTCTGACATTGCAGCTGTAAGCACTTGGAAAAGCAATGAAAAAGAGAACAACCTTGTTAATTTACAGACAGGAGTGTAATTATCTGTGACAGATAATGTGAGTGGGTAGAGAGGCTCTGTCCCTCATTTAGCAGATCACTTTTTAGGGGAAACGGAGGACCCAGCTTGCAGACTAGACCTAACTCGCAGGGACAAGTCTGCTGTCTCCCAGGGGCTCAGGTAACACACATTACTGGAAAACTCCAGTCTAGTAAGGCCCTGTGATTACTGTCCACTATTGATTTTTCAAACTGGCAGCAACAAAATAACAAGGAGAAGTCAGAGGGCAATCAAAAGAGACCAGGGCACTGGGACAATTGGTAGAGGGATCAGGAGCACAGATAGTGCTTTCCTTGATTCTTCCAGTAATAAGGAATAATGTTGACAGGAATCAATATTCCTATCAATAATCCATCAGGTCAATGAAAGGCTCAAAGGCTGGTGTAAGCAGAGAAATTTTGGGGTTTTTGACCATGGGATCATCTAATCACCACCTGGTCTACTGACACATGAGAGGTTGATGGTTCTCAGAGGGGAAAAAAGTTCTGTCCCAGGAGCTGGTGGGGCTTGGTGGCAGATTTAAACTGGCTTGGAAGGAGGAAACAGACAAAACCCGTCTTGCCTGTGATGAGCAATGGGATGGTGTGCCAAAACTTGAGAAAACCCGCACTCAGGGGGACCCCTCAATCTGCCTCACCAGGTCCTTGGCTACAATGTACCACACCTGAAATGTTTCTACACCAATGCAAGCAGCATGAGAAACAGAGGTTTGACATCATTGGCATAAGTGAAACTGGTGGGATGAGACCTGTGACTGGAGTGCCTGTTGGATGGTTACAGGCTCTTCAGGAGGGACAGGCAGGGCAGAAGAGGTGGAGAGGTGACACTGCAAGTGACAGAAGGGTTAGAATGTGTGGAGCTCACAGCTGGCAGTGGCACAGCTGAGAGCCTCTGGGTGAGAATCAAGGGGCAAACAAATAATGGGGATGTCACTGTGGGAGTTTGCTACAGACCTCCTAAGCAGGACGATGGTGGTGATGAACTATTCTTTGAGGGGCTAAGGGACACTTCCAAGTCAACTGCCCTTGTCCTTGTGGGGGACTTTGCCAGAAATTAACTGGGAGCATCACACAGCTGGTACAATCCAGGCCAGAAGATTCCTAAAGTCCTGGATCACAACTTTATGGAACAGGGCCTAAGGAAGTCACCTCAGAAAGATGCCCTCTTTGACCTGCTGCTTGCCAGCAGAGAGGATTTTGTGAGCCAAGTGGAGATTGGTGGCCATCTTGGCCACAGTGACCATGAAGTTTAAAATATCTGTTGACAGAAAGAAAAGGGCCAACCAAACCGCATTTCAGGCTGCTCAGGGAATTAATAAGTAAGGTCCCCTGGGAAAATATTTCTGCAGGTACTGGGCTCCATCAGTGCTGGTCACTTTTCAAACATCACCTCCTAAAGACACAGAAACAGGCAAGTCCCAAATGTTGGAAGTCAAGCAGATGAGGCAGAAGGCCAGCTTGGCTGAACAAAATTCTTCTCTTGAAAACAAGGCAAAAAAAGAAGGTATATGTCCAGTGGAAGCAAGGTTAAGTGACAGAGAAAAATTCAGAGACACTGCTTGCTGCTGTAGGCAGAAAATTCATGCAGCCAAAGCTCAGCTGGAATTGCAGCTGGCCAGAAATATCAGGGACAATAAAAAGAGTTTTTTTCAAATGCTGTAATGGCAATAGGCAGTATAGAAATATCATTGGCCTGTTACAGGATGAGGTTGGTCACCTCACACACAGGGACAGAGACAAGGCAGGGGTGTTTAACACTTTCTTTGCTTCTGTCTTCAACACGAATGATGGACCAAGAGGGTCTCAGTACCCTGAGCTGAGGACCATGGGTGTGAGAATGATCAACTCCCAGTCAACCCTAAACTTGTGCAGGATCTGCTGCTTCAGATGGATCCCTACAAATCTATGGGG
>VXBX01001782.1:97701-122598 GCA_013400415.1 Scytalopus superciliaris | reverse complement strand
CTCTGCTCTGCACTGGGGTGGCCTCATCTTGGATATTGTGGGCAGTTTTGGGCACTGCAATATAAGAAAGATATTCAGTTCTTAGGGAGTGATCAAAGAAGGGCAATGAAGATGGTGAAGGGCCTTGAGGGGAAGCTGCATGAGGAGCAGCTGAGGGTACTTGGTCTGTTCAGCCTGGAGAGGAGGAGACTGAGGGGAGACCTCATTGCAGTTACAACTGCCTTGTGAGGGGAAGTGGAGAAGCAAGTACTGGTCTCTTCACTCCCAGGACAAGTGACAGGACCTGAGCGAATGGCCTGAAGTTGTGTCAGGGTTGGATATTAGGAAAAGATTCTTCACCTAGAGCATGGCTGGAGCCTGAAACAGGCTCCTCAGGGCAGTGGTCACAGCACCAAGCCTGGCAGAGTTCAAGAAGTGTTTGGATGATACTCTTGGGCACATGGTGTGACTTATGGAGATGGTCTCATGTAGGGCCAGGAGTTGGACTTGATGATCCTTTTCGGTCCCTTCCAGCTCAGCATATTCTCTGATACTTGAATGTCGCCGTTTGGACTCAGGATTCCAGAGTAAGCCACATCTGATGCCAGGAAGGAGGGACTCAAAAAGAGATTTTGAAGCAGAGGCTCACTGTGCCACGTAACCACTTTCAGGATGTCAGTACACATGAGCGATACATATCAGTACAATGACCCATTCTGTCTAAAACTGACAATGCAATTACAGTCTTGATTATCATCTGACATTTAGGTAAATCACTATCTGTTTTTGATGTTTCCCTGTCAGCTCATTAACTGAACCTAGCAATTCACTCTTCTTAGCTATGTCAACCCAACAGAAAAACCCAACTGAAAAAAGACTAAGGGGCAGGTTAAAATTTGTGTGACAATAGCTAGAGCCTGTGAGTCAGAATTTCTTCCTAGGATTATTTTGTTAACTTTACAGCAAGTGGAAGCCAAACGTTCCCTCAAATATTTGGGAAAAATGCCAGAATTGCATATGGCTTGCATGTATGTGATGATAAGCTACCTCTGCAGAGACCAACAGGAGCTGCTGCCACTCCCCATGTTCACAAAGGCATGATCAAGAGACTGTAGCCTTTATATTTTCCTAAAAGTAGTGCCTTGATTGGTCTATGGCCACCTGAGATCAGATTATGTTATGGGTTACTTCCTTTCTGTTTGGCTTTTTGGAACCCAGAGAATGGACAGTACTGGGCAAATGTGTGCTGCAATTCATTGATCTTCTGCTTATGATTCTGAGACTGTCCCCCAAACCAAAGGATCATTAGTGATGGTTATTGTTGGGTTTAAATACCAATACTAACCTTGTTCTGCCTAGGACTCTAGATGTTGGTAATGAAGAAAAGTTTCAGAAATATCTGCAGCCTCTTTTTCGGATGGGTGTAGTTCGATGCGTGCACAGGTGTGAAGAGAGATAATAAGAAGACATTCTGGTGCCTATAACAAATTTGGAGGTTTGAGATCCCAGATGCAGCTGGCTAGCAAACTACCTGACACATTCACTAGCACGAAACCACAAACTCTTATCTTACAACCTGCTTTTTCTGTCAGATGCTCCTCTATTTTACTCTTTTTTATAACTAGCTCATTCATCACTGGCTATTTTAAGTTAATAGGAGGAAGTAGTGGAGCATGCATTTACTTATGAAAGCAAATACTGCTAGTTTTAAGACTTACAACTGTATATGTAAGGGAAAGTAGAAAGAAAATGAAGCCAAAACTTCAAAGAAAAGCTGACATTCCTTGTACTGCAGCTGTATGACTTTCTTCACCATATTTTTCAGAGACTATTTAGTCTATTTAACCAAATCAATGAATAAAAACCATCCTTCTGTGTAAGTACTGTGTTTTAAAACATTGCTGAGATATGCCCAGCAGTATATTTCTTTGACTTTACAATTTTCATGGACATCAATTTTCCCTGCAGGCATCTATTACTCTGTTCTTCAAGAACATTCACAGAAGCAGCATTTTAACTTGCTGTAATGGCTTACAGGCACAAACTAACATACTAATCTGATTCAATGAGATTTAGTCACAAATAACGTCCTTGATGATCTTTATTAATAAAGTAGAAAAAATTTAAATCACAGGAGTTTGCATCTAACATCGAAGTTATCATATTAATACAGTGTTTGTAGGATATTTATGTTACTTTATCTATGTGTTTCCAGCCACAGATTGAAAACCAGTTAAGTCCTTCATGGGCTAGATTCCTAGTACAGCAGAAAATAGACTTAGTGGCAGTGACTGTACAAGAAGCAGACTTTCCATTTGGTGGCAAATTTTACAAGTTTAACAAAAAGTTTAAAGCAAATCTCATGAAAAAAATCTTTGTGGTAATCAAAACGAGATGTCAATGTTATGCAAATCAATTTTTTTAAGTGAGGCTAATATAAAATCCTTTTCGAAATGGAAAACTAAACTACTCCATTCTGGACTTGTCCAACAGAATGTTAACTGAAATCCTTTCACTTTCTTTTCTTTGTGAGAACTTACGTCAGTACTGAATTTTCCCACAAAATATTGTCCTGTGGGGCAGGGGGGGAAACACTGTTGGTAAATTTCTGTTCATCTCTGATCAGTAGGATCTGCACAGGAGCTTGTGGGATGCCATGTAAGTATCAGCTGAAGGAATAATTTTTATTCAGGTATGGTTTGGAGAAAAGATTTGGTCCAGCTTTTATTTTACTAATTACTTTACTTAATTGCTAGTTAATTCATGCTGATTATTTACTCAGTCTTCTCCAATGTAATACTGAGCAACTTTTTAGACCAAGAAAGATTTTGTCAATGTTGTAAACAGGTACGGCATTTCCTATGCAAATGAGCTGTATGTGCTCAGGGAAGAATTACAACATCCTTCATTACAAATGAACAATATCCCACTGTTATGTGAGTTGTGCCACCTTTGCATTAGCTCAGGCATACCAGAAGAAGCTGTCTGGATAGATAAAGGATTTGTTAATAGATTAAAATCCTTTTTAGTTCATTGGTCTGGACAGCTGACTATTTTCAACAATTATGAAGAGCTGATTAAACCCATTGACTTGTTTGTATTCCCTTGCTGGGAAGCAATTTGGCAGTTTCAAGCCAAACACCAGTTAAAAGGGCTGTAGTAATGAAATCCACCAGACAAGCTGCCATACCCTGGCACCTTCAGCCAGAAGAGCTCCAAATGGGCCAGGAGACCCATCTCTTGGATGAGGGGACTGCTAGGGAGCTGCTACCAATGGGGATGTCCTTGGAGGTGAATTTGCTGCATGGCAGCATTACCTAAACAGAGTTGTCTGTAAGGAAAAGAAAGCAAAGTCCAAGAGTCCTGTGGGAAGGTGCTGCAGAGGCTGTCCCCTGGGAGATTGAGGGGGAGTGACAGGTGAGGTGCCTCTTGGGCCAGGGTGGATGGTGTGGGGAGGTGAAAGATCTGGGATCTGCTCTGTCTTGGCCTCCTGAAATCTGACAGAGGAAGCAGAGAAACATCTCATGCCTGAAATATGGGGGCTCTAGGGGAAGTCTGAGTGATTGTTTTTTCCATAAAACTAAACTAATGTTCACCCAGGCATGGTACCACTTATTTAAGTTCCTCCTGTTGACTTTTGTTGTTTTAAACTCTTTTTTTTTAACCTTCTCAGTAAGAAATTGTGCAAAATGAATCCATGACTGTTGGATTGCAGCAAATGCATATTTTTCTACTTCTCTTTTGTTCTAAAGCATATGGGAGTATTTTGTTCCATTTACTTCCTCCAACAAACTTTCTAAGTACATAGTACCAATCTAGAAGGCAAGGCTGGAAAATTTCTGAGTGAAAGATAAACAGTGTAGAATGCTCAGTATAGCTGAAAACAAAGGTTTATAACAAAACCAGATCAATAAATTAATTCTTTTTGGTGCGGTAATTGGAGGTTCTGCAATAATGCAGTCTTCATATAGTACTACATCATGTTCCTGGGCAACTTGGAGGCAAATCATAGATATAAGATTACAGATGTCTCCATATCTCCCTTAGAACAACTACAAATGAATCCTTAGCAATATGATTGGGAATTAAATGAGGTAATGAGTTCTCATCTTCATTACTGTTGGAAGTTGCATATTCTTAAACACTTAGTTTATCCTCCTGTTGCTGATCCCACGTAATGCTGTTATATACTCTGAGTGCTGTGTGGATGTTATCTTCACATGGCAGAAGCAGGAGGGGATCCTTTTGTGTGCCACAGAAACTTGTTCATGACCCCTCTTGTTTATGGGCTAGGTGTATACAATAGAAGTCACAGTCTGGTTTCCGATGCTTAAGGGAAAAGCCTGGGATTTGAATCTAAGCCAGACATTTGGCAAAAATGCATTTTAAGGATGTTGTTGCCAGACAAAACTATTTGGTTTAAAAATCTGAGCTCTAATGCAGTCTGGTGTATATATATAACCTTCACAAAAGAGCAATAAACTTCTTGTCCTGCTTAACGGTAATGTATCTCTGATGAACTACTGCTGCAACATTTATTTTACCTTTAGTAATCTAAAGATGAGTGAGAAGTTTTCAGTCGGTTCTGTGGCTTCTTTCTCCCAAAATGCAGAAAAAAATCACTTTTTTTCCCTCCAAATGTTTGACTTTTATCTTTTGTCATGAACATTTTATTTAATTTGTCCCAGCCATGAATAGAAGTGTTGACAATAAAACCCTTTTCAAAGCAAAGCAACTGCTGCATCCTTTTCCATTCACCCTGTAGTTTGCGTTGACTAATGGGAGCATAACTGGACCCAAATTCCATAATGCATCCAGTATACCTCTAGGGTTTTTGCAAAAGTGGTTATTTACAAACTAATACTTCAAGCTGTATTTTTACAGTGCAATGCACATGGGAATTTTCTATTTAAGTTTCTGTGTTAATTGTGCAGTTAATTTTCTGCAAGAAATACAGCAGTAACTGTAGTGCATGGTTGATTTTTGTTTTCCTGCTAGTGGTATTGTAGTTAAAATCCCTTTATACATGTTGGAAGAAGGAATGTGGGGGAAGCTGTGCTTGCTTTTTGATCTATTGACACCATCTTTGCAATGACTTGATGGTTCTAGAAGGCCGCCTAAACAGGCTGAACCTGCTCCAGGAGAAACCCTAGACAGGATCAGAATATACGTCTCATTACCATGGTGTTTCTTGTGTGGGATCAGCAGAAAACCTTCATTTTAGGGGCTGAGTTTTCTTTTACCACGTCCATCTCCACAGTGAGACAGCCTAACCAGATTACTCCTTGGAGAATATTACAAAGCATCTATTGGTTTGGCCCTTCTTGCTTAGTGGGACTTCTTGTTTAGCAAGGGTCATAATTTCCCTTCTCCCTCATCAGCTGTACCATCATTATTCTTCCACTTCTTGCTCCTTTTCCTATTACAGCCTCTCCCAGTACAGTACTTGGGCTCTCTGTGCCAGCAGGATACCTGTTCCCTGAATGCCTCACTTCAAAGATTGCGCCATGGCAAACTGATTGTCTTTGTCCTAAATTCTTTGATACTCTGTATTCTGGGTAAGGGGTGTCTACCACTGAACTTGTTAACAACTAGTTAATAAAGCAACTGATTATGTGTGTTTAATATAGCTAGGACATAAAATATTATGCTATCAGACAACTTTTCAATTGGAAAAAAGCTTATAGCTGGCAACACTGAGTAATTCCTCCAGCAGGTAGGAGGATGATGGTTCATATGGTAGCAGGTCCATTTTTCTCTTTGACTTCAGAAGCTTGAAGTAACCCTTTCTCTCTTGTGTTTATTGATCCCTCTAAAGGCTGACCGCTGGCAGTCAATTAGTGGTTGTTACTACCATCAGTGCCGCTCTTGGAGCTGGTAGCAGCAATCACAGAATGAGAAAATAGAGCAATTTCAGGTTTTAAATTTGTAAATCAGCAGAAATATTTTAAAACTGTGGTCACAGTTGAAAAATAAGGAGAGTGAGGCAAACTGGGAATTCATCATCATGGCTCAGCTTCACGAACTAAGATTTGGGAAGGGCTCTCCCCATGCTTGCTGCAAGCACGCTGGTGGCTAAAAAGGCCAATGCGAGACAGGCAAGTCCAGTTGCAAAAGGCACAGTGGAAAGTCTCCACAAGCTGTATTGGCGAGGCACGGTTCTTTCTGTGCTGTCTTTTTTCTTTGAGACTGATCCTGTGTGCGCTCTCAAAGGAAGCAGCAGCGTTATAGACGGTGTGCCTCCATGCCTCCCAATTGGAGGCCAGAGTGGGCCATTGATGGTGGTCAATATGGCCAAGGCTGAGGTGTTGTTTGAGGGAGTCCTTGTATCTCCAAACTGGGAATTACTGGAAACAGAAAGTTAGTTTCTGACTGCAGCGCGTGTAGGGTGTGAGAAATTTACTTCTCTTCTTCTTCGTTCTTCTTTTCAAGTGATTTCTGTTATAAAGATGTAGATATCTCTACTGGAAATGCTGGATATGAGGGAACACAGATGCTTCTCTGGATGCTCTGGAAATAGCAGAGGTCAGACATCTGCTGGTAAAGGATAACTCTGTACCAGTTTCTGGCTTTCTTCTCTGACTTTTTTTACTATTTTAAAGAAACTTTAGTCCCTTTTGATTGTTTAAGCTCTGAGTTTCATTTTGAATTTGTAAATCCCACGGAGTAATTGCTGGGAGGTTTCTCACACAATAAAAGCTATGAAAGTCAGGTAGCTAAATAAGGGACATTGACAAAATGGGTAACATTGCCTTGTAGAAAATATTCCAGAATTTTTCCACCTAGCGCTGCCATCTTGCTGACTGAGAAGCAGCTATAGGTGTCCTTCCTGGCATCCTCTCTGCCATGTTCTTAGGGAGAAACAGATGGTGCGTTTCCTTGATAATGGCTTCATGAGAGTTACACTGAAGGGGACTGCTTGGGTACATGGGGCTCAACTATCGTGAGTAAACTCTACCTCCCTCTTCTCATAAAGTCTGAGGGACTGTCTTGCTCCAGCAAAAGGAGAAGCACATCGTTATGGAGATAGCAGAGCCTGTGTGATCCTTGCATTGACCTTTTGAAACAGCTGCAAGCATTTAGTAGCCTGGGTTAGTTATGCATTGTTAGCTCATGTAAGTGTTGTTAGTGTAGATGGTCTAAAAAATTTCATCATATTTATTGTTGCCCCTGTATGCAAAGAAATAGAAAGCATCTGTTCCAAACACAAAAATCTGGATACTGCGTTTATTACAGGATCTGTTATCACCAGAGTGGTCAAAGTTCTGGAGCCAAACCCATTCCTGATTTATTTAATTTCATTGCTATCCCTTTGAATGAGAGTAGATACCAATTTATTATGTAGTCTTTTTATTATACTATTGTCTGTGGCAAGTCCAGAGACTAAACATTTTCCCAAAGATTTTAAAAAATTTCTTGCTTTTTGGGACAAGTGCCTTATTACAGCATACATTTAAATATCAGAGGGCCAAGCATATGAGAACAGATGTTTAATAGAAACAAAGCCAACACTGTGATCATCTCTTCTTTTCATTCTCTGAAAATTGGTGGCAGACAAGTAGAGACAAAAAAGTTAAATTATGAGATATGTCCTTCTGCATGTGGAAATACTGACTTCAACACTTTGCTGGATGTCTGTGAGTACCAACATAAAGAGGAATACAATCTGCCTCTCTAAAAGGAAAAGACAACAATGAAAATAATGCAAAGAACAAGTAAGATTATTCTCTTTTCGAAATTGCTTTAACAATAATATTACATCTTTGTAATAAGTTGGTAATCGTTCACTCCTTTGCTTAAGAAAGTAAAACTGTTCTGAAATGTTTAGCTGTGATGTTTTTTGGTTTGTAGAACAAAATGATTCTCATCAAACCTAAAAAGTCATAAGCTGAATATGATGAAATCAGTGAGAAGCTTTCTTGACTTTAGATATAAACTAATTTCTTTCACTTGTCTGCTTTTTGTTTTGCTCCTTTTCCTCTTTTCTATATTCAATATACATGTAGGAATAGAAGGAGAACTAGGAGAGAGCACTAGGAGATACAGTATGGCTACCATGCATTTTCAAATGATCTACCTTCCTTCTGAAATATGATTTTTTTTTCAGATGCCTCATATAAAAATAATACTGGTTATGATGTTTCTGACTTTACATCTAAACAGTAGTACACAGATACGTACGTCTTTCAGATCATAAGATATAGGCTCTAATAACAGAAAGGGATAGCTGATCACATTTCAAAAACCAGCATTTTGGTTCTGTACACAGAAAAGTGCATCTTAGCTTCTCACACCGATTTAAAAACAGTTGATTCTCTGTTTACAAACAGAGAAACTGAAACATGGAACAACTGAAGGATTTGATCCTTCCACAGCTGATCTGGAAAAAAAAAAATCCTGACTGAGCACTCTGTTAAACCAAAATATGTACCTTTTTTCACTTTGGAACACTGATATTTCTGAACTGACATGCCAAAACCATTGTCAGAGAAAACCATAAAACTGGTACAGAGTACATAGTGAGGGCCATACCCTCTGAAAAAAGAAGATTTACTAAATTAAAGGAATGGGAATTAATTTTGACTTCTTGTACAGTGTTTGAGAATGTACCTGAGCAGTTCATTTTATGTACTTCTCACAAAATAGAGTAACTTCTCTCCCTCCTCCTCTATCCCCAATAACAACTTTGCAGACCAATGGGAGCAGCATAAATATACCATATTTGGTTGTGTAATAGTGAAATAAATGCAGGCACAATCTCTCTTGGTAGGATGTGCTGTCTGCTTAGTGGTTTTTCTGATGGCCGGGCTTTTCTTTTTATTGTTTCTGTTTCCTCAATTTTTATTTTTCATAATCACTAGAATGGCTGTTCTGTTTACTCAGCTGAGAAACAGACTTGCTTGTCTCAGCTGCAAAACAGCAAACTGGGGGTAGGAACGTTCCTTGCAGACTTAACATGGTCACTGCACTGAATGTGATTTCCCCTCAGTTAATCTCCTCCCCAGGCATGGGAATCTCTCTGGGTTGGCTGCAGAGGCAGCATCCTGATGAGTGGCAGGGTTCTGAGTGCTGGGTCATTGGTAGGGAACAACAGCCCTTCACAACCACCCCAGTAGTACCAGAAGTTGCAAATAGGAAGGAGGCCCATTTTGGGGAGACACCAGCCATAACAGAAAGTCCATCTGTTCAGAAGGGCTTTAGTGGGAATTTTTTCACAAAAGGCAGAAGAGAAAGAGAATTGCTGAACCTTCCCTAAGTACTGATTGGCAAGACATGAAATGCATCCCAGCATTCTTGATCCCCATTTCTGCATCCTTGACTGCTGATCTGTGCATATGCCTGTGCCTCTGGGGTGGGATGAGGCTCCAAGGCATGTGTATCTGCCTCACGTGCATGCAGCCAGAGCAGCATGAGCAGATGGTAATTCAGAGTTGCTTATACCATGGCAAGAGCAAAACAGATTAAAAATAAGATGTAAGGTAGAAGTGGCAGGCCATTGAAAAACAAGATCACTGCGTGGGACCTGATTGTGCAAAGGCACTGCGAGATGCCCAAACACAGGTGGACTGTCTGCCTGGGTGCCTATTTCTTGTGCTTTCACACAGCAAGTAGGTGCTTATAAAGAATATGTAAAGTAAGGCCTACTTCTTCCTCTGTTTTATTACTTAGAATATTGGAGTTTTTATCATTCTTTCTTTTTTTTTCACCCAGAAGACATTAAATACTAGATAGAAACATGTTTATTTCCCCTATCATCAGTACAAGTGCATCCCTGCTCTCTTGTTCTCTCCTTTTCTCTCTCTCTTTTGTGTTTACATCCTCCCAGACAATTCTTGTGCTCACAGCTTTCTTTAACAGGACTGTTTTATTCTTCATAAAATTGAGACTTATAAAAGAAATAAATCTCGCTATTGTTCTCTTGGGGCGCAGCTGCGTTAAACTGTAATCACGGGAGCTGAAATAGGTTTCCTCTCACAATAACATTTATATTCGTTTCCTGACACTCTTTCTTAATAACATGAGTATCTTCAGCTGACCAAGGGGAACAAAAGTCCTCTGCTCAGCACTTTTGAAGGTAAAATAATACTTGTGCAGCACAGAATAGGTACTGTTATATTACAGTGTTTTTAAATTTTGTTGCGTTGGATAAAGACCCACTAATCCCTAATTTCCAAGTTAATACTTCCATTTCCCCCTGTTCCTCCTCTCTCTGAAGTTTCTCCTCCTACTGAGACATACTTTTACATTGAGGACTAAATTAGCCAGGCCTTACCACTTGCCTTACCTGCTTTGTCTTTTTCCTCAAGGATGAGCACAAAACAGCAGATAAAAACATGTGACGAGGAGGCAAAATAGAGCTTGTCAAGTCTCATGGGGATGGCAAAGTACGAGGTTTTCAGCATACAGAGGAATTTCCTCTGATTTCTGCAAGCAAAAGTGAAACGGGTATCAGTATTTCTGCATTTCAGATTTTCCACTTGTTAAAGTTACTGGAGTAGTAGAATAGTGCTATCTGCATCTCCTCTATATATCCAGATTCTTAAATAAAATATTTGGCTAAATATTAGTCTGATATTTTTTTCAGTGAAATATACATAAACGTGATACTCTCACTTTGTAGAACAGATCCTAGAGTTTGATACCTTAGTGGTTGAGAGCTGATCTAATTCAATTTTAATAAAAGGATGTCTTTTTCCCTTTTTCTTTTCCTGATATGAATAAATGATATTTACAGAACAGCCAAGATATTACAAATGTTGCTGAAAACAGGAAGGAGTGAGTTCTTCTCACTTTCATTTCAGAAGATGTTGCTATGGGAAGCAATATCTGCTTTAGATAAGTGTGAAAAGCTGTACAGGAAACTAATGTTTTTTTTTTTTTTTAAATGTGAGTATTTGTAAGCAATAAACTGTCTTTGTTTCAATATTAAATTTTCAAGCCTTTCAGGAAATCCTGCTTAACTATATATAAACATAAAACTGTCCCATGGTGTGTTTGCATCTTCTGTGTCTGTCCTGCAGCTGACATATCCCCTTGTATCTTTTAGTGAAAACTAAAAACCCTGTGAGATCTTATTATTATAACATTTTCTTTAGCACAGAGGAGAACCTGGATCCATTACTGAGTGAGAAAGAAAACATGAGAATATGCCTTTTTTTTTTTTCCTTTTCCTTTCCCAGGGGAATAGTGTCATGAAAATGAAAATCTACAGGATGCAACGCCTGGGTAAACTGCTGGTGTGGAAGGAGCTGCCAATAAGAACACCTGTAACTGGTTCTGTACTATCTCATTCTCACTATGTATCTCTTATTATACACAAAAACTACTTTTTGCAGAGTGCTGTCACAGAATTTTACTGCACATAATCCTTAGGGGCAACAAAACACATCCAGAGGATATCTGACCTAGCTGGTAAGTACCTGTAGTAGTGACTCAGAGCTGCTCTTCTCTCACCTTTCCTTGTGTCCGCAGCTCCATGGGAAGGTAAGTGTTTCCCGTGTTTAGCAGAGTTACTCACAGTAAGGTGGAAACACAGACCTTGTAGATATTGTCCATAGGCAGTATAAATCCATCCTTCATTCATCTTAAATTCATTAATCTGACCTATGGAAAACCACCAGAAAGTAAATGAAGAAAGCTACAGTAAGTTCAAGTTTAAAGAGGAAAGCAGTCATCCAGATTGGAGTCTTTACTGCACTGTTGGTAATCACTTTATTTCTTGCTCTAAGACAGGTCTAAGTCTAGAAAAGGGGTTATAACAGCATGTTGGTCACACCCTTATTTTTTATCCCAAGAAAAGCACAGTTTAAAGTGGATATTCAAAGCACAGGGCAAACAGAGAGAAAGCAGTGTCTTTGCTGCAGCTAAGAAGCAGGCATTTTGGACAGTTGCCTTTAGAAACAGGAGGGTAAAATACTACTCTCAAAGCTGTAAGGGCTATGTGGTAGTAAAGATATTGAAAGAAAGCATAGGAAACATGAAACTGGTAGGGAAAGAGGAGTGGAGAAAGGAGAATAATTTTGGTTAGAGAAATGGGCTTTTTTGGTGATTTTGTTTTTCACCTAGAAGAGAGGGGGAAGACTGTTCCACAGGTATCTGTGGCAAAATTTACCTGCTGTAGAGTATTCACAACTGTTGCTATTTATTTAAGCATAGCATTAAATGGATGCAAGACTTCAGGAGTCTTGGATGTCACACTCCTTGCTACACAACATTTACCCTGCTCAAAAACAATAATCACCAGTGCTTTGAAGGGGTATGACATGCTGGAGAAAAATGCCTGGCACTGGAAATCATATGGCCTAGCTTCAACTCTTTGTAAAGCTGCAGCTTCCTATGAGGTCTTGGGAAAGACATCTAATATACGTTTAATGTGTCTCAAGTTCTTCAGGATGAGTAATTGTTTCTAACATCTGTGAACTTCTCTGAGACCAACAGAGGAAAAGCGTTTGGGAAGCTTGATCCATAACCCTAGCTAGAGCCCTCCAGTCAGTTATTCATATGTTTCTCGCATGACTCACTCCTAACTTTGTCTTTCTCCTACCAGCCCTAAGCTGTGTGCATGGGCTTTGCCTGAGGTTGAATTACTTGTGAAAGCCTGAGATGAAGAAAGTACAGCTACACTGTGTTGAAATGTGAGATGAGAGGAAGGAGGATAGCCCTAAACAAACAAAAATGAGCAAATGAGTCCTCGAGTTTTTATGTGAACATCTGGCAGTACCAAAGCCACATGAGGCCAAAGTCTGAATTTCTAATTTTAAGAACTTAATGAGTACAGTAACCACTACTGATAGTCTCAGTCAAAGATGGCTGTGATTTAGTAAAAATGAACATTTCAAAGCCATAATTTCAATAACTCCAATCATAATGTTTTTAATCATGATTTGCCAACCTTCCAATAGAAGTTCATATGTTTTGTTCATGTCTAGATGGCTTATTATAAATACATGAAGCTGAAACTCTTGCCAGTGGTTCCCCAAAAGTTTCTTGCTGCTATTTTAACTTTGGCCCTGACCTTTACCAAAGCATAAGCACAAGGTCATTTTAATTACAATTACTCAAATAAAAGTAAGGAGGTGTTTGAAATTTTATTAGAGTTTGAATCTTTAATTTGTTATTTAACTACTTCTTAGTTATTGATTACTTAATGATAGAGAATACACTCTCTACCTATGATATACAAAGGAAATGTCTAGTTTTAGCGTGAAAGTGATGTAATCTTTTCTCCCTTTAAATCACTGAAGTGAAGTCACAGGAAACTAACTTTATCTGATTTGGACTTAAAGTGAGAAAAAAAAAATTGTCTAAAAGCCAAAATCTGCCCTTGCATGCAAGCACATATCCCTTGAAATCAATTGAAAACCAATGTCTGTATCTAAAAATACAGCATAGCCACCAGTTCAGGCTAAAATTCAGTGTTGCTATGCCACAAATGAAGCAGTTATCATAGATTGAATCAGTGATGATCTCCTTCCCCAGCACTGATTTAAAAGGCTGAAAAAAGCACCACCCTAAATTTATGTGCAAAACTGTGTGTTCTGAACCGTACAATTGATTTGTACTTCGTAAATCAAACTTGGAGGAACATATTTCTTATGCTACTTGTAACATTTCACAGGAAATACTTCTCTAGTTAGAGAAAGTTATGACATTAATACTAATACAAGCAAGTTGCCTGAAAACTCTATAAACTGTGACTGTGGTTTTGCCTTGCCTATGCACTCGTACTGCAAAGTGTCAATGTAAATTACTCCACTTTAATTTGAATTTGTGTATCTTGATTGGTACCTGTCATCAGCTCTTTTGATGATCATCCATCTTGTGTCAGAGCATTTTCCAAATAAAGAACAAATAAGTCAAAATAAAATATTAAAAGGCACCTTTCTTTGTGGTGTTTATGATAAAAAAAGATGGGCAATAGTTAAATACTTCCAGAGAACTGTGTTCAGTATGCTGCCAACATTTTTCTGAAGTAAGAAGGAAAAGACTGTAGTGTTGTTTCCTTCTTAAAGCATTTTCTTCCTTCTGAAGCTTTTCTATGACTGCAGAATACAGCTCCAAGGATATAAAACATTCACTGATCAGAGTTCTGTCTGCTTTATTTTTCTTTGCATATGTATACTGGCAATGTAGTTGAAAGGAAATATCTGTAAAATACATATTTGTACAGGAAAGGTGCATTCTGTGAATTTTTTCTTTTAGCTGGATAAAAATACTGTTAAAAACACTCATGGAACATATATGCTAAAAAAGGGTAGCATATGGATAATCTGATGTAAGAGTAAGTAAGTAACTTGGAAAGAGTTTGGGCAGAATTACTTAATGGTAATTACTTAATCTTACTAAATGGTGTCAGAAGACCACATTTTGGGTCAGAATGTTTCTTCCATGAGGAGAATTCTGTGACTGAGAACTTCATCTTGGCCAAAGTGCTTCTCCAGCTGATTTCCTATCTCCCAAGTATTTACAGGATGTAATTTTATGTGACGATTAAGCTGATAAAAAGAAACTAAAAAGAGAAAAAAAGCAACACCCTCCCCTTCCCCCCTTCCCTACCTCACCCCACTACCCAGCAGAAGTTTCTGCTATTTGCAATAATGCTGCTAATCATACTTTTAATGGATATTAGGGCTGAATAATTGGCATGGCAGCAAAATGTAAATGGATTAAATGGTAGGCATTACCATGACACTTTTGTGTTCTTTGCAGTTGCTGTGGTATACACACACAAAAGAAGACACAGACAGAAATACATACCTATATATTATTGACAGGTGAATGTAGGGCAGTCCATGACAAGTTAATCCCAGAATAGCTGAAAGAATACAATTTTTAATCTTATACCAGTTTTAATTACCCCTACACCAAAACAGCCACTGAAGGATTTTCACATGCCTGCTGATTGTTTCTGTTGAAGCAAAACATGGAAGACCATAAGGTGATCAGAAGTAGTCAGCAACAATTCTCTAAAGGTAAATTAGCTTGACCAACCTGATTGTCTTTTCTAATGAAACAATTGCCTGTATGGATGAAGAGAGAGCAGTGGATATGTTTACCTTGACTTCAGTAATGCTTTTGGCACTGTCTCTGGCAACATTCTCATAGACAAACTCAGGAAGTGTGGGTTAAATGACTGGACTGTGAGGTGGACTGAGAACTGGATGAACAGCAGATCCCAGAGTTCTAATCAGTGTCATGAGGTCTAGTTGGAGGCCTGTCACTAGTGGTGTCCCCCCAGGTTCGATACTGGGCCCCCTGTTGTTTAACTCATCAGTGATTTAGATGAAGGGGCAGATGCCTCCTCAGCAAGGTCGCTGATGACACAAAACTGCGAGGCGTGGCTGATACCCCAGAGGGCTGTGCAGCCCCTCCAGGACCCTGAGAGATTGGAGAGATGGGCTGGGAGGAACTGTCTGAAATTCAACAAAGGCAAATGCAGGATCCTGCACCTGGGGAGGAATAACCCCAGGAACCAGTACAGGCTCGGGACTGACCTGCTGGAAAGCAGCTCTGCAGAGAAGGAACTGGGAGTCCCTTGTGGCCAACAAGGCCAGTGGTAACCTGGGGTGCATTAGGAAGAGCATTGCCAGCAGGTGGAGGGAGGTGATCCCAACCCTCTACTCAGCCCTCGTGAGGCCACATCTGGAGCACTGTGTCCAGTTCTGGGCTCATCGGGACAGGAGAGACATGGAGCTCCTGGAATGAGTGCAGCAGATAACAATGATTAAGAGACTGGAGCACCACTCTTATGAGGAAAGACTGAGAGAGCTGGACCTATTCAGCCTCGCGAAGAGATAACAGAAAGAGGACCTCATCAGTGTCCTTAAGTATCTGAAGGGTAGGTGCCAAAAGGACAGAGCCAGGCTCTTCTCAGTGGTGCCAAGCAGTCGGACAAAAGCCAGTGGGCAGAAACTGATGCACCGCAAGTTCTACCTGAACATGAGGTAGAATATCTTGACTGTGCGAGTGACTGAGCATTGGAACAGATTGTCCAGAGGGACTGTGGAGTCTCCCTCACTGAGGAAATTCATTAATTGCCTGGACACAATTCTGTGCAATGTGTCCTAGGTTGGCCCAGAGCTGTCCTTTACAGCCCTACCCATTCTGTAATTCTGTGAAAACCAAATTCAGAGTCCCAGCTTGAAAAAACTTTTTTTTCTGTGAAAAACCACTATTTGAATTAGAAAGGAGAGATTGCAGCTAAAACTATTGTTAAAAACTACCACCTGAATGGTGATGTAAACCCAGGCCCAGGTTACCTGCACTCCAGCTAGGAAACTGTGAAGGACTTTTCCACTGCTGCTAGGAGCAAAGTTCAGACTTCAGACAGAATAGCTGTACTTCTGCTGACCTCCGCCTGGCCACAAAAAACACACCTTGATTTTCAGCCAGACTTGGAGCTATCATGGATAACTCTGAAACAAAACACAGTCTGTGTGTTTTACAGCAGAACAACACAGTATACACCACCTCATCTGAGTAATGCATGTGTTTCCTTGCACAGTGTTTGAATAATGATTCTCAAGCCCTTCTTCATTGGACAGGCACTGCTGATCAGCCATCTGAGGAGGAACTGAAGTGCTTCAAACACCATTAAGCAGATAAACACTCTATAACTCCTCTTGTGGGACACTATTATTACATGTATAAATTTGTATTGAAGTTCCTTTCTCCTGGATCCCAAACACGCCCATGTTTACAAACTATTGTGCTCTTCTCATTTTTTATTTTAGGTAGCTGCCAGTTGTCCACCAGATAAGGAGAGGGCTCTTTGTGCTAGGCAATGTATAAATTTTCTATAAGCTTACATAAGAAGTTCATAAATGATTTTTAAATTTTCTAAATACTCTGACAGCACTGGCACAGGTTTCCCAGGAAGGTAGTGGAAGCTCCGTTGTTGGAGATCTTCAAAATCTGATTGGATATGAACCTGGAAGCCTGACCCTTTTAGGTTTTGTTTATCAGCTTTGAGTAGTGAAGTTGACCTCCAGAGGTCACTTCCAACCTTAACCATTCTGTGATTCTGTGAAACTTCCTGAGAAAACAAATTAAGTATGTCCTTCCTAAGAAGAGTATGATACACAAAGACAAGAGAGACAAGGAGGCAAGGCAGATAAAGCGTGAATGAAGTGGTTCCATTTTCCTTGTATTTACAGAAAAATGTAATGATTTACTTAAGGTTGCCACACAATACCCAAGCAAGTCTAAGATGTGAACTTGGATTTCTTGAAATGTCATGGTAGTGATCAGCCTAATTCTGCTGTCCTGAGCTGGAGATTCTGTTTTCTATCAAAGCAGAAGTTTTACCATCCTATCTGCAGTTTTGGTTTCCTACCCAAATTCGTCTCTGCCTATGTGACTGAGAAAACATTTGACTTCACAAGATGCTGGACTCCTTTACTAACCACTGAGAGGGAGACCAATAGTAGCTGATGGAATTAGAATTGGAAATTGAAAACCATGAAATGTCGTGTTTGTGTAAACCTGAAGAAAACAGATCCTTTAATCAGAAGTCAAGCATGAAGAATTCTGTTGAAAGCAGATACAAAGAAGTTATGTTTAAAACTATGTTTAAATGTTCCTGAAAGATTTTTCCCTGAAGTGGATTTGAAAAGGAAGAGAGGAAATGACAAGTGATTCCATATGACTTTTTTTGGAAATTACTTTTTTCCCCCCAAGATTGCTGAAATTAATTTCCCTTAATGGACATGACCCAACTACTGTTCCATATTAAGGAAGCAGGTCTTCTGCTTGGTCTGTTTTGAATAAATGGCAGAGTATATCTAAAAGACAATTTTTAATTTCTACTTTGTCATATTATTTTTGTCTGTTCCTGTTTTAAATTGATGACTTGGCTAATCTAGAATTAAAAGGCCTATGCAGAGCTCTCTCAGCTCTTGTTGGCTTTAATTAGAATTTTAAAGTGATATTATCTTACAAGCCAAAGTTGATGTTTATAGCATTCAAAATATAGTCATGAGCAAGAAAACGCTAGGTTCTTCTTGGCCAAATAAGCTAGTCAGGACTTTTTAAATGTCTTTACAATATGAAGTGCAGTTTCTACAAAACAACATTTAATCAGCAAACCTTCTGTTTGTCTGAGATATGTTATGTTGATGTTTCATATAGGGTCAGCCCAAGTGCCTTTGAAATATTCTGTATTGTTCAAACAACCACAAATATTGCTGCCCTGTTGATTAAATTAGGATGGATTTCCCCACTGTGGCAAGCTGTTACTTGGGAATACGACTCTGTTCAGCTCTTGTGATGCAGTGTTGTCCTCCCCCTGGCTAACAGCCCACTGCCATCTACCTGCAGTCTGCATGGGAGACATAATCTGGCCCATAAGGGCCTTTAGGAAAATCTAATAAACCATAACTCATGTGATCAATGATACAACAGGTCCATCTCTGTGAGCATCTGCATGAATTTCTGAGTGTGTGAGGAAGTGTCCCAATAAGAACAGCATAAAGTAATCCATATTTTTTACTTTAGTAGGATTTACACATTTCTACAGCAACCTGTACATTGACATGGGCTTGCAGAATACACCGGAAACTAGGAAGTAGTGTATGAACTACTCCTGTCACAGTGCCTGATGCTGATCAGGTAGTGTTGTACTCTTGCTGAGATAATTGCTGTAGTAATTTTAGTGCAAATTTCATCAAGAAATGATGTTGCTTTCACTAAGGAAATTTTCTAGCCTTTTAAAAAAACCGATTATTTTCTGTAAGATCAAATTTATGCTGAGTAGTTTTAACTTAAGTGGTCAATTTTCAAGTTGTTCAGATGAATAGCAGAAATACAGAGCATTTTACTTTCATCACTGTATGACATAAAATCTACACTCTTTCAATGTATTGTGCTCCTGGACTCCTGTTGTGTCAAAAGAAGTAGGAAATTATTCTAGGTGAGAAATTACTCTACGTAGGAAAAAGTAGGAAATTACTCTAGATGGCTCTCTGTATAGTAACACAAATATACAGGGTAGTACAGGACATTGGAGGTTTAGCCAAGTTAGAATCTTTTCTTTCTGCCATTTTTGCAAGGGATTTCTAAAAGGCAGTTGAAAGATGTCCATGGACTTTCCTGAAAAACACAAAAGAGGTATGTTGCTATCCCTGTATCTAAACATCAACAGTATTTTTTGGTGGTTCAGCAAGGAGTAATTATTTTCTATGAAGGGTTGACATCATAAGAAAGAATAAGATGTAAAAGTCTGTGAGTTATGGACAGGGAAATCACTTACCAACTACAACAACATGACAACCAGACTTGACTTTGGGAAAACTAATTTATTGCCCATTGACAGCAGAGCATAACGGTGAGAAACAAAACCAAAACCTGAAACAACTTTCCCTCCACTCCCACATGCTCAGTTTCACTTCTTTGCTCCTGACTCTTCTACCTCCACCTCTCAGTGCAGAAGGACCCGCCTGGTATCTTTCCTGTGTGTGTACTGGCGGGGGTGGGGGCGTTCTGTTTCTACAGTCATGTTGGTTTTTCAGAGGCTGGAGCTACTGGGTTTTGTGCAAGTATTTAGGTTTGGGCATGAGGATGCTACAGAGACATCTCTGCTAGAAGTGAGGCCATCTTTGGTGTAGTGATGGGTGTGTGCATAGAAGGTCTGGCTCCCACCTTTGACATGGCCTGGGTCATAGGAGTTAAGCATCACATACCCAGTGGCTTGCCCCCAGGCCTCCATAAAGCTAACCATCTGTGGGCTTTGGTCTCCTCCCCTCAGCCTTTTTCTTCAGTATCCTGGCAGGATGCTTCTATCGTAGCAATGCTTTAAGGCAATTAAAATATCCAATTTCTCCCAGATGTTGATCCAAAATGGAAAATGAGGATGTTTCCTGTTGCTCCTGTGGTTCACACTTGTGTAGAAAACCATCCAGTCCGGATTTCTGGTCAGTTTTTTCTAAGGAAGTGAGGAGCTGGTTCATTGGGGTGATATGTATAACAAGCTCACTGCTACATGCCCATTCTCACAGCACTGCAATTCTAACAGTACTGCACTGGACTGCAGTGCACTGGCTGTGTGCAACTGAAGGGGAGACTTCCTTGTGAGAGCAAACCTATTATGGAGTGCCTGCACCAATGGACAAGGGAAAAGCTGTGAATATCATCCATCCGGACTTCTGTTAGGTCTTTGACATGGTATTCCACAACATCCTTCTCTCTAAATTGAGAAGATACAGATTTGATGGGTAGCCCATTCAATGGATGACGAATTGGTTAGATTAAGAATCATAGAATATGCTGAGCTGAAAGGGACCTGCAAGAATCATTGATTCTAACTTCTGGCCCTGCACAGGAGCATCCCCAAAAGTCACACCATGTGCCCAAGAGTATCATCCAAGCACTTCAACTCTGTCAGGTTTGGTGCTGTGACCACTGCCCTGCAGAGCCTGTTCCAGTACCCAACCATTTTCTGAGTGAAGAATCTCATTTTAATACCTACCCTAAACATCNATGGCACTGCTTTCCAGCATCTCATTCCCCAGTCTGTACGAACATCCAGGGTTGCCCCATCCCACCTGCAGAATCTGGCACTTTACCTTGTTGATCTTCATATGGTTGGTGATTGCTCAGTTCTCTGATTTGTCCAGGTCTCCCTGCAGGGCCTCCCTGTCTTTGAGGGAGTCAACAGCTCCTCCCAGTTTTATGTCATATGTAAACTTGCTCAGTATCCCTTCCAGTCCTGTTCCCATTTCTGCATTCAGAGTGTAGTGGTCTGAGGCTCAAGGGATGGAGATCAGTGACAAGTGCAGTCCCATAGGGATCCATATTGGGACCAGTGGTGTTTTATATCTTCATCAGTGACACAGAGGGTGGGATCGAGTGCATCCTTAGGAGTTTTGCAGATGACACCAAGATGAGTGCTGCAGTTGACACTCCTGAGAGACAGGATGCTATTCAGAGGGACCTGGACAAGCTCAGATATTGGGCTCATTGGAATCTCTTGAGATTTATCATGGCCAGGTGTAAGGTACTGCACCTGGGTTGGGGCAATCCCAGACATAAATAAAGACGGAGAACAACTCATTGAGGGTGGCCCTGAAGAGAAGGACTTGAGGGTGAATGAAAAGCTGGACATGACCTGACAATGTGCCCTTGAAGCCCAGAAAGCCAATTGCATTCTGGCCAGCATTAAATAAGGAGTGGTCAGCAAGTAGAGTGATTTTGCCCCTCTAATCTACTCTTATTAGACCCACTTGGAGTGCTGTGTCCAGTTCTGGGGTTGTCAGAACAAGAAAGACATGTACCTGTGGAGCTGGTCCAGAGCAGAGCCACCAAAATGATTAGAGGGCTTGAGCATTTCTCTTATGAAGACACAATGAGACAGCTGGAGTTGTTCAGCACAGGGAAGAGAAGGCTCCAGGGAGACCTCATTGCAGTCTGTCAGTACTTGAAAGGGGTCTACAAGAAAGATGGGGACCAACCATTTAGCAGGACTTGTTCTAATAGGAAAAGGGGTGATGGTTTCAAACTGAAAGAGGGTCAATTTTGATAGTGTATAAGACTGTTTTTAGGATGAGGGTTGTAGAACACTGGCACAGGTTGCACAGAGAGATGGTGGTGTCCCATCCCCGGAAACAGGTTGGATGTGGCTCTGAGCAATCTGATGTAGGTAAAGATGTTCCTTTGCAAAGGGGTTGGAGTACATGACCTCTGTAGGTCCATTCCAACACAAAGCGTTCTATGATTCTATGATTTATTTATCCACCTGTACACACATGCAGACAGTGCATTGGCAAAATCAAGGCTGTATTAAATCAGGTTATGTTCAGGTAATTCTTGCTATAATGTCATAGTAAATCAAAGTGCCTAGATTTGTTGAGATCATATCCATGGGTGCCAGAATGCATGAAGAACATTGGGGGTGGCTGGATTTTATCACTAAATTCTACTTAACACTTCCAAAAGACAGAAGAGCATTAACACTCTTAATAAGGAAAACACTGGGCAGTGAGAGGTGATTTCTTCTCTTGGTTTACTCACTTGCTATCTTGGGGAATTTAGGCTATGCCATTTACTTTATTGTGTTTATCACTGCTCTGATTTCCCATCTGTTTGTGTTTCTTTTTTAACGCTTATTTCAATCATTGTTTATGTTATGCTGTAACCTGAACTTCAGAACAGAAAAATCATTTGTAAGGAATGGGTAGTTATATTTCTAAAAAAGTGTATTTAATAATTCCTAATATTTACCAATTCACAGCTGTTCACATTCACATGTTGTCTTAGAAGCTAGCTGCCATGAATTAGCCAGCACTAAGTAGAAGTTCACTTTGCACTGCTATTATACAAAACTGTAGGTTACCATTCATTAAGAGAGAATAAATTCAAGTCTATATGGGTGCAACCCATCTCAGTAGCCTAATCTACCTTTTTGATCCCTGTAATAGAAACACACGATACACAGAGAGCTTTGGTGTCTCCATTACCAGAAGTCAAATAATGACCATTTAGTGGGATTCTATCATATTACAGGAAAACACCCCATGGTAACTTGAACCGCTACAGTCATTAAAATTCCTTGAAATATTAGTCCATTTTTATTGTTTATATGTTGACTTAACTCAGATTAGAAGGTCAGACTGCCCAGATTACTTTCTGCTTCTGTCTTAGTGAAAGATGAATAGTTTAATTTTCTCACTAATATTTTCAGTTGCATGACCGGATGGAATAGCAGCAGGCTGTCCAACCCTCTTCTTAGCTCTACCTCAATGTTACATTAATTTCCTGGTCATTTCCCAGTGACTATTTACTATTTCATTTAATTCTCTTGTCTTCTCAGTTCTTTCTAAATGCAGGATGCTCATAACTTGTTGGCTAAATGGAGGGTGATAGTGGATTTTTACCCATCCCCCAATTACAGTAGTGATACCAGGAATGTTCAGATGTGTTCAGGGACTGTCATTTCAGCTGTAAATACCTTCTGCAGGTCAGACAGTTCAAAGTCCACTGGGATAAAAAAAAAAAAGCTTGGATTGCTAATGTGTTGTAGTGAAAAATCTTTGGGCTTTTTGTATCTATCTGAGGGATTTCTCTAGTGCTTCTTTCACCTTTGTGCAACACATATCTCACAGACAAACTGCATGTATTAATATCACAGAAGCCACACACAGCCATAAAGCACAGGCATGGCTGCAGAGACTTAATTCCTGATATAAATAACATGCACTAGAGAGTTTGACTAAAGACATGTTAATTTCATAGCAAAAACAATCCTCTTGAAGTTATGACCACTGCAGAAAATGTAAGATAAAAGGCCTTCCATATGTCTTGTCATTTCCGAGAACATAACAAAGCCTCTTCATTTCCCCCTCCTTTCAATCTTTTGTATGCTGTGTTTTTCTTTGGGGCTTGCTAGGCTCTTTTGTCAGATACCAGTTTTACTGGCACATACTACTGCAAGTGTACACCAGTGTTTTGTGGGGCTACCCAGAGAGACCACACAGAATGCCTGAGGTTAACAAGGGTTTTTTTGTGTGTAAAAATGTATTGCATATTTCAAGGTATCTCTTCTTCTGTGTGCTTCTTAGATGGGAAAGAAGGAGTTAAAAAAAACAGCTGGAAAGTGAAAGCATCAAATATAAACCCATTTTTTCTCACCTAGTAAAGCGTTTGCAGGAAAGAAGAGGTTTATTTCCAGGCTGAAATGATGTTCACACAATGTTTGCTTGGAAACGTCTTGCTCTTTCAATGGCATGCTTTGGTTGGTAAACAACCATTAAAATTCTGAGCAGATCTGCATAGCTTGCAGGAAAACCTCTCAAAACAGCTGCAGCCTCCTTTCAACAGATGGGAATTAATAATAGCCTTTGTTCTCCAGTTTCTTCCATTTTCACCCACAAAATGGAGTAAAAGCTCCTTCTCCTAGACCACTGGTGCCCACAGCAGTGTGACCCCTCCTGTAGTGTGAGCTGTGGTTGAGGATGGGCAGGGAACAGTGTGCGTGGCACCAGCCTCTGTCTTTCCCGTCCCCCTTGCTGACCTCTGCAGATAACAGCATCAAGTCCAGCTGACACAGTAAGATGTGGACCTCCTGTCACCCCTTACCTTGCTCCCATCTCTCTCAGGTGCAGGTGAATCCATTGAGGATGCTTTTGGTGCATGGCCAAATGCCACCATAGGCTTTGGGACTTCCAGCAAAGGATGATGGTGCATCACTGGCATGGATGATAGGCACATCCCTGCTTGCTAAGAGAAGCTGACAATGGGTGTGAGGCATTTCTGAGCCCTGGACATGGAGTCAACCCCTGGCTTCTGTAGGTTGCCTGCACTGATGAGGGGTGAGGGCCAGTACCAGCAGGTGACTGTGGCTGAGTCCTTCATTATTCACCCAGAATGTATTATTTTGACTGCCACAGCTACAAATTTCAGCTAAAATCTCTGGCTGGGCCCTTTGCCCTGTGCATGATAATTTTGCACTGGAACTATTGTCCACCAAAATGGAGGAATTGCCAAGCATGTCTCTGGATTCCCCAGAGACCTGGAGGCTGAGCTGGGCCAACATCTCTGTCACCCGGAGTCACCCCATCCCTGTAGTCTGCATCCTGCCAAGCATGCCTGTGCCTTGGACTTTTGTCCGTACACTCTCTATGGATTGCAACCCGACAGTTACAAAAGTCACCAGCCCCTCTGTGATGCCCCAAGACAGCACTGCCCCCTGAGACCAAACGGCATTGAAGACAAGAAGGAAGCACTTGGGATACAGAGACAAAATGTTCTTGGCTCCCCGAGGAGATGAGAACATGCCAAAAATCCCTGGGAGATCACAGCATGCTGCAAAATCTTCCCGTTCAATGGCACTTTCCCAGCATCCCTGTACGGGCGGATAAACAAGCAGCGCTCGGCACAGGCTGGGGGCGAGGTGAATCCTGGAGGGTCTCCTGCCGCCGAGGCGAG
>VXBX01001782.1:60677-90453 GCA_013400415.1 Scytalopus superciliaris | reverse complement strand
GGTTTTTTTTTTTTTTTTTAATTATTATTTTATTTTCATGTCCTTTCTTTTCCTGTCTAAATTCTAGAGGGCTGGGAAAAAAAATCAATTCTGATTTTGTCATTAGGGAAATATAACCATCTGGGAAAAATATAAGCTCTGGCTGTAGGGGCGATCTAACTTCCCATGCTAAACAAAGACATTGATTTTCCCTTCCTCCTAGTTATTGCACTTCACATAATTTTTTTCAAGCCACCTTGAAAAGACAGCCTGGAATAGCATTCTTCCTATATCAACAACTCTATCTTTAGTAGAAATGTTGCTTTCCTTTATGTGAGTAGCAGCCATGTGCTCTCAGTCAGAATACCCTAAACAAGAAAGGACTCAATTACATTTTTAAGAAGCACATTTTCTTTTTAGACTCTCTGCTGCTTGCTCCAAACTGAAGACAAAATGACTGCCTGTCTGAAGACAGCAGATGTCTCAGAGATGTAAATGCTCACCAACCCTGAATCAAAGCCCCAGCATAGCTGAATACGCTACTGTACAGAGACAGTATTGACTGTCTTTGTGTTTGTTTGCTTTCTGTGTAGGGGATTGAAAATACTAGTGAGGTTTAAACACCTCTTTAGAGTCATTACAAGATACTGTGCAAATGCATTTATTTTTCCCCAGTAAGCAGGCATGAAATGCACATTCGCTTATCAGAATGAAACAGTTCCAGGGGAGGCCTTGATGTCTGTCAGGTGAATCATCTAATCTCCTGTTGGAGGAGAGAAGGGAGCCTGGCTGTGGAGGGACAGCTTGACCAGCGTGGATCTGTGACTGCCTGGGCTCTGAGAACTGTTTGCTGTGTTTGTATGGACTCTTGCTATGTTTAAGGACTGTTTGCAGTTTGAAGTCTGTATGAAGTTTGAGGATTTTATCAGTCTATATGTTTTCCCTTTGTTACACTGTGTGTCCCTGCTGGAATGTTCTCTCTCCTGGCTTGTAACCCATCCCTGATTGGTCCCTGCCCGCAGCAGGGTACCATTTCCTTATATGGTATATACCTGCCTCTGTGTTCCCGGTTTTGAAGGGTCTTGCCTTGTATGGCTGGGGCTGGCCCAGACCCTTCCCCAAAACCTTCCCAGGGTGCTCCTGGGGTCAGGAGCCAGTCCCCCGACCCTGTAGCAGTGTAAACAAAGCTCTCTCTCCGTCCTAGCGTCGGCAGCACGCACCTCACTCTCCGGAGTTGGTCCTTTCTTTTCTCCCCCCACCTTCCCCTCAGGACCACAATCGCCAAACTTAATATATTGAACTGGGTAAATAAGTCAATTTTTGGAGATGTGTAAATATACATTTCTCTGAGAGCTTTTCCAGTCTTTAGGGTAAATAAATCATTCTTATATAAAGATTGGGCTTTTGTTTAAAAGATACGGTTACTTGAATAAATAATTGTGATATAACCAAGTAGTGAACACACTAAATGTACTTATTTCTAGCATTCTTTCTCATAAAAATGCTTATTGCCAAGCTACATCAGCCATTTAAGATTTAATAATCTGTCATGAGATATTTTCCCCACCTCCTCAGGAGAAAAAGAAAAGCAAAAATGAAACACACAAATTTTATAGTCAACAAAATTGTCATACTTCTTAGGAATGTTTAAGTTACAATACAGCCAGACAAAAATAACGGAATTAAAATGCAAAATCAACCCTGTGACCTTAACTTGTGCTTTTCTGTTATTATCATGCAGAAGAACACAGTCATTTCTACGGTGAATCTTTGTGACACTAAGCTTCCCTGCTGCGTTTTCAAGACTTTCTGGCTGGCAAGAACTGTTATGATAAGTCATCTAGTCCATCTGCCAAAGTGCAATTAATCGCTACTACACATTTGCAAGGGCTTGTCCCACCTAGTATAAATGCCCTGTGTGAGCTGGCTTTATCTCAGCTCTACCATTGCATTATATTTCTCCCTAGAATATGTGTAAAAAAAATAAGTTTGATCAGACTCTTCCCCTTGACTTCAATAATTTTGTATTAAAAAGAGTGTTTGGTATTTCCCTGCAGCTACACAATGTTCTTCACTGTGTTTTCCTTTCTTTCACTAAAGCTAGCATCTGAAATTGTTATCCTCTTCTCTGACTCTTTGGAACAGGGCAAGAAGTATTCCCCAGCCTTTGACCTCACTTTTGGCATGGGTTCTTATCCCCTCTTTCCCGTTGCAGGACTGTTGGGCTTTGCCACCTTCTTGGGAGTACCATGTGCTCAGTTTATCTGCCTAGCTGTGTTCCTTTATGTCCCAGCACTGACAGGCTTAGTGTTAAAATCCAGTGAAAGTTTATTCTAAGAATGGTTTAAGGTCAGACACTGTTCATCTCTTTCTGCTTTTGTTTGTAGCTCCTACCTTGTAGATACTGGCTGAATTTGAAAACCCATGTGATGACTCAAGCTGAAAGCACATGCCTTGGGTACATTTTTTCTCTGAAAAAACATTCAGGTTATTTTGCCTTTGTTGTCTCTCCCTAGGACAGGGCATCTAAAGACCTGAAACAACTTTTGCAGCCTTCTGCCAGCCCCAGCAGCCTTGTTGCTGCCTGACCCACATTTTTCCCATGAAGCACACAAGACATAGCTTGGTTGTGATTAATGCTGGTAGGGTCTTCCTAACTGGCTGCTGCCATGGTTTACAGGTTCAGAGTGAGGCACAGATGCTCAGCAAAGATTGTGCCCGGCAGAGTCACATGCGGCCGTGTCAGAGCAAGCCTATGAAAAATGTCCTGCCTAGCCATGCCATTGGCATGTAACCGCTTGTCTTGACCACTTCTTTCTCAATTAAACAAGTGATTTTTAAGCTTGCTGTCTGTGTTCTCAGAGATTTTTCTCCCCTAAATTTAATTTTTTTCTTATCTGGGGCAGGAGAATCGAAGGAAGAATCAGAGAGGGTATTTTTCAGTACTTTTATTTTCAATGATGTATAAGATGTAAATTATGAAGAACACTAGTGGGAATATATTTATTAAAGTAAGTAGCAGTATGGCTTGCTGCAGTCAATCACCAAGAAAGAGATGATAGTGTATTACTGTAGAGTCCACTCTGCTGCTATGAAGCTGGGAATAAAATGCAATATTTAGTAACAGCCTTTAACATTTCCTTTATTTTATTTCCCTAAACTTTTACTGTGATGTGAAACTAAGCCAGGAAGGAACTGCTTATTAGCCTTGCTAAATGTATTGTTCATGGCAATTCTGAACAGCTTTGCTGGCATTCAGAGGACTGAAACAGGCACAGGCTGATTTTGGAGACTGTGATGAAGCAGAGTCAATATGAAGTTCCTAGATACTGTCTGAATCTGAAAACAAGTGTCTGGAGGTCAGATTATATGTTTATTTTATTTATAGGAAATTTTGCTTGGATGCCTTGATTTCATTGATAGTACAAACATATAAATGCTAAGCACAAACACTTATATTGCTATTAATAGTATAATGGGGAAAGGAGAATAAAAGAACTGATCTACATGTCCTTACTTAGAGAACTGAGCATGTTTTTTTCTGTTTATTGTCTTTCATCTTCTAGTGCTGAACGGACAAGAGCAATTCATTTTCTTCATCATTTACCCCTTTTTAAAGAACAGTAGCCATCCTGCATGTGAATAAATCAAAAACAAAGACAGTGCCTGTTTGTCTAGCATTCAGATAACTGAAGCAGGAGCCAGACTGCTTTCTCTGACAGAGGTGTGGAGCAGAACAAAATTAATTTCAGCAAGCCAGTGCCAGAGAGCACCACAGGAGGGAATATCACCATTTTCCAGCTACTTCTGGTTATGCTTGCATTGTGTTCTGGGGTTAGTTTGTGCAGGGACAGGACCTGCAGGAAAGTTAATAAAATTCTCCTTTAAATGTGTTGGTTAAATTGCATTACCTCACTCAGGTGACTTTTTTTTTTTTTTTTATTTAAAATATACTGTAATTCTGTTTCTTTTAATTCACTTTGCAATGTAATATGGTTTACCTGATCCAATTTAAATCCACACCCCAAATTAGCTCAGTTTACCTTTCCTCAGCATCCCCATGTAGGCAGGACCTAATTTTGTGTTCTCTGTCTTGAAGCTGTATTCCCCACGTAGGCAGGACCTAATTTTGTCTTTCAAGTCTTGAAGTCATAGTCTACCCTCTCTTCTCAGTGCCAGTTGGAGATTTCTTATTTTTGTACTTCACGTGCCTTGCCATCACACAGTTAATATAACCAGCTGTTAAAAAGGTCTATGATCTTAGCAACTTTTTTTTTATACAGTTACTTAAAAACCTTATGATTAAATAGAATGTGTGAAAGAAGGGGCTGAGATAATAATTCACGGAGCAAAAATGATGAAATGGTGGAGTAATTATAGCCTGCAAAATCCAGAATACCCAGTGTGACCACCTGTAGGCCTTGTTGCAGTTTCATTACGATGAGGGTCTGAAGAAAGGGTGTAAATATGGGCTTTCAAAAATTGTTTTCCCAGCATGGGAATGCAGAAGATCTGTGTTTGCACTTGGTGGCAGTGCTCTCCTGCCCTCCTGGCTGCCTGCACTGTGCTGCTACCTGCAGAAGACATGGAGAGAGGGTGATGGCTCTGCACAACCTGAGGCTCATAATCTGCCTAATATTGTTTTTTAATTAATTTTGAATACAGTTCCTCTGCTGTGATAGAGCTCTGCTACTTTAGAGCTTGGATTGTTGTCTAAATGATTCCCTAAAAAGAAAAAGGGGAAAGGAGCTGGTGTAAATGTGTGTAAAGGTTTGTAGTTATTATAGTAACAGTCATCTCTGTTATTCAGTGCCTTGAAGGTAAAGATAGATGGTGGAAGGGAAATGGAGGGGATGTCTTAGGGCCATATGTGGTGTTTAATTTGTGCCTGTCACAGCACTGCCCCTCACGGACTGGCACTACTTTTTCTTGCCCTGTTTTTTCCTGCCCTTCCTTCCCTTCCATTCTCCTTCCTTTCTCCTTCCCTTTCCCTTCTCCTTGCCATCTTCACAAGTAGGCTGTGCTCTGGTAGGGGAAATGCTGTGCCCTCCTCACTCTTAGCTGTGGCATGTTGAAAGTAAGGAAACACACCAGCCTACAGCAAACACCCATTGCCAAGGTATTTATTGATCCTCCTTCAGCTCTCCAAAAGTACAGGACAACTGGTGCTGAAGATCAGGTTCACTGCAAAGTTAACTGTCACCACCAATGCCAGAAACCAGGTTGCTCTCAAAATGAAACTCTGGTCCTTATAGGACTCACCAAAATTACAAAGATTGAGTATACTAGACCTGAGCTGTTACCTCGTCTTCAGCAAGACAGCTGTAGCACCATAGGTCTTGAAGGGGAAATAGTGTCATTCAAATGACCTGTGCAATGGGAATCATGCATTTAGATACTTACTGACTCTGCTGGTAACAGATCAGAGTCTTCTAGCACCTCTTTAGGATGAACTGACTAGTGGGCCTTGCAGCATACAGTAACATAGACCTACTCATCCCTCTGATCTACTGGAATAAGGGAGAATGAATGTGGTGTGGTAAAGTCTCACAATTTTATTATGAATTTCATAGCATTAGAGATTTTTCTCAATGCTTCAGTCTTCATTCATATGACATGCAGAGAAGCTCATCTCTGTCCTTTCAAAGGGAAGTGTGGCTTTTCCCTTTATGTGAAACAGATTGAAAATGTGAAAAATAAAGGCTTTAATTGCAGGAAACAAACTCCCACTGTTTGTCCAGGAAAATGAAAGGCACTTTGGGCTCAAGGTTTTTCCAGGCCTAAGATCACCTGTGGTCAAGATTAGTGGAGTCGTCTCTGCTTCAGCTGCAGTCACATTTTTAGTATAAAAAAGTAAAATGTGTGAGACTGTGCAGATGCTCCCTCAAGGTACTTTGGTTAGTAATGCATTATGGTGAAAAGAGTTATGTAATCCGAGAGTAATAATGTTGGCACCAAAAAAAGAAAAGGAGGGTCAAATCTGACCATGTGTAAGTACAGGCTTGTAAAAATTAGAACAGAGAGAAACTGGAAGTTTCCTTGTAAAAGTAGCAGGAGAGGGAAATCAAATGGTTTTTAAATGCACGTTTTTTCTAAGGAGAAGGTAAGGTTCACCAGACCAGGCACAGACCAGACAGCTCTTTATCTACTCAAAGTTGGAGGTTGATTATGTACCATGCAAGTTCATACTCCATTCTAGGTGCAGAGGTTAAATATTCAATGCTTAAATAGGCCAAAAGCACACAAATCATGCCTTTACCATGACACAAAGTGAAAAGTGAGGCTAATGCAGTTTCTGTGGCTGCCTGATGCTGGTTGTTCAGCAGGAAACATTGTTCCTGGATTTATCTATCAGCAGAGATGAGCCTCATTGCTTTTACAGTTCAGGGGAGCTCCTGATCAGCCCAATCTCAGTAACGAACAAAGGCTGTGAAATAACTTGTGTCCTCTATTAGAGACAAACAAGCAAGAACACCACCACTTAAGGAAGCAATGTAAATAATGAATGAGTGGAGAAATATGGTCCTTTCTGACTGAAATGATACTGGTTTTAATTTGTGTTTATAGCACCTAAAGTAATGGGCACATAAAATATGCATGGAGAGAGAGAACCAGGAAAAAAATCCCTGCAGAACCAACCACAATCCCCTGGACCCCGACCAAAACTTGCAATGGGAAAAAGTGTAGCTAGGCAAAAAGAAAACTCCTGCAGGAAGAGAAAATAATAAACACTGGAAAAATACAGTGCATATCTTTCTTTGGTGCCAGCTAAACTACTAGGAAATCTAAATACTTTTTAGGAAATGAGTTCAAAGTGTAATATTGCCTAGTGAGAGTCTTTAGCATTTGATATAATGAAGTCAAATCTTCATGGAGGGGAAGATAGTGTTTCAGTGCTTCTTGTGTATAGTAAGTCCTTGTTTAAAATATTCTAATCACTCTTTCAGGGCTCACTCAAGGTGGCTTTCGTCTAAATTTAAGAATAGTATGCCATGAATCAGATTAAAATAAGGATGTAACCTGTCATCTTGAATCTTCCTCTGGCAAACTAGGTTAAATTCAGTTAATTTTTTGCCTGAAAAACATTTTAGAAACTTGTAAAATAAGTACTAAAATGATTTTAGCTTTCATAGCTGAAATTACTTCTTCCCAGACTTTTTGAAGTCTAGAGATGTTAATGTGTCTGAATATGATAAATAGGGCTGTAAAACTGTGCTTGCTTGTTTTTTTTTTTTTTAAATTAAGCTGCTGAACAATAATGTCCCAATCCTGCAGTCAGCCAGACTGATTAGAGGATGGATTTTTTCCTAGAATAGCAGTGCAAACATTTTCGTTTTGAGCTTGACCATAGATCATGACTGCCCAAAGTAGCACATATGACTTCATCCGAGGAAACAACAGGCTAGGTTTTTCAATAGTGCTTGGAATGGAGTGGAATGCAGATGTTACATACTTGAATTTAAAATGAGGATTTTTCTAGATTAAATTGTCCACAAAAGTGAAATGGTAGCATAAATTTCATGACAAGGCTTAACCATATCATAACAAGACTCTTGTACTTTCTCTTCAATAATTGCTTAAAGCCATGTGGCTAGAACACCCCTGCATGCATGCGACCTGGGTATCAAAATCTCCAAAGACTATCTTATCTATCAAGATATTATGGATCATGGGAAGGCTGTACTGAAAATGGGTATTTCCAAAGGAAGTGAAAGATAATAGTCTCCAGGTAGGTGATAAGTTATAATAAAGAGAGAAAAAAATGTCTCCATAATAGGAAGTAAGTCAGAGGCAAAACTTTCTAAGTGTAAGACTAGCAAGGGAGTAGGTGTCCTGATCATTGAGTGTCTACCACTGAGATGTTACAAGAAGTCAGATGACAATTATGTTCTACTTGACTTCGATACAGGCAATTCTGCAGGATCATGACATTAACAGACATATAGGCAGAAGATGAAGAATGAGACTGCTAGACGTCTATTTCAGACCCTTGTTTCAGTGAGGTAATGAAATGACTCTACAAATTTACTTGACAGTTCTTGGAAGTATTCAGGTTGTGGGTTTGCCCCAGCAGTACTTATCTGAATTAAAGCAAAGTCTAAGTCAGAAAGGTGCTGTGATATGTAGTGTCCAGCTTCCAGGATGTACAGGTCTTTGTGCAAATCCTCAGTATGTTTGCTTCCTCCTTGGTAGAAAGATTTTGTCCATGTGAGATGGAAAAGCATCAGTAGTCAAGAGTGAGCAGAGTTGTACTGGGCATAAAAGAGCGTAGGCAGGCCAGAGGTTCAAGCCTGAGCTTATCTGGGAGTTTTCAGCTGTTTCAGGGCTCTGATGACTGTATGGCAGGTGAAAGTGGAAGAATTCCTTTGTGTTTTGTTATGTGAGCCTAAAAATGCATTTGAGAATGCATCAATCTTTTTTTTTTTTTTTCTCAAAGAGGTACTTAAAGAACTCGTGAATTATTGTGTCATTTTTATTTCAGCTGAAAGTTCTCTGCAAGTCCCATATGAATCTGCTGAGAAGTCTGACCACTCAAAACTTGCATTTTCCAGAGAATTTGCTGGGGGAAAAAAAATGAATAAGGAGAAAGTTCCATCTCCAATGACTAAACCATTTGTTTGCAAGAACTTCTCAGAGATTGTACACGAATTTCCTGTTAATGTGTTTGGGTCAGGTCCTTGTGTGTTACAAAATGAAGTGTGTTTCTATCCAACTCAGTCTTTCTCTTGTATTGATGTTTCAGAAATTCTCTTTGAAATACCTTCCTTTGCACAAAAGGTGTACCGAGACTACAGCCTTGCCAAAATGTGTCAACAGGATATAGCCTTGTGTAGTCAGCTGGTGGAAATCAGTATATCTCCATGATTAAATGGTTTATGTAGGCATTAGCTGGCATGAAACGCATATGCACTTCATCAAGGGCAGAAGAGTAGTTCAGGATTCCTGTGCAAGGACTCCCATACAGAGATTTCTCATTCTCACCTGTTTCTTTTTGCAAAACAGTCCACAGAATCCATTCTGTGACATTCAGCAAGTACTGGATGACAAGCACTTTATCAGAAAAGCCTCAGCAGGCCTGAGATTCACTGAGTAGGTAAGGAGAGCCATAAAGAAATGGCCTTTGCAGTACTCTGCTGGAAAGCATAAACAGACAAAACTGTTCTTTGCTCATATGCTGACTTTTGACTGTGCATTTCATACTGAAGGGCCTTTTGAGCAGAAGGCAGCATGAATGAAAAATGCCAAACTACTGGTAGAAATTTGTGTGCCCTTTAGCTGTTCTTCAGAAGGGTCTCTGTACAGTGAGCATGGATCAGACCTTACTATGGGAGATATATATATACCATGTGTAAATATGCTTGTTAATATCTCTTGGTCTGGGAAGCTAAACAAATATGTTAAATTTGCTTGTCCAAAACACCAAGTACTCTCCCCTAGCACGTAGGACTGTAATTCTTGTTGCATTGTTCTCTGCAGGAATCCTAAGCTTAAAGCAAACCAAGAGAATTGTTGCTCAGCAAGTCTCAGGTTGACAGTAAAAGCCACAAAGCTAAGTAACAGAAGGAAAAAACAGAACTATCATTTCAAAATGGGTGCCGTTTTCAAAAGAAAGTGCTTTGCTTCGTTCTAAGGCTTTTGTTTTATTCTCATCTGTGCAAAATGGTGGCCTCAAGAGGCAGCATTTGGTGCCACAAGAACTTATTAACACTTGTTAACAGCAGAGCCAGTGATGAATTTGCAGAAATCTTCCAACCTCTTTCCAAATGGGACTAGGTTTGGGCTAGATCTAGTTTGAAAATTATTGCAGGGCTGCCTTCGCCCCTTTCATGTGCATTTTTAAAAAAGAATTCTGGGATTCATAATGCCAAGACATCTCTGCTGGTCTCATAAGTGAGAAATCCTCAAGAAGCCCTTCTATTAGAGGTCTAGCTTTTTGAATTGTATAACATCCTCAGTAGCAACACATTTCCACTGTCCCACTCAAACTTGTTATGGGTCATCTTTGGCTGAAGGTCTAGTCCATTTTGTGGTGCTGGAGTAATCCTGCCAAGGAATAGTATGATTCTTGAAGGCCAGGACTTGTGAGCTACCCAAAGTTTCTTAGAAATACCTGGAGTAGATTCCCTTTTCTTGTGCAGAGCAAAAGGCAAGTGTGGTAGATTTTGTGCTATGAATTAAAGTAGTTTCTTCTAGGAGGGTCTAATGCCTGCAGATTCTTAAAACAAATACTAACAGGTCCACCATCTTTGATTCCATAAAAAATCCCACCACCAAAAAACCAAAAAGCAGCCACAAAACCAAAGCACACACAATTTGCAAATACACTTATTGAAAGAACTGCTAACTAATTTCACACTGTGCTTCAGCTGAATACTTTTCCAAAAGAACAAAAAAGTAAAGCACAAAGAAAGCAGACTTGTAAAGAGACACTGCAACCCCAGCTGTATCATGCACAGCTCTAAAATAAGCAGATCTTTCTTTGATAAATCACTTAGATTATTTGAATTTTGACTGTGAAAATGAGTCTTCCTGGAAGAAATTACTTTTTCTTTGCAGTGTGAAGACAGAATTTCCTAGAACATGAGCAGGGCAAGAGCTAAAATCCCTGGTGAGTGTTATTAAGGACATTGTTATGAAATAGAATTCTTTGTAGTTCTTTGGAGGAGGGATTTTCTTGCCACAAAGACTGTAGATTTCAACAGCTATTTTAATAAAAGTACATTCAAATGTATTTGTTTGGCCAGTTTTCTCTCCTCTTTTATGGAGCAGGAAGTTTCAGACTACATGATTTTTGAAAAGCCTATGTGGAAATTGCACTGAAAACACTTGCTTTGAAGTAATGGCATTCTTATATTTTATCACACTGAAATAACAATTTGAAACACAAGGTTTCACTTCCATATGTTGATTCAACACAATTTTTTTCTTAAACATTTCTTTTGCCATCACAAAAATCAGAACATCAGTAACATCAGAAAGTACAAGCACTGTTCCCCAAAATGCAAAATGTCTATGTGATCCCATTATCACTGGGAAAATGTTTCAGTGAAAAGTATTAGCGATTGTCAGAGTTCATAAAAAAAATTCTGCCCACTGACTTGAACTCTTTATGACTTTCCAGGAGAGGAAATTTTTCTACATTACATTTTCTTTTTTTTTTTTTTTTTCATCACAGAGTAGAGAACCACAATTCTTGTATCAGTTTTGTGAAATTTAAAATGGAAAAACATCCGAAGTCTGCTGAGGTTCTGTAATATAGTGGAGAACATTGACCTTTTGCATGTGGGATGAATGTATCACATAGAAATTTCAGATCGGTGCCAACTTCAGCACTGATTTTTTTCCATTCAACTGGTGATTGGCCGTGAGTTGCACCAAAGCTGCCAAATTCATTTCCCAAACACACTCAAGTGACTGGCCTGACTGGCCCTGACTGCATGCAATTGCAGGGATGTGAGAGGTACACACTGCCAATTCAATCATGCCTTCTCCCTAGAAACTTGCCTGGCATTAGGCAGCTTATGACTATCAAATATTTATCATATTGTCAGAAGACAAAGCAAGGGCTAATTGATGTTTTCTGTAGCAGAGCCCAGCAATGTAGGCTATTTGATAAGCAGTGAGAGTTTCCTCAGCACTTCAAAGAATGGAGCTTCTCAGCCTGGCGTCTTCTTATTTATCAAAAGCCCCATTCATCTACACAAGGATGTCAATCCATGAGAAGGCATTTGGCATGTGTCCTACAGATTGGAAAGAGAGGCACACCAAAGAAGAGAGTCACCCTCACTGACCAGACAGTGCAGGGACAACCAGGTCTGAGCACAGACCCCAGAGGTGCTTTAGCTGGCGTCTGTCACAGCTGCCACAGCAGGAGGGGAAGGAACAGTGTTAGGACACAAAATGTTTTGAGCTAAGACAGAAAGCTACCACCTTTAGAGAAAGGATGCTAACAGCAGCTCTGGCTTAAGGCTGGAAGGGTGTTTTCTGTGACTGTCATGGTGTGATGGTCCTTTTGATCAAGGACAAATCAGAGATCACACAGAAGGAAAAAATAAAACAGAAAACCTAAACCTCCACAAACAAAGACAACAACAAAAATTCCCAAACAACCAAATAAACCTCCCTCTCCCCCAACCCTCCATTAAATTAAGGTTCAGATTGTTCCTATTTTAACACCTGATTCATCTGGCCGGGTCCTTCCAACATGATTTTTGCTGCACAAAGATCTTGAGGCATCTAAAGAAATTAGGGCTTGGGGTCTGGAAATGGTTAGCTAAAGTTTTGACTCTTTCACTACCCTACACATTTTCCAGCTGGCTAATTCATGTTTCAGTGCCTCAGAGAGTGTGGTAGTGACTTTGTGAGGTAAGGTTTTAAATTAGTTGCAAGATGGTAGCTGTTGGTGATAGCCATCTGGGTATGTATTTGTATATCTGAAGGTTATGGTAAATTACTTGTTTTTGATACCTATGTTTGAAGGCTATTTAAGGGGTGGGTTGATTGTGATGTGGAACACAAAGGGACAGATTTTGTTCTGTCCATGTGGATATAACTCCAAATCTGTGGCCAGCTATTCCAAGGGGCTTTGCAAAGCCAAAAAGAAATTAAAAATGCAGTTGAAGAGGTGTCACCCTTGGTCAGTGCTATGTCAAGTTTAGTGAAGGGTTGTGAGCACTACCACTTACCCCTGAAGAAATGCCTCTGCAGTTCTCCTAGACATAAATCTTCTTTAATGTCAACTACGCTTTGGGACAACTTGTGCCATTGGGCCAGACTTTTGAATGGAAGTGGTCTGTTTTTGTTTTCACATCGACCTCCAAGGATATTTTATATGGCTTTATTTCCTTGCAGAACATTTCCCAAGGTGTTTAAAACCTACCTTCAAAAAGAAGAATGGTTTTGTTTTGCCATGGAGATAGCTATAAATATTAAAAGCAGGAACAGATAAAACAATAAATATTCAAAACTTTGAATTATGCTTCATTTTGGAATACATTCTTCCAGCATGTGCAGATTCAGAAATGTATGATTTTCACTTGGTACTGAAAACCAGAAGGGTTTCTGCAAGTCATCTGGCCACACGGCATAGTGTATGTTATTCAAACGCTTGTCCACACTAAGCTGTTGGGAAAGGTCTCCTTCTCTCTCTGACACAGAATGCAGCTTAGAAAAACAAAGCCATGTAACTTTCATGATGTTTCCTATTGCAGAGAAGTGACAAGCTGACTCACAGCAAAGTGCATGATCATGGTCTTGACAAACTTGCAGGTTTGTCCCACTTTGAGGAAAAGGCAGGAAAGCACATGAGCTTTGTGTCTGTGTGCGTTTGTTCATCCTGAGTTTCTATTGTGATGTGTCTGGCTCTGTGTCTAGTAAAACTTCTTATCCTGACACTGAGCTGCTATTTCAAAGCCTTTTCTTGGTTTGCTCAGAGGAAGTTCCACCAAGTAAAACATGCTGCTGCTTGCCAGAGCCCCTTCAGAGGGACCTTCTGTGGGAAATCCCATTTTGCTATGGGATGACACAGCAACAGGACCCTTGGTGATCAAGCATTGCTTAAGGCCCAGCCATTCTGGAGGAAAGTACTTGGTTGTAAGACCAGGTCACTTTAACACAAGGGTAAAATGTTGGCTTATAGCTTTCCTGAATGCATGTTTTGCTGATTTGAACTTAGAAGAACTACCTACATTTCTGGGTGCTTTCATGAAATAGAATGTGTGACAGTGGGTACCAATGTAGAGATGCTACATTGTAAAACAGATGGTATGAGTTGGTATAAGCTCTGTACAAACAAGTATATTCTTCTTCCAGTCAGAGATAAAGAGAACGAATTAAGAAAAGATTCTTATGTCACCTTGTAGATTATTCCACACATCTTACATTTATTAAGAGGTGATTCCAGAGGGGAAAAAAAAATCTGTATTATTATGGTATGTCTGATAGAACTGATTTTGAGATGATGAGAGGTGTTACTTAAAAATATACTCTCCAGTCACCTCTGCATACATTTATTTCTTTACTGTAATTCCATACACGCAACAGAACTAAGTTGGGTCCAGCTGCCATTCCACATGCTGTGTCCATGCTAAACCAGTCTCTGCTTTCGTTTTACACAGGAACTGACAAGGGAGAAAAAGGTTGGAATGCTGCTCACAACCTTTGCTGGTCAAGAACACACTCCCAGAATTCCCAGAATTAACCTCAAACTTTGTTTATCCATTTTCTAAAGGCTTCATTTTCTAAAATATGTTGATCATAAGCAATAGGTGTCATGGTTTCGCAGTGGTATGCTTCAATCTGGTGCCTCCCACCCCAAGAACATAAAACCAACTTCCTTGCTTCCCCTTGCATCACATCACCCCTTCCATCTGTGGGTGGCCAGAGAGGAGAATGGGAGGCACAAAAGGCAAAAATCACAGGCTCAGATAAGAACAATGTCCTGAAAACAGGAATGAGATAAGAAAACAAACAGTAACAGCAACAATATTAATAAAAATGTTGTACAACAAAAAGAGTGGAGAGCTTGACCCAACCACAGCCATGCCATCCAAGCCACTCCCTCCAGTTGTGACCAGCATTATCCCACCACTCTATTCACCACACTTGTTTCACTGGAAAAGGAACGCCCTTTCTTCTCCAAAGCAAGACAGATTACCTTTTCCTTATCCCTGGCAATGACACAGGATGGTATTGAATAACATCAGTCTTGGCCATGCTTACACATCTCAGGCTCTGCCCCCTCACAGCTGATCTAGGCCAAAAACCAGGACACGAAGTCCACGAGATTTTTGTCATGCCCTTTAGAAGAAAACATAAAAGTACATGTGAGGATTCATAGGATGATAAACAATTCTCACTGTATGTCAGCTATAAACAAGGAAGTATGTTTTCATGTTAAAGCAGTAGGCAGACATTAAAGACTATCTGCCACAGTCTATGGTCTGTGCTGTAAATTTCTGCTCCAAGTTTTGGGAAATTAGCCCTATTTTTCACCTGAAAATGTGGAAAACTAAACAGTAAACCACAGATCCCCAGTGAATATAGGGAAAGATGTGCCCATGAATGCCTTATGATAAGAGAAGGGTTCTTTGTTTGCTGTTTCTGAGCCCCATTACAGGGGTTTCCACTTTGCTGTTGTAGGCAGCATATGCAAGTCTTGTACAAGAGGCTGTGTTTTAGAGCCAGTTCTTTTGGGATTTAACAATACCATTAGACTGCTGGACTCTAGTAACTCATAACTGCATAACCTCTGATTTTAAGTTTTCAGTCTGATGATGAATTTAATCACCACTCAAAATCTTCGCCAGATGAGTATAAAAAGGGTTGTGCAGCATAACACTCTTGTGCCTGCTCAGTGTAGTTATTCTGTGTTCAAATATTGCACCTGAATTAGCAGTTCAAAACACTTGAGCTTTTCTGTTCCACTTAAACTGAACCCCAGGTTGTTGATGATCCACAGGACCTCTCCTGGCAAGGTACATACCAGTGGAAGAGGAAAAAAAAAAAAGAACAAAAGGCTTTTACTTGCTCCACACATGATAATGATAAAGTGCCTTCAAAGAGCGTTGGGGCTTTTGAAAATCACAGGAGTGCAAAAAGGTCATCCATAGATATTTGAATTATTAACGCAGGTTTAACCATTAAAGAAAGATGTATTGATAGAATATCAATGTGATTAATTATTTAGTTACAGAAAGTACAGCATAGAAAACAAATTAAGTATTCCCCACAGTTTGTAAAAGATAAACCTTGAATAAATGCATCATAAAAAGGTTTGTTACCACAAGGCTTGGTAATAAAAGATGATCTTAGGATATCATGGAAAATGTGTTTTTGTTGGTTGTATTTATTTTGGTTACAAGATGAGCCTTCATCAGCTGATCTCTAGTGAGACGAGATGGAGAAAACCACGAAGAACCAGCTTTGTGTTTGATGGGAAATGTGGCAGCTGTTTAGCTTGCGGTTTTCAAACAAAGAGGTTTTCAAAAGAAATGTGTATAGCTATTTGAGGAAGAAAATTCACACAGTAAAATATCTCACATGTTATTTTCTGTGTCTTTAGTAAGCACCTCTGACCTCTGACTGCAATGCTAATGCAGATCCTGTGGCAAAATCAGGATATCTCTCCCCTAGTCTTTTTTGCCAGGAAAAAAACTGTTGTGCTCTTGGAACCTGTAGCTCACTGTTTTTTTGGCAACTGTGGCAAATAAAATTTTGAACCATTACATATTTACTTTGTAATACACTCATGGCTTAAATTCCTTCAAATTTTGATTCCTGTGTGTGATTATTGCAAGGTTTCTTCAGTCCTTGGTCAGTTATCCAAACATCAAAGCTGATTTTTAATATTAAGTCCCCAGAGGAACAAAATAAGACCAATATGGTTTTTTTCTCTGTATATATTAGAAACATTGAATTAGTAAGCATAGTTTTAAGAAAACATCCAGAGGCCTGCCTTCATTTTATTTATAGTTTGTGGACACTTTCAAAGTTGGGTGTCCAGTACTCAGTAGTGTTTCTTTGACAGTCAAGCTGCACATGCTTCCCTGCCTACAGTGCTGGAGGACTCACCACAGCAGGTTAGCTGTCTGCTGGTGTTTTCCATGCCTAGAGGGAAACAGGATAAAGGCAGCCCATATATGTGTATCTGTTGTTCCCTTGGTTGAGGCAAACCAAAAGACTAGTATGTCCTCTTCCCCAGGAACTGGAGAGGTGCCTCTTTCTTAGCTGTAGCCTCAAGAGGACACTCATGATGACTGGGAAGCAAAGGAGTGTCCACAGCCATCAAGGAGCCAGAGTGGGGGAGAGAGTCCAAAGTCAACTTGAGACAGTCTAAGTATCTGTAGCACAAGTGGGAACCAGAAGAGTTTGGGTACCTCTGAGTATAATCTCAGGAGTGAGCTGAACTGGAACACCAGTACTGAACTACACACACCTCATTCATGATGACCACAAGATGAGAAAAATACTCTCAATTATCTTTCTATCACTGTACTTTTCAGATACCAGAAAATATATTTTCATTCTAGTGTAAAGACATGAGATAATACTGAACATAGTCAACTGGAAAATCCAACTGGAAAGTTGGAATACATGTAGAGAAAAGAAGAACAGGAAAATACAGGAATAAAAAAAAAAAAATTAAAAAATAACACATTTGTAACCAAGAATTCTACAAGCAATTCTCATTGTGCTGAAAATGAAACAGAAAGCTAAACAGTGATCAGATGACATCTGGTTTCTGCAGCATCAAAAGCCTCTATAGTATCTGAGACATTTTTGTTGTTCTGTTTTTGTTTGTCATGTGAAGATTTCCAGCTTGTCAGTCACGTGAATAACATTCCACCAATGTATTAGTATTAAAGAACAGCAATCATTCTGTAATTCACACTGCAGTTTACTTTTTTGGCAATTACAGTTGTCTGGCAAATGTGGGATGATAGCAAACTCTGGGCTTCTCAGGAAAATCAGGTTTTAGGCTGGCTTGGAAGCAGATCTCCCATGCATCTCACTCAGAAGGTCATGAAAGGTGTTGGGGTACAATTCAAACTGTAACCATGCCACAAATCAAAAATCTGTCTTTAGCCCAGTGGGCACAGGCAACCCTCTGTTGGGGTCACTTCAGTACAGCAGGGCTCTCACAGACCGCATTCTCCTGGCTTGTCTTGGAGTGTGGTGACAGGGCAATAAAGGCAATATTTGTTCCATGGCCTTGGGGTGTGAAACACAGGGAAGCTGTGTGAGCAAACTTGTAGTGCTTTTGAGGGAGAGCTCTCTCTCTACCTTGGTCCATAATTTTAGGGAACTCAATGAATAATTTAGTTGTAATAGACTGTTGGGACTTTTCACATGTAGGTCTTCTGCCAGTTAATAATACTTAGTACATATATTACTCTTCACATCTGCAAAGCACTTTACAAACATTAACTAATTAAGCCTCACAACACTCTAGGGAGGTAAGTATAAGTAAGTTATTATTGTTAAGTAAGGAAGGCTCTTGGCAGTCCTCTTAGTTGAAGTCTCAGGGGACATCCTAATCCTCCATGCTGCAGCCCTTTCTGATATTGAGTCCCTCTCGTGAGTTACACTTACTGAATGAATTCAGAAATGAAGCTGCAGTTCCACTCCTTTCACTTCCATAAGAAAATTTTCCTTACTCTGCTTATTTACGTCCTTCTCCAACAGCTTTAGGAATTGCATAAGTCTTCTGTGACTCTTCTCCTGAGTCTCCTTCCTTCCACAGAATCCAGTTATTTGAAAGGCTGCAGCAATGACAATGGTAATGATTATTTTCTTGGAGAAGTCAGAAAGCTCTGGAAAAAGAAGCAAACAGACAACACTTTTAGAACACATGGGAAAATCACATGAATTTTCTAGTTAGGCAATGTCAGTAAAAGTAACATCGACCAATACTGTTTTTTTCACCTTCCAGAAGAACTTTTCTGCAATTTTGCAGATTTTTTTGATTTGCGCAGAGGTTCCTAGCAATATCTCATGCAGGGGTACTGTGCAAAGAGATCTGAAAACAGTCAGCTGTGACCAGCTAAGACTTCGGGAAGTGCATGTCACAAGCAGGAAAGCTTACTGCACGTGTCACATCATGAATTTCTGATGGGGGAACACTATGGCTCTGATAAAAAATGATGGCTCCATAGGAAAAACGCATTCCTAGAAATCAAACCTCTGCTCAGCAGAGCTCCTTGTGAGGACTTAGAATTTAGCAGTTATATTCAAACACTGCTGTTAATATACCACATTAAAGAGATAATTTAAAACTCTGACAGGGGGAGTGTTAGAAAGCAGAGTGGCAGCTGCTCTGTCAGTCACTTTCTTTTCTATGGGAACCAGCTGGTTGTTATTATCACTTATTGTTTATCATTAAAAAAAAAAAAAAGACCTAAAGACCTCCGTGGTCAGAAAACAAAGTAAAGATTGTCTTTGGGGACTTTGAAAAATTTCTGTGGTTTGATACATATTTAAGTTGATGGTTTTTTAATAAATCTCTTCACTTCCTCCTCCAGCCACCACAGCTGCCATATTAAAGCGATCAAACTGACCACAGATTTACCAAACAGAAATATACGGTTCACTTAGTCTTCAAACCACATAAATACCAAAGAGGGATTTCTCCAGTTTCCAACATTCATCTTGAAACTACTGCTTAATGTTAAATCATTAGACCTCAGGCTTTTTTTCACACAACCCGTAAGCAGGCACTGAGAAGCTCAGGCATCTTCTACTAGAAGTGAAAACAGTATGTTCTGTACAGTAGAACACCAAGGGTGAGTTTCTAGTAATGCTGAAGAACCTGAAAAGGGTTAGATAATTGGATAAAGGTGCAACTTAATTGAAGGTCATCTGACCTTGTGGAGATTGTTTTCCAAGAGCTGTGTGTGCCTACTTAACCATGTGTTTTCAAGGGAACAAGCCTGCGTGCACTTCACTGGAGTGTACATTGACTTCCATGCTCTAACTATGCATGTAGTGTTGTCTTTGTTGTTGTTTGAGAGGGACAAGTGCACATTTGTGTGCGTGCATTTATTTACGTAGGTGTTATCTGCAGGGTGGAGGGAAATCAAAGATAAACACTTTTAGAGAAAGACTTTTTCATCTGAAGTTCTCTAGTTGTTAAAAAAAAATCCAATCTAAAGACACATTTGACTGCCACTCACAGTAAACAACCAGGGAGCAGAACACTAGCATAGCCATCAACAGAGACAATGCTGCACTATACCTCAGGCACTTAGTGCATGAAGCAGGCTCCTCACAAAGACCAACCCACTCCATGCTAGCCTTTGGCAGGTCCCCCATTCATCAAGACCCCTATGCAACACATGACTAAGCAAACAACTGGCATAGGATAACCACTGCTTATTCTGCTCGTCTCTGTTGGCTTGCCAAAACCTTTTGCTCTTCTCGTCTGTTCATTATATCCATCTGCTATCTATTGTCTTATGACTTAAATCAGGCCTTGAATAGATGTGTGTGGAAGGATGGAAATGAATTTGTTATGGTTGTACAATCTCTAGAACAGCTGAACATTATCCATGGGCAGTACTGCAGGACAGCCAAATGATAACAATCAGTATGGCAGAGAATTAGAGAAACAAACTGAGAAAAAAAGTGATAGGTCTTTTTGCTTTAGCTGAGACCCCAAAAGTGTTTGAAGAATATATCTCATGGGAGGGAGGGATGATTAGCCACCATGACAAGGTTCCCACACATGTTCATACAGGTAGCTCAGACAAGCACAGGTTTTGAGGCTCCTCCAAGGTATATTGAGGTGCTGTTGTTTGGATGGTTCTGGGAGCAACCCAAGAGAAAGTCTTTTTCCATGCACTATACCAGGTGCTCCCAGGTATTGCTGTGTGCCCCAAGGAGCTGAGAGCATCTTTAACTGCCATTGCAACCACATGTGGCTCACCAGGATTTGCCAAAGATAGCCACACTAATCAGTAGAAGTTTGCCGCTCATCTGTCTTAGTGAAGCTTGGAAATTTAACACTTGCAGGATAGTTTTGTAAACATTGTTGTCAGCCTGTTCAGAAAATGAAGTTTAAAACAGCCTACTTTCTTTTTTTGCCCCATCAAACTGATGGTCCTTTGGATTGCATTTTTTGCTGCTTTTTCTTAAGTTCTGCCCCAACAGCATAAGGGCAACAGTCTGCCCTCATTCTCCTGGACTTAAGAAAAATTGTAAAAGGAGAGCCACAGAAGTCTTTTTGCATTAGAAAAAAAAATCTTTTTGCTTGCCAAAATATTTCTTCAGCAGCATGGGGTAATCTTTTATCAATATTTTCACTTTTATTTCCTAGGTATAATTAAGCACAAGTTCATACCTGCTCCTGCTCTTCTTCATATGCACACACACCATTCTTGAACATCTGAAGTTTTGGTGTTGTTTGACTATGTGAAAAGTTATCCTTTGTCCTGATTCTGATAGACTAAAAGCAATTTCCTCCTGTCTCCTCCCTCAGTTCAGAAGAGCTTTAAACTATTAAGAACTTTGGTCTGTAAGTCAAATTATATTCTTACATGTTTGTGTATGATTTCTGTAAACATCACATATGTATTTCTGAGGGTAAAACTTGGCCCAGCAACTTCATTTGCCATGTGGCAGAATGAGGGAAAATGAGTTTGTATTGTAAAAGAAATGTATATCAAGTAACACAGAGTGGGAGTACGTCATGCATACACCACTGATTTTTGTGATTCAGTGTTTTCACTGAGAGGATGGTGATAATCTGCACAATTAATTTTTTTTTCCTGAAAATCACTCTTCAGGCAAGACTTAAATATTTTGCTTGATCAGTGGGAATATTTGGTTTACTTTGGGAAGTGTGCTTCTGTCAGGACCTGTAACTTGCAACCAGGCATCATGCATGCAAAGAGGGAAGGTGCAGTTTAAGCATATAATTAAATTTGAAGGATTCACAAAACTAGCTGGTTTACTCACGCTCAGAAGTCATCATCTTTTAATATCTTCTTCACATAAACCTGGAGTTTTGAACTTATATTTTAGGAGAAATGGGTGTGTTTCCATAATGAACATGGTGGTAACAGAGAGAAAATAGTGGGTTGAGGTGAACCCTGTAAGGCAGCCAACTAACCATGAGTGAGAGATTTGAAGGTCTCACAAAGCACCCATGCTAAAGTGTGGGACTCAGTTCCTCTTCCAGACTAAATCCACAGGGGAAAGGAAGTTTTTTCAATTGTGGCCTGCAAAGCCTTGGCTGAAGTTGCAGCACATGATGTTTGTGCCAACACGGTGTCCTTTGATTTCTCTGTTGTTGAAGAGCTGAGTTGTCATTTAGGTGTGATGATAATGATGTCCTTCCAGATGATAACCACTACATGTATTTTACAGACTGGAGTTACTTGAAGATTTCTTTTCTCTGAGGAGAAAGGACAATGTTTTAACATGGGAGCACTAAACAAGCAGAAGCACATTTTGAACACCCGGTTAATTCTAGAAAATTCTCCGGTGGCTTCTTTTGGACTTGCTTTGGAGAGTTAAGTCCTGGGAATCACATCCTTCTCCTCAAACTCAGTGGTCCCGAGCCTGCTGTGTCAGGCATCTGTAGTTCCTTCCATCCCTCTAGATAGTGTGTTAAATATCAAGACAGCAGTGATGGGGGAGAACAGTGTTTTGATGTATATGAATTATTGATTTTGAGAGTTACAGTAAACTGTTATTTTAAAACGAGTATCTCAAAGCATGGTGTGACAGAAGGAATAGGGACATTTAAGTGCCCTCTATGAGTAGTACACAGTGTTGACAAAGTCAATTTCTGTTCAGTATTATGCCAGCCCAGCTCCCTGACATTTTTAAAGTCCAAGTTGTTTGTAGGATTATTATTAGAGATTTCTCACTTTTGGAAGCCAAGGGAGGAAAATAGTGACTGTGGTAAATGTTGCCAAGCCCCTAGGCTGTGTTTTTGTTTGTGATTTACAATTCAGATGCAGGCATCCACTCCTGGTAGAAATAGCCTTGATGGTAGGTTTGACACTGTGCTTCAAAAGGTGGTTATTAAACAGCAACTGGAAACATGAAGGCTGTAGTTGAGCTCCTGAGGACTGAAAAACAAGTCAGCCTGTCTGTGGTGTGAAACACTCTCCTGTTCCCCTGAGGAGAAAACTTAGTACATTTCAGCTTCTGCGATGGCAGTGATGTTATGTTTCAGACTGCTTACTGCATGGTAAAGAACATTATACTAAAGAAGTGTCTTTGGGTAGGAATGCAAAAGAGGAGAAAATGCATTTGATTAGGAACAACTACTATTCGTTGTATAAGGAAACATGATTGCAGGTGGTATAACTACAGTCAGCAGTACTTTTGCCTGTTATTGTTTATATATTAGTTCATTCAGTTTTCACCTTTTTGTTCTGTGTAATGGAGGTTTAAGCCTCTTCTGGCCTTGTTATTTATACACCAGTTGCATGTCACTGAACCTAAAAAATATATTAAATTTAAACCAGATGTAAAATTCTTGCCCAGATCTTCAGTCAGGTCTTCCAGTGGCATGAGTCAAGTAAACAGACCAGAGATGAGAACAAAGAACACTGTCTGAGAGCAGTCACAGAAACCTGGTAAGCTGATGGAGAGTTATACAGTTCATTTTTAGCATATTGGTTATTTATAAATACACTCAAGTGGGGTAGAAGTTCTTTAGGGCAGACTGTTTATCTGTGCTAAAAGGCAACACTGGAATGTTAAAAATCATCTTGGGTAGTGACAAAAATCTTTAACTGTATTATTTAACTCCTTATTAAATTCACTGCAATTTGGATCACTTCCTACGGCACTAGATAATACCCTGAACAAACTATTAACTCTGACACATAGTTTAGACACCAGTTGTATGCTGCCCAAAGGATGGAGAAGATGATTTGAAACATTTTTCCACGAATTCCAGCTATAAAGTGTAGTTTGCAATGAACCTGAAATAACAGAATGACAAAGGGAAAAACATTACCATGGCAACAAATGATTTCTATTTTAAAAGAACTTGGTGCAAGAAAAGAAGCAATGCATAACTTAAACAGAAACAGACTTTGCAAAATAAAAAATGCAATTATTAATTTAAAACTAAATAGTAATTTAGCCTTGTATGTAGTGGCATATCTACCTGTAACTCTCTTTTCTCTGGTATTTTCTGAACTTACAGAAACATAGAACAACATTTTTGTGACTTTAGAAACTGAGACAAGTCAATCTCCAGAGATGTAAGAATCCCTTAACAAAGCTAGGCACAGAATATGCATGATTCAGGATGTAAGGTCAAGATTACTTACAGTTAGTTTTAGGCATCACTCTGAGGAGCCCAAATCAGGAGTCCTTATTGCCAGAAGCTATTTCTACGTTCAGTGAAGTACAGTACAGTAGTACTCCCACAGCATAATTATGTATTTGGATGAATTGCCAAGAGCATATTTTTCAAAGCAGAGTCTCTCCTCTGATTTTTGGGGAGCACAACAGGTCTATTTTCCTAGTCCACTATCTCAGTTAGAAGATGAACCAAGATCAAAGGCCTTAAGTCAGTCCAGTGGCTGATAAGAACCATAAATCTGTATTCCAGTGCAAATTAATGCCATTCATTTACCACCCTCCAAGCTGCAATGATGGTGTCTCTGACTTCTGAATAACTGGAAGCAACAAAGTCTGCTTCTGTTACAGCCCTACTGCAAGATAAAGCTTTGCTCAAAGGACAAAATTCAGCATCTTCCTCCGATAACCAAGAACTTTCTAGTTGTTATTGTAACAGAAAAAGATGAAGACAAGTCCTTGCCTCTCCCAAAGTCTTTTTACAGGCAGATGGATTGGCTGCTGTGTTGGGTTTTTTGTTGATGTTGCTTTTTGTTTGTTTGTAGCTTTTTCCCAAAGGATAGACCACTTTCTAAGAAAAATACATGGATAAAACTATTTTGTATTTCTGTGTAATACTTTTTCTTCTTCACCATTATCTCAGTCATTTTTGGGGAGTGACTCTTTGGCTGTTAAGATCCAGCTACCAAAATTCTGGAGAAGGAGAGAAATCAGCAGCCTTTCAAACATGGTTCTGTTATGGTAACACTCAGGGAAGAGGAAATATTTACTTACATAGGTGTCATGGTTTAGGAATGATACTCCCCCATTTAGTGCTCCTACTGAGACTTTCCAAACCACAATGCCGCCAAGTCACTCACCCACCTCGTTCCCTTCTGCAGCAATACAGAGAGGAGAACTGGAAACAGAAGAGGTGAAGATCATGGGTTGAGGTGTTTACAATTTACTGGAAACAGTAATGTGATAATAAAACAAGCAGTAGCAGCAACAACATTAGTAACAGAAGTATAGAAAAGAGAGAGTGATTCACATACAAAAATGTTCACCAAGGAGCTCAACCTGACTGCAGCCACATCACCTCAACTGCTCAGAACCAATGCCAGCCAACTGTTCCCTCCAGCTCAGACCAGGCACCACACTTACTTGACCAGAAGGAACCCTTTCTCATTGGAAGAGACTCCCTTCCTCCACCCGCCCCCCACCAAAGGCATGAGGCAGTATAGACTAACCACTGGGTCCTGGCCATACAGCCTCCTGGCTGCTGCAAAAAGTAACCCTTCCTGGCCGGAAGTAGGACAACAGGTAAGTAAAGCAATTACGACATTTTTTGTTTCTGGGAAATGGCCATACAGAATTTCAGTGTGACTGCTTGGCTCCTGTTTTTTGAACTGTATCTTTAAAAAGAGCAGAGATAAAATTCAACTGAACTATTTCTCTAGAAAAAGATGTTACCTGTTTCTCAAAGAAATAAGATCAAACCTGCTTTTCCAAAATGCAGTCCCAAAAACTCCCTGCAGAACTCCATGTCAGCCTAGTTTATCTGAGCCTTGACTGTATTGAGACACCCTTCAAGGCTGAAAGGTTTTAAAAGTGCAGAAAGTTAGAAAGCCATGAGGATCCCAGATATGTGGCTTAACAGTGGCTATGAAATGCTGCCATCCTTGTTCAAAAGCTTATGCTGTAAAGAGATCCAGTGCTCAGAGATTTCATGGGCAAGGTCTAGCCCTCAGGAACAAGCCTTTAGGGTACATGGAGATGTGAAGTGATTTGTCAACAAAAGACATAGTATTTTCTCTAGGATGGAATGACGTTGCCTGCACTGCCTAAAGGGATGTAGTCTGCTGCCACTAGCCCTGCAAGACACAAAAGAAAGTGCACTTGGGGCATATATAGGTGACCCCCATCTTGTGTGCACTGCCTTTTAGTGATCAAAGGTCTGAAAAGATTTAGCAAGCAATGGATGTCACCTTTTCAGATATGCTCAGCTATTTCAGAGGTTTTTGCTTTGCCATAAAAGCAAGCAGTTTATTTTTCTGTCCAAGCTGGTCTAGGATGTGCAGTGTCCTGCACAGTCCTGTGTATTTAAGAGAAAACTAGATGATTCAATGGTAGCTATTTTTGCTTCCCCTACNACAACATCAAAAATAATGGAGAAGAAAAATGAAAAAACCAAAAAAAAAAAAAAAAAAAAGGGGAAAAAAAAAGAAAGAAGGCAAGTGATAGCTTAATTGGCCAATCAGTTTTGATTAAGCTCTACAGCATATAAATGGCAATTTGCTTATTTTCTGTTGCCACAAAACACAATTTGATTTGACTTCAGGAAAGCAATGACTTTTTCTACAATATTTGGGTACAGTCTTTCAATTGAGTGTAACAAAGGGAGAGCAGAATGCAGAAAAATGCTGGAATACTATGATTTCTTGATGTTGAACATATTTAATACTTATTAAAAGATTAAATGACTTTAAAATCATATTGAGTAAATCAAGGTTGCAGAAAAACATTTAATTTTTGGCCGTTCCACCTCTGTAGAATAAAATTATCCCTGTGTTCAATGTGATCATTTTAAAAGTATATTTATTGAGCTTCTTCATTATCTCTGTTTCACTATGTTTTGGGTTTGAGTTTGGGGGTTTTGTTTTCTTTTTCTAAGAAAGTCTTTCAATCTACTTGCTGTAATTTTGTTTACCTCACAGGTGGACCCTCCTAGAAGAAGTAATTATATTTACTGTGTGACTCCTGTGACAGACTTTTTTAAGTACATATATTATTTTGAAACTATTTTTTTATCCAGACCATTTGATTTATATAATATCATCGATTTTTAGAGGTTGAAGGGACTAGTCTTTTCCTCATCAGACCCTCTCTAACTATCCCAACATTTCATTCAGTCATTCCTTCATGAAGCCTAGTGACTAGCAGGTAGAAGCAGAAGAAAGCCTTTAAGCAGATCTCTAATCTTGATAAAAGGTAATTTTGCTGTGATGTTATCTATGACAACTTCTAAATTTCCCAATATACAGGTTTCAGCCAGTACTAACCTAAATTTTTAATCATTGCATCTTAATTTGTCTTTATTTTGGACTTGTTTGCCTGCACCATTTGCTGTATATTTCCATAACATTTTTCTGCTATTTATAATTTCTCCAAACTGTGAGCCATTAAGGACTTTATCTGTAGCATCTTCATTCTTCCCAAATCTCTATGAATGGATCCCTTCCAGATTGCACCTTATACAGTCCTGTAATGAAGATCTCAGGTTTATGGTGAGCAGTGATTCATTCATTAAAGAGATGTTTCACTGATGCATTGTGTTTGCATGTGATAGTGTTTTGAGGACTGTCTGGCCTCGCAGGAAGTATCAAGCTGCCTTCACAATTGAGACGTGTTCCAAGTTTATTGAAATCATCTCTTTTCTCCTGTTTTCTACTTACCCATGTTGGACTATAATTTTATCTTCAAGGGCTTGAAGACTGTAAAATACTCAATCTGTTTTAACGTTTCTACCTTCATGAAAGCAAATCAGCAAAAAAAATTGCATTTAAAAGAAATACTAGTCTGATTTAATTTAAGGGATTTGGTACTGGTGTCAATGGTGTTAGGCAGAGATTAGGAGGGTCCAGTGTATTAACTCTACTGTGGATTGTCTGGCAATGTTCAGAAATGGTTATATTTCTGTAGGATATATTTAGTATACTTGCCTTTTAGAAAGATATGGACTTGAAAAGCATAGAGGAACCCCAGAGAAAAAGCAATTTACAGTAAAACTTCTGCCACCACAGACAGTTTCAAGTTGAAATATATCACAATGTATTTGTGTTGCTCCCACTGATGACCATTTTTAATGTACTTCTCATGGCAAAGAAGTCTTTTGAAGACAAGCTCTGTTTGAGAGGAAGATGCTTGAGCTGAGGGGAATGAATGAAGCAAATAGTGAATAATGCAAAGAGAAACATTTAAGGCAATAAGTGAATTTATGTATTATAAAGGAAAGTGGACCGTGAGAAATAGTATTATCATATTGACATCCCTGAAATTAAGGTGAAATTTTCTTATTTAATCCACTACCTAAGAATCTAAATAGAGTATCTAGTGTGCATGAAGGCTCTCCTTCTATCATTTTGCCTTAGAAGTGAAAAAATAAAATATTTGTATTAGCTAATTATGGAAGATGAACAAGATTATTAGTGGAAGAGGACCCTTATGCTTTTTTTTTTTGATGTCTGCCTCAAAATTCATGTTCTATATTCCAAGTTAATAGATGTGCAAGCCAACAGATAGTCAGTTCTGTCTCTGACTGGGAGTGAGAGTAATGAACAGCACATCCTTTTTTGTCTGGGATCGAGGTTTCATTTGGTGTACCATCTTATTCCGCAAAGCAAATTCCAAACAACTGAATGTTGGGAATGCAGCCTCAAAACCACATAGGTCAGACCTTCTTCAAAACAGTGAAGAGCCTTGCATAGGAAACATAGGGCATAGAAGGCTGATAGTAGATAATGAAGGGACAACAGACACAGTAGGAAGAAATTTAAGCAGAGTGAATATAGCACCTTCCATTGAAAACTCACATTCATGTTTCTAGCTCTGTATCAAGATTCTTCTGTTTCTCTGTGAAAGGAGAGATAAAAAACACGTTCAACACACACAATATGGTACACTGTGTTGTTTAGGATGAAATGGAGGGAAATACTCCCTCTGCAGTTTCAGCATTCAGCATCTGTCTTAGTTTAGTGGAAAACTAAGGTGTCTATTCAGACTGGAAAAAAAGGGGCCTCATTCCCAAAACCCACCACACCCCTTGAAATTTAAAACTAAGTTTAATTAGGAAAATGTATAGAAAAGGATACAGTTCTTAACTACCATATATATATATATAAAAGCCATAACTGAACAAACAACAACAACCGTAATGAAAACCTCTAAACTAATGAAGTCTCTGCTCCCAAACTCTGTGTTAGTAGGGGGAGAAAATTTCATGAGAGGTTCTGAAATTATAACAGCATCCCATAGCACTCACAGAACACTCAAATATCAGCAGAGAACATTCAGCCTGATAGCTGTAGTCAAGGGAAGTCAGGGAAACTTTCCTCCGACACTACAGGTGATGATCCATACATACTACTATACAGTACTCAGTATGCCTGAGGATGCCATTCACCACACTCATCACATTGTGAACCACTTCAGAGATATTGTAATATTTAGCAAAAATCCCAGATTCCTACAGCCTTATTCACCTATACTTAGATCACAAATTTGCAGTTGACTAAACAGAAATGGAAAACATCTCTAGATCTAGTAAAATATGGTTTGAAAATTATCCTGGAAAAATACATCTAAGAATTTTTGTGGATTCAAAGACAGTTTGAGTGCATGGTGATTTGATATACCTGTGGTGTCTGTACAGTCTTTCTGGAAGTTTGTCTGTCATAATCTGTTTGAAAAATCATCCTTTACTTATTTATATAATTTACATTTTTCTGTTTCCAGTATCTTCCCTTTATCTCAAATTGCTTAGCTGATATTCAGCAAAATAATCTATTTAACCAGTACAATACTCATCATTGCGTCATCTATTCCATCATTCCTTATGAAAGTTGACTTTCCTGGAAAAATAATATCTGGGATAGCATCTCTAGACTTTGTTCTTTATGTCAGATGTCTGCCTTTGTCCTCTTTAAAGCAGATGATTAGAATTACTTCCACGTATACTATCCCTTAAGAGCTGGATGACCCTCAGATGTGACATGGCATGGTAACCTGTTTTTCCCTTCAGAACGCTGTAACCGAGGATAATATTGTTGTCCAAATAGCTGTCTTAAATAGATATTCAATTTTAAAGCAGGGGGGAAGAAATGTACGGGAAGATTTTTGAAATTTCAAAAGGTCTATCTTACTAAAGGTATCAGTTTGATGAGTGTTTGATTGGAGGATAAATTTTCAAGTGTTCTTTCAAGTCTGGAGTCAC
>VXBX01001782.1:32196-60613 GCA_013400415.1 Scytalopus superciliaris | reverse complement strand
ACTTATTGGGCTTTATTTAAGCCTAGTTGAAATTCCTTGCTCCTTTACATGCTTGGACCTGTAACTAAACTTGTTGAGCTCAGCAGGAAGTTGTAATAAAAACGACAAATAGAACAGCTCTTCTGTGGTGTCTGAATTATCTAGTAGGGAGTATATGTCTGGTTTCAATTCTCATTCTTCCTAGTCACATGCCCTGACATTCCAGTTATTGAATTAAACCACTGTATGGATACATATACATGGATAAGACTGCTCAATAACCAATCCAATTTATAATATTCCTAAATTACTTCAGGCAAGTCCAAATCTGTTACATGATTTCCACCTCTGACATACTTTGTGAATTTTGTATAATGTGTAAGATTTTGAATGAGATAAAGTGAAAAGGATCATTCAGATTCTATTATGGTACATCAGATTAAATCATCTTGATCTGCTCATTAAATGAAGAGGATACATATTAAATGGAGTTCCTTTAAATTGCTCACTGATTGAAGATATCTGTCACAAGAATTTGCACATATATACACACTATACACAGATCCATGGCAACTAACTCTTGGGATAAGTCCACTACAAGGAATACAGAAAATCTAGCATGACATGTGTGGTAATTTGTGCCATGTGTCTCTCATTCACCAAAAATGTGGTATCACAGACCTCTATGAAGAGTCAAATGTACTAGGAGTCACAATCAGGTTCTCAGGCTGCTTGTTAAACTACCTCTTACAAAATAACCCTCAGCAGATGTCCTGCCTGAGATGACAGAAGTAAATCCTGGAGAAATTCAAATCAGTAACAAAATTCTCATATACATCAAGGAGGCCAGGATTTCACAGGAGGGTTTCTAATTTGCTGGAGAATGTTAATGCTTACTAAGTAATTTCTGAGTGTACCTTTTTTTCCTGTTGGTACCATAAGATGTTCACAGCATTTTGATATAAATTTATCTGTTTCAAAATCTGAGTGGATTAGAGATTGAAAGAGCATTTACTGGAATAGTATTCTAAGTGCTTTGTACTCCATGTTAAAACTTTTCTTTGAAGGATTTTTTAAAATCATAATGTTAACTTTATAAATTTTTTACTGTTACCATTGTGAGACATTGGATTATTATACTAGTTATTGGCTCAGACCAACTCAAGTGTGTGTGGGGGCGGAGTAAGGGGGAAGGGACAGGTCAAGTTTCACGAAGGTGAGGTGGTGCCCTATTCCATACCTCAACCCCTTTGAGCCTCCTTGAGCAGCCCCAGAGGAGCTGTCAGTCACTGGCACACCAGAGCACTCCCCCAGACCAAGCCCTCTGGAGCCCCTAACCCAGCCTAGAATGGTTAGAACACAGGGAGCACTGCCCCTCACCCTGCCCCAGAGTGGTCAATGGGCCACAAGGCCTGCTTGTGGGAGTGGCCACAGCGGGGTAGAACTGATAAAAACAAAGACATGTGGTCTCTAAGCATTTGGACCCTGCCATCTTCTGGATTCCTGGTAGTTAGATCTGTGGGAGGTAGCCATAATTCTTTCTTTTTTTGTCTCTTTCTTTATCTCCTCTTCCTCTCCTAGTCTCTTGTCTTAATATCTGGACAGACTGGATTTTTCTAAGTTGTATGGGTTAATTTCTGTTAAGTTGGTGCTTTGTGGAATGCTTTATTTTGGTTGAATGTTGCCGTTTAAATTTTTGTCATGTTCCCTTATTTTCTAAAGTTTATCAGTAAGCTCTCAGTTTACTCCTGAGAAAATGAGTGCAATGTCTTCTCCCTTGCACCCTGCCAAGGTATAAAAGAACTGAGATTTAAAAAAAAAATAAATTCAGCAGGTGAATTCTTGGAGCCTTGTATATTTTCAAAGTAAAATCCCGTCAATGAGCTTGTAGATCACAGCCTGATCTTACAACCTTTCAATAACTGGCCCACACAATAAATATTTTTTTGAAAAGAGCATAGCAGTTAAAAAATTAAAGATAAGAACATATTAGAAAGGAAGCATTCATAAGAACAGGTAGCTAAAGCAGAGTGTCAGGCCTCACCATAAGACAGATCAAAACACCACTGTACTGGAGCAGGAAAAATTACTGCTCAGTGGGTGGAAAAATGTGAAGAACAAAGGAAAATATGAAGTTTCAACACAGAGGAAGAGACAGTCAGCTGGGCTGGCAACTGTTACCTTGCCTGAATACATTTTCAGCTCTGTGATTCATCAAAGAGGACATGTTTGTACCTGGTAGATGCCACAAAGCCCATAGCTCCTAGGGTCACCTGTTCTGTTCTAACGCTTTGGGTGAGCCAGTGATTTCCCATATACAAATGGAAGGGGCTACCAAGAAAAGAACGTAAACAAAGACACAGAAAATCAAAAAGAAAAACAGCAGAAAATCCTACCAATGTGGCACATGCCTCAGTTATGGCTGCCCATTTCCTTGTGCATAGCTGTGTTCAGTCTTCTGTTTAAAATGCAGCTACTCTGTTATTGATTTCCTAGATATGTTTTTAAAAGCATTTAGGATTGGGCAATTAGTTACTGCTTAATACAGAATGTCAAAACAGAGCTATTGACCCAACTAATTGATCAATTGATTCATTATTTCCTTCACATGGCTTGATGTGTACCTAGTCCAAAAGAATAAAGAAAAGAAAAGTTAGTTGGATTTTGTGATGAATGCTAGCTAAGGAAAGATGTTTTAGTCTTGAAAGGAAATAGTTTGTGGATAAAAGCAATTTCCCAGTAATTGCTTGTTTGTTGAAACAATCACTCAAAGGAGAATTTCACAACAGGACAACAGAAAGAAGAAATACTGGACAGTGTACACTGTGAAGTGTATTTATTGTAACCAGGACAAAGTGTATGCCTTTAACTATGTTATGAGAACATATTGATATATTGTTAATTTCTTCATTCTGAAATAAAACATAGAATAATAATTTTTATAATTAAGGAATCAGCTCTGAAACAGAAACCCAGAATGGTGGACTTTAACTGGAACTAGCAAAAGTTTTAGGAAAAGATTTGTGATAGAAAAAAGGATATGATCATGTAAACTCTTTTGGTGTCTACATCTGAGATGAAGGGCTGCCTCTTCAGTCACATGAATAGGAAGACCAGGAGCAAGCTGGGTGCCACCTCATGGGGCCACTGATACAGAGAGATAGGGAAGGACCTCTGAAGACTGTTGAGTCCAGCTACCTACTGAAGCAGAGTCAGCTGCAGTAGATTGCTCAGAGTCATCTCCAGTTAAATTTGAATTTTCTTCAAGGATGGAGACTTACAACCTTTCTGGTCAAATTATTCCCACATTTCTGCTTGGCTCCCATTGTGCCACCTTCCAGGAGTGATGTTTTACAGTCTGCTCACTGTTGCATTTCTTCCCAATTGTAAACTACATATACAGAATGAAGCATCCTGTCACCTCTTCTCCAGGCGCAGAAACTATTCCTAGTCTTCTGCTTTACTGGTGCAGCTAGGAGACACACATCTACATCCAGGAAATTTTTCAGCTGGATGTTGGTTTCTGTCCAGTCTCCATTTAAAACCAAACAAGTAAAACCACAAACAAACCTCACAAACCCACAAACACTCCCTCCCCCTCAAAGTTTCCAAAAAGTATGCTGCACAGTTTTCACTGGGCCAACATTGCATTCTGCACATGGTGAAAGATCAAGGGAATAACCACAACAGCCATTGCAAGTCCCAGGGTCCTTTTATTCCCAAAGATTTGTTGTTCCCAAAACATTAGAGATAGGCAGATGTTGTACTAGAAGGCCAAACAAAATACCACAGGAAATGATTAATTTAATAATGATTGATGTAGTTCATGAACTGTAACTCATTAATAACTATTACAACAAATTCTGAGTAAAAATATTCTACAAACAATCCATTAAAACAAATCTGTAGCACTGGAGGCAATTCAAGGAAGCTGAAACCACAATAACATATTTAAACAGCTGGAGAAAACACAGGAGGTGCCAAAGATTGTTCTTTTAACTACATGCTGTCACAGGATTAAAAATAAATATGAATGGATGACAAACACTCAGGTTAGATGTATGATATTAAATTAGACCTTGGAGAATAAATTCTGTTTTCATTTCACTGGTGGAAAACCGATGTGGCTTGTGGGGTTTGCCTAATGCAAGTAATTTTAATGCAGAGATGGTAGAAAAGGCTAGAAAATCTGGATAATTTAAAGACATTCAAGATAAAGAGGCCTCTGAAATTCAACAGAGAAAACTTCAGCAGCACCAAAGGATTCTCTAAACCATTAGTTATTAACTTTAAGAACTTGCGGAGGACAGAGAAAATCTCTAAGGACAAGAAAAAGTTAAATACAGTGCCTACTATTAATGAAAGGACAACAGTATGACCTGAGGAAGTACAGACTCATCAGGATAACCTTAATACCTGGAGATGCTAAAACATATGATTGCATAGTCAATTAATTAGCATCTAGATGAGAATGAATGTGATGAAATACTTGCAACACTGATTTGTCAAGAACATATCACACCAGACCCATCTTTGAAGAGGTAATTGGACAGGGGAATAAAGAAAAACAGCAGATGTGACATAGACAGACTATTAATAAAGACTTTTACAGGGTGTTGGGCCTGATGTGCTTTTTAGTAAAGAAAAATATAGTATAGAAGAAATCACCACATTGAACACAGCTGGTTGTTCTATAACACAAAGATTTATTAATAAGTCTTAATATTAATGAGCCATTTGTTAACTTATTCTAATGAGCCATATATGTCTCTGCAAAGGTTGCTTCATTCACCATTTTCGTTAGTGACTTGAACTAAAGAATGCACTTAGAATTCATCGATGATGCTGAGCCAGGATAACTGGATTATACTGAAGAACCAAGGACAAAAATTCTAAATAAACTGTACCAATGATCTGAAATTAAAGATGTAAACCAACAGACACAAGTGTGAAGTACTTTGATGAGAAAGCAGGAAGTGCAGAAATGAAGAGACTAACTAGCAAGATGCATTATCGCAGAAAAGGGATTATGAGTTACAGCTGATGTCAAACTCAACCTGAGTCAGCAGTTTGATGTTGCTGGGGGGAAAAGTGTAAGTCTCATTTTGCCATATACTGGCAGAATGTTGTGTGTAATGTGCTGCAGGGAACTATTATTTTTTGTACATAATCTGGCAGGTCACAGCTAGCTAAACACGTTTCAGGTAAGGCATTATTTTTCTGGAATTTTTAAGAAGGATTGAGGAGAACTGAAGGAGACAAATGAGAAAATTAAAAGGCCTACAAACCATTAACACTGTACAAACATTGAAGCAAGTGTGTTTGCTTAGGCTGAAAAAGTGTAACTGAAGAAGTGAAGATAGAGGTCTTCCATAATATGAGTCATCACTAAAAATATTTATACACTACCCATCAGCTTTGCTTGAAACAAAGAATATTTTGCTTCTTTGAAGCATTGTTTCTGAGAAACAATTCAAACTGTAAGAGCTGGAGAGGAACAGGCAACATCTAAACAGGTTGAGTTCCCTTAGTGGAAGATACTAACAAAGACACCACTGTCAGTGATGGTCCAGGACACAGACCATGGAAAATGGACTCTAAGAAGTCACTCATTTATTCCCCAAGGATTGCTATAGGCCTTCTAGGTTTGAAAAGGAGTGACTGAACTATACCTTTTTTGTACGATGGAATGGTATCCACACTGAAGTAAATCCATATATATGCTCCCCTGTGGTAAAGAACAAATCCTCAGTGACCATACCAAGAAGTCAAGAAGAAGCAAAAGCCTTCCATTTCACACTGTATCTGACTGACCCCTGAGGAACTCAGTGCAGTCCTGCTACATTTCTGCTGCCACAAGTCAATGCTTGAGAAATCAGAGAGCTCCTGAGGGTATGGTAGGCAGCCACATGTAGTGTGTTGAACAGATCAAGGTCTGGCATCAATCACATTTGCTGTTTGCAAGGCCTTTCCCTGCCATGCCCATCCTACTGGTCTTGTTACTGCCAGATAAATGCTACCAGATCATTAAATAAAAATTAGCAAATAGGATAGCACTTTGGTATTTTTATTCAACTTTTATTCAACTTTGTCACTTGCCATGTCAACATATCTCAATAGCCAAATCAGAAGCAACTGGAGTAATTCTGAATGCTAAATGTTATGGTATGGTATAATATGGTATGGTATGGCATGGCATAATGTATGGACTTCACAGAGCTGAGAATGGAGATCTCACTGATCAGCTACAGCTGTAGCTTTTTCAACTGACTGCTGCAACAAAGGGAAGAAGCCTATCTGTTCAGAAAACACAGTGGTTTTTCAATACTAGGTGATTGCATGGCAAGTTGTCCATTCCACCCACAAAGTACTTTTCTCTATGTACTTGTATTGTGCACTTGTGCAGTTAATTGCAGACCTGCTTATACCGTGAAGGATAGGAAATACAAAACATGTTTCAATTAATTTTAACTTAGTAAAGTGTTTTATTAAAATGGTCCACAGAGTTTTCTTCAGTTTTTCAACATGTTAGAAGGAATAGATATTTGCATGACAGAAATACTTGAAGATTTATTTCTCCATGTTTCACAGATCAAATGTGAAGGTATTAAGAAGGCAAGAGGAAAGAGCATGCTGGAATGATGGATCTCAGAAAGAATAAAAATGAACAATGCTCTCCAGTTACACTTTCATCTCCTTTTGTATAGGCAGTTATGATATTCAGGATCATTTATCACTCATCATGTTTCTTCAGCATTAAAATGAAGATGACTGATCATTTTTGCCATTTCCTCCTGGAGTACACTAAAGATACATGCTAATATTGCTACCAATGGAAAAATAACCCATTTAGCTGAGTGCAGTTTAAGATATTGTATTCACAACTTCTTTCATTTCACACAAATTAAACCAGTAATGATTCCTGAGGGCTGAGCAAGTATCTGCTGTATTCTGCGATCTTGTAGGCAGAATTGCAGCCTGGCTTTGAACTATTTTGTCAGTGATTTTCACTTTCTGTACCTTGAACTGAGAAAAATGATGGATAAATAGTGCTATATTTAACACTGAGACTGAATTACTGAAAACATAAAATCAAGAAAAACCCCATTAGTTCATGAGAGGCAACAAAACCAAAAGATCTGATACTGGCCAAGGTAATTATACCTAGCAGTCCACAACAGGGTTATTGCTTTGTAAAAGCCACTCTCAGATTTTAGTAGAAGAACAGGATGTCTCTGCTGCTATGCTTATTTTTCCAGCTCTGACACCAGCTAGTAGTGCTGTGGTTCAGTGCAGGTTGGTACGACCCCACAGAACAGAAGGAAAGGGTTTTTTGTTCTCTCTCATGTCTTTGAAGAACAGCAATAAAATATCATTTCAAATGATAAACCAAACAGAAACCAAAGTAACCAAAACAACAGACCACCAACAGGGTGCTGTGACTTCCCATCCTTAAGGGGAAGGGGTCTCAGGGTCAAATTTGGCCCTCAGAGTATAAAATTGGCAGCACCTTCTACTCTGTGCCATGATTTCTGTCTGTCAGCATGCATTTTTTCCCAGTTTTCCTGTGTCATGCTGCTTTCAGCCATCAGCCTATGCTGGGCTTCCAGCAGGGGCAGTCTTTGAAGTCAGTGCAAGGACCCTTACCAGCGGAGCCTTCTCTAGAACCACAACCAGACATCATGTTTCTTTGACTCTGGAAGGTGACCTCTCTGGTTCATGGAAGTGGTGATGGCCTGTTGTACTGGGACTGATGAGCAAAGATTTTGAGTAACTCTGAGGGGTTTAGAACAGTGACTCTTTCAGTGGCATTGCAGGTCTAAAAGGTTCCCTTCTTTAATGGACGAGCACTGAAATAAAAATCAGTGCTTTTCAGAAGCAAATAATGGTGGTATGATACTTGAGTCTTTCTTTGCTCTCTGTGTCCATCATGGGCTCATATGCTGTTTGGAACTGGTTCAAGGAAATAATTCACAACCATTCTAATGGCTGAGCCTGTACTGCAGCAAAGAGGGATGACCTCTGCTGTTCTCCTTATTGTCTACGGAAAACTGGCCTGATCTTTCTTTAGTTCTTTTTGTTTGTTTTGTATTCTACAACAGATGAAATGTTAAGTGCTATTTCAGATATTAAATGAAACAAATAATACAATTTCAATCACCCAGTCACCTTTGAGTATACCACATTACCTAATAACCAAGAAGATGGGATTAGAGCAGTGGATTTACGTAACTGCAGTAAGGCATAATAAGAACTGAGGAAACAGGGAAAGTGGGAAATGAATTCAGGCATAATACATTAATTGAGACTAGGGTGTCATAAAACTGAACCAGATCACTCTGAAGAAGCTCAAACCTCAGTGATACAGTTGAAGACTATTTCATGAACTTCTGGCTGAAATTCATACACCCTTTGGAAAGGTGATGGTTGAAACACTTCAGTGCTTGTGTCAGGAGAGCTGAGAATGAGATTTGGGGCAGCTGGGAAACTGTTGTTTTGTATTAGATTCAACCTCTAAGATATGCCTCTGTTTCAGTTCATACCTGTGCAACAGATTCAAATAAGTGGAGGTGAGAGGGCTCTGCAAAGCGAGCCCCACAAGCTCTGGGATGCTCTCTTCACATAAGGTATCCATGCATGATTGTTCACCTTCCACTGCCACCAGGGCTAACCACTGCAAGTCCAAGGGGCTGTGGTACATATGGACATAAGGTCACCTATTTAAACACACCACTGAAATGATCTTGGGCAGAGTTTTAGGAAAAAACAAAAAAAAAAAAAAAGAAAAACCCCCCCCAAAACCCAAACCAACACCAGAAAGCAAGAAAAAAAAAGAAGAAAAAAAGAAATTGCTGTCTCCCCTTTTGTGCACAAGCAAGATGAAACTAGACCAGTAACATAGAAAAGTCCCACCAATGCCCAGGTGTTTGTATTGAGGGGTGTTGAAATGGGAAGGGAGTTGAGAAAAACCCAAAGAACACAGGGAAAATCATCTATGTGATTGTGGAAATGCTAAGGGAACTCCATACCAGCAACCAGGAGTTTTTAACATCTTTGTCAGCAACACAAACAGTGGGAGCAAATGCACCCTCAGCAAGTTTGCAGATGACACCAGGCTGTGTGGTATGGTCAACACTGGAGAGAAGGGATGCCATTTGAAGGGACCTCGACAGGCTTCAGAGGATGGCCGGTGCAAACCCCATAAAGTTCAGTGAGACCATGTGCAAGGTCCTAAACCTGGATGGAAGCAATCCCAAGAATAAATACATGCTGGGCAGAGATTGGACCAAGACTGCACCTGGGGAGAAGACTACTCCTGGGGAGAACAACTTGAGCATGTTTGTGGACAAGAAGCTCAACAGACCTGGCAATGTGTGCTTGCAGCCAGAAGGCAAATCAAATCATGGGTTTTGTCAAAAGAGGCATGATCAGCAGTGTGGGGGAGTTGATTCTCCCTCTTTAGTCTCTAGCTAAGACCCCACCTGGAGTGCTGCATCCAGCTGTGGGGCTTCCAAGCAATGCATGGACCTGTTGGAACTAGTCCAGAGGAGAGCCACCAAGTTGATTACAGGGATGGAGCACCTCTCCTATGAAGGCAGGCTGAAGGAGTTCAGGCTATTCAGACTGGAGAAGAGAAGCCTCTAGGGAGGCCTTAGAGCAGCATTCCAATATGTGAAGGGGACTTGAGAGAAGGCTGAGGAGGGACTTTTCACACGGACATGTAGTGATAGGACAAGGGGAAATGGCCTTAAGATGAAGGAAGGTATGTGTGGATTAGATATTAGGAACTAATTTTTTTACCACAAGAGTGATGAGGCACTGGGCACAGGTTGTCCAGAGAGCTTATAGAGTCCCCGTATTCAGAAATGTTCAAGGCCAGGTTGGATGGGGACGCTGAGTAACGTGGTCTAGTGGAAGGTGTCCCTGCCCATAACAGGGTGTTGGAACTACATGATCTTTAAGGTTCCTTCCAACCCCAACTGTTGTCAGATTTTTATGACTCCTTTCTCCACACTCACCTGAGCTGCAGGTTGTGCTTCCTGTCTGCTCTCAAAGTCCCTGTAAATCCTTGACTGCAGCAAGCCCTCCACTTGGAGCTGCTTGCAGAAAAACTTGACAGGAGGAATATTTAAAAAGACATCACTCAATTTCAGAGCTATATATAGTACACCAGCTTGTATGCAAAAAGCAGACTGGAAGGGAGGGAAAGCAGACAAACAAAAAGGAAACTTGAAAATCATTACAGAATGAATTTTCTTGGAATGAAAATTTATGTATGGCTGCAATCTCTATTTATGTATACAGATATAATTGCACACACATATTTTCCAAATAGAACTTAAATTTTTAAAGCTCAGAATTGAACTCTTAACATTTCTTCTCCCCCCACCCCCCAAAATAGCCAAGTGGGATGGATTTATTGGTCTGAGAGAAAGGAAAAAATCTGAATTTTTCAGAAGACACTGTTTTAATTTCTGTTATAGTTTCAAAAAATCTTTAATGGAATTTATTTTTTCTCTCCCTTACCAATATAAGTCTGGGAGCTGAAGCCCTGCCCCATTATCTGCTCCTAGAACCAGCTACAGCTAACAAGAGGGTGGCTGATAGTTTTGCATTCCAACTTAATGGTTGGGGAGGACTTGGGGAGGTGGGCAGGTGGGTAGAGAGGTTTGTCTGGTTTTTTTGCCACACTTCTCTCCTCTGGCTACAGTGTGTGTGCCAGACAGCATTTGCTGGGCTGGTGGATGCACTTGGAGGGAGCTCCATTAGCTCGGTCCCCCAATCACTGCTACCTGAATTTCTACAGACTCCTTGAGGGCTGACCACCCATAATCCCCCAACACTTTAGGACAAAGGATGAGAGGGTCTTTACACTGCCCACAGGAAAGGTTTCATCACATCCTTGTGGCCGCCATTCCCACATGAGTATTTTTGGAACCAGAACTTCTCCCCGGTTGCCTCAATGGAGTTCGCGAGTGGCTTTCATGGTCACTGCCCACCAAGGCATGGCATCGCTTCCCACTGCCTGTAAATGCAACTGCACCGAAGGGGCAGAGATAGGACTTGATCTGTTTTAAAGTTTTGGTTACTGTGTTGTGGTTTGTTCTGTTCTGGGTTTTTTGGTTTTGTAGTAAAGAACTGTTATCCTTTTCTGTACATTTTCTGATTAAAGTCTCTTAATTTCAAAGGTCGTGGTGGTTTTTGGGAAGAGGCCTCTTCCCAGTCCAGATAGACATCTTAGTTTTGTTTTAAACTGAGGCAATTTCTTATCTGGTTTAGTAGAAATTTCATTGATTGGGATATTAAAGATGGATATGTCTTCTTTTACCTGAAGATAATCTTGCCTTAAGTTATATTAACTGTGCTTGGAAATTTCTATATATGCTTCTCTGTAAACCACAATAAAGATATATGAGTTATTTAAATTTCTTCTGCCTGTCTGTGTAAAATAATTTATTAAAATCTGAAATTGGATGGAAGTTTTGCTACTGACTTAACCAAACCACTATTTTACTCAGTGAGTTTTTTCATTTATACATTTCATTAGGCCTAAGGTTTTTTATTAAAAGAAAGGACTAAAATGCTTTGAGATGCACTGCAGTCCTACAGTGTTTAAATAAATTTTAGTATCATAGGTAATGTTTGTCAAATAATGAAGTGCAACTTTTTTCTATAAGATTTAGCATATAGATTAGTAACATAATTTAGGTGTCATTATATGGCATTTGACCGGCAACTTTTTTGTAATTTTATTTCCTTTTCAGAAAATGAAATGAATTTGCTTACTTCCATTGGCTTAATCTGTTCTGTTCATCTTTAAATATGCTTGAATCTAGAAATAGCAAACAATAAGGAATGTATGCCTACTGGTGTCAGAGAGGAATCTTCTCTAAAGTAACAAGAGCACAGAAGATCAAATAGCTTATACATATACAGGTTTTGTCTATACTTGTACCTATGTGTATGTATGTACATGGACAGAGATATACATAAAGTTAAGGCATATAGAGGTAAAATGCCTTAGGTATAAAACTACTGTAGATACTGAGAGGGGGCATTGACATTGAGGAGAAAAAAACCAGATCTTTGAAATTCAGGTGAGAAGATCATGTGTTATTTTCATTTTTGCTTGTGTTATCACTTGCTTCCCCTCTCTCTGCCTGTCTGCCCAGACTGTGAGGTCTTCTGTCATCTCAGCTCAGTTCCTCAGGTGTGACCCCACATTAAGTAATCTTGAATGAAAAGAAAGTACCGGTTTCCCATGTTTCTCTGGGAAGGCCAATTCTTTAGACTAACATTCTGAGGAAATTCATGAAGAAACCAACAGGGAACACTGCAGTCATTTGTTTCTTAGGAAGCTATAACTTGTTGTTTTGAAATTAAAAACATTCCTTAAAAAAAAGATAAAGTTGTTGGATTGTCTGTGAGTGAGAAACCTCAACAAAAAGGGATACATTCAATTTAGAAAATATATTAACTTATTCAGAAAAAAACTGTCCCTTGAAAGGATCAACAGATAAGCACCCTGAATCAATCTTGCTACATCGCTTGAAAAACTCACCCATTATTTCATTAAAGATGTGATATTACTCCTTCCAATTTCTAAGTCCAACAATTCACCATGTTGGGGCAAGCTGCTCTTTAGGACATACCCTTTTCCAGGCAAAATCTCAGTTCTAATGTTTGTCAGTAAAGTCTTGTGCTGCTTTTAAGGAGGTGTTGCCCTAAAGACGTAGCAGCTCCTATCTATCTAAAGTAGACCTATATATCTGACTCCTGCTAAGACTTCACGCAGATGCGATGATCTCATACTTTTGAGAGCATGTTATATTGTGGTAGTCCCTGTAAAAAGCTTTCTGGGAGATATATCTGTGTTTCAGTGCCAGGGAAGTGATATGTGTTAGCACCAGTCTTGAGAATGGTAGGACACGCAACAGAAAATACATATGTTGCCTGCACTTTTTTATGAAAGCAGTTTAGGGCAGGTGTAGAACCCGGCTTTGGAGCAGATATCACTTATGTAATCCCTTGGATTGTGTTTCACTTAAACCCTTTATTTTTTTCTTCTTTCCTTACCTTAAATGAATATGACCAAGATCACAAAATTTGTGTGGGAACCTGCATTTCAGCCAGGATCCTCAGGCAGTGCTGAACTTGAGTCTTCACTTGTGCAGGAGGCAGGTGTATTCCCTTTGTCTCTAAACTCTTGTCCTAGAAAATTCAAATCAGGTGTCTATGCTCATCTGCTTGTTTTTGTCTCCAGCTATGCTTTTCTAAATTAAATTTTCAGTCCTTAGTCAGCAATATTCTTTCAAAAATGCAGTAGAGGGTCTGAATGCAGAGAGCGGAGGGAGCAATTGGGACAAGTCTGGGAATGAAGACTCCCCCAGGACCACACTTCTTCCCAAACCCAGGGTTCCTGTCTCTGGCCCTGCAGAGAGGAAGGGTGGGCAGAGAAACACTCCCTAACAAACCCCAATCCTTGCTCAACAGAAGCAAAACACAAAGAATATGGAATGCCGTTTTCAAAAGACAATTTGGGACCTAAATGAAATATTTAACCAGTGATCCCTGGATCATGGTGCCTTCAACTTAGCTCATCATCATTATGCTGGTGACCAGGTCCAGTGTACTCACTTATATTTTTCTCCATATATTGCTGCAGAGAAGAGTTCAAGTAAAGTTGCGTTTTTCAGGGCAGTGCGCTCTGAAACCAGTTAAATTGTTGTTTTAATCACTCTACCAATCAGTGTGTGGCAAAACTGCTGCAATGGCCTTTATTCTGTCTATGCCCCTGTTGCATGAGTTGTCATATTTATTTAATTAACAAAACACATGTAAATTGTCAGAGCTTGTCTATTAAACTACAAGGACTACGATACCTCAGTTGGGGCAATTTTTTGAGTTTCCTTATGTTACTACTTTTTCCTTTTTCTACTCCGTTCTTGTGAGAACCCACTAGAATATTGTGTCCAGCTCAAAGCCCCCCAACATAAGGTTGTGGACCTGCAGAAATGAGTCCAAAGGAGGGTCACAAAGATGATCAGAGGCCTGGAGCAACTCTCCTATGAAGACAGGCTGAAGCAGAAACCCAGAGAAGGCACTGAGATTACCTTAGAACAGCCTTTCAGTGATTAAAGGAGGTTTACAAGAAAGTTGGAGAGGGACTTTTCACAAGGGCATATAGTGATAAGGACAGGTAGGAATGGCTTTAAACTGAAAAGAGGGTAGGTTTAAATTAGAAATTAGGAAGAAATTCTTTACTGTGAGAGTGTTGAGGGACTGGAACACATTGCCCAGAGAAGATGTGAATGCCCCATCCCTGAAGGTGTTCAGGGCCAGGGTGGATGGGGGTCTGAGCAACCTGGTCTAGTGGGATGTGTCCCTGCCCATGGCAGAGGGAATTAGAACTTAATGATTTTTAAAGTTCCTTTCAATCCAAACCATTCTATGGTTCTCTGATTCCATGATTTCTGCACAAAGACAGATCATTTGATTTCAACAGATTTCTTTTTCAAGATGAAGTTAAATATTAAAGTTGCCTTTAATAAAATGCTGCTTGCAGCTGACAGTTCCTGGAGGGTTTCTCAGCTCTTGCTCATGTTTTCCTGACTGTGGAACCCCCTGCCCAGCTTGTTATAGTGCTCAGCCCTCAGAATTTACTGTTGCCATCGCTGTTGTTGCAGCTGTTGCTGCTAACACTGCTGTCACCACTCACCTCAGTGACTGACACATACATTCATAAATATATACACTCAAGGATTTGTACTAGTTTCATCTTCTATGCACACAGGTTACACATTCGGAGTGAACTCACGGCCATCACTGTTTCTGTGCATAACACTGAAAAGACTCATGCAATCTCTGCATACAGGGCATCCTGTGTGTTTTGTAGCTTTTAATCTTTCAGGTTTTTTACAGGGAAATGTTTTGTTGCCTTGTCATTTGGACTTCATAGGGATGACCCTAGGTGTACCTACAGTAAACAGACAAATGTCCCACATCTGTGGTGTGAATTGTATTTGCAGACCTGTTGTCTTCACTTCCTATTCTGAAATAAAACAGACATCTGTTTTCAATGTTTTCAGTACCTGCTACAAAATGCAAACAAGTAACAACAGATTGATCTAAAATGAATCAACACACTTTTATAGTCAATTGTAAACTAATTTTTTTCTGGGTATGTTTGTGGTAGAAAATCTGGCTAAATTGCTGCAATGGGGCAAAACATTGCACATTTTGTAAAGACACCAGGCAAAACTCTGTATTGGACAAGGAGGGTGGAGAAAGCTGTGGAATTTTAAGAATAACCTTTCATGACTCAGAGTAGAAACACTAAGATGTACTACATTTAAAAGAAGGGTGTTTATGCAAATATGCCTAAGTCAGCATAGAAGGACATTGGTGTCACTCTATTGTATGTTACAGCAGCAATATGAAAACTGCAAACAGTTTTAATTATTATATGATAACTGATACACAAAGTTTTATTGACTTATAACACTCATAAAACACTGCAACATGGAACCGTCATTCTTTTAATAGCATGTTTAAATTGTTTCACTGAACTGATATTTGAGAAGCTGTGGCAATTGAGACAATTTTCAGAAGAATTTATTGACATCTGGGGATAACACCCTTGTTCACATAATGAGGCATCTTAGAAAATTGAAATTCAGCTAATGGAGATTTCAGAGTGAATTTGCCTAAATCGAATACAAAATAAAATCTTTATCTGGGGACATAAATAACAACATTATTTTCAGACTTGTGAGTGTCTGAATTTTCTGTTGGAGAAACTCTTGTTTCTCAGTAAAGCTGAATATCTTATGCAGGTGGCAACATACAACTTTAGGTGTTAGGTTTAAGTAACTATTTGAAAGTGAGTCTCACAGTGCTATAGTAAGACATCTGAAAGTAGACTTGTGATGCTACAGAAAGTTAAGTTTGGTGGACATTTTTGTAAATAAGGGTGATATTTTTATAAAAGACTTTTGCCAATACAAAGAAGGTTTTAGTAAAAACAGATGCTGGCAAAGAAGTCATTTAGATGGTGAAAGGTCTTCTTCTTTTGCAAATACACAATGAAGTGATCTCCTCTTTGGGGCCTGATTTATTGCACCAGTTCAGCACATGCTTTACCTTAGACACTACAATCCCACCAAAATCAGATTGAAGTATAACATGCACTTAAAATTAGGTAATGTCAAGTACATTGCTGGAGTCAGAAAGCCTTCAGCTGCTAAAGAATTATATTGGAGAGCTGCAGACATTTAAAGAGCAAGTCCCAGGACTTTGAAAAGTCATTTTCAAATAAACTTTCCCGACTATATTATAACCAGTTTTGTTATTCCTCTTAAATAGTTTGTACTATTAGAATATAACTTTTATTGTGTTCAAAGCAGAAGTCAAATGGAATTGCTTTTGTTGACATGAGTATTCAGAGAGCAACTGTTTCCTTATCTTTTAATAAATATAACAAAAACTGTTCAAAATATTGTTTTAACATGCTTTGCCTTTGCAAGTAGTGAACTCTTGAAATAAACTTGCTAATAGCTGTCTCAGAGTAAATCATGAGTCCTGTCCTGGGAGGTTAGGAGGAAAGGCTGTTAGTAGAATGTGGGACTAGTGTTAGGGGTCAGCTCTAGTTCATTAATGGCCAGTCAGGCATTAATGCAATTGTGAAAAAAAGGGACAAAATGCAAAGTACATGCTGCAGGGTGTGGTTTGTAAAAGACCTGCTGCTTCTGCTGACTTTAAGCCACAGAGGACATCTTTGTAGAGCAGTGTGTGATTTTTTGTAGTGTCATGGAAATCCTGATGCTTTACCAATTTTCCTGTTTCTCCTTCCACCTCTTCCTCCTTTCAGTTCTGCTGTTGTGTGGGTTTTAGGTGAGTGATCTTTAAGGGAAACAAGACACCAGACTGGAAACAAAAGGCCCACAGCAATCTGATGTGTTCTTGACCTTCTGTTAAGGTTGTTTAAATAGGTGCCATAAATAAGTGAAGAGTTCAGGGTAAAGTTTTTCAGCCAGGAAAAGGTTTTGAAATGGATCTGCAAAGAAATAAATTGTTCTTTTTTGTAGTCATTTGCTTTCCTTCTTTCTTGTCCACTTCTATCTTGTTTTACTCCTTGTATTTTTGGCAATGGCACTCAGTTGTTATCCAAGCCTTCCCATGGGGCTGGCTCAAAGGACACGTTCTCATGTCCTCCCCATTCTTCCCTACAAGAGCTTTGCCGCTCAGGGCTTCAGGGGCGTCTCCCACTCCAAAACTGCTGACCCTCTGCTTAGCATCCTCCTGGTTAGTTTGGATCAGTGTGTTAGACAGAGACTGCATCACAAGTGTAAATTTAAATGTTTATGCTCCCAGAAGGAGGCATGAAAAGCTTACTTCCTTTCTCCCCTTTCCTCTACATCAAATGAAATCTAACTTTACCAATAAGGGATAAAATTTTCTCATGAAAGTCCTGGCCACTACTCGTACAACATTCACTGTAAAGACTTGGAATCATTGTAAAGTGAAATCAAGACAGTAGATTGACTAGAAATCTCTCTGCTGCTACAGTGTTCAAGATTATAAATACAGGTGCTTTTGAAGCATCCTTGTCAAATGTGAGACTCTCAAAATGCACTTATTATCAGATTATATTTGTCTGTAATACATTTTTGCTCACTTAATGAAGGGCGTAACATTTGAAGGATGGTTTGTCCTTGTGGGAGAAAGACATAAACAATCTGATATATGAATAACAATTCAAGAGGCTGAACATTTGTTTCCATTTTCATAGCTAAGAACCAATCCAAAAGACAAATATCTGGTACTCATCTGATTAGCTGTAGCAGTCCTTACAATTTTGTCAGAACTGAGAAGGAAATGCAATTTTTAACAGTCACTACTAGCTACCAGGATCCTTCACATGTATATGTCCAAGTCTGGTCATCTGTCTTTGTAAGGGCTGGAATTGTGGCTGATGATGGATGCAGTTACTCACACAGAGGAACACACTTCTAAATTTTGCTCATAGGCAATATTTTAGTTCTATCAATTCTTTTGTTAGTTAGTTTGGATGGCTAGGCTCCTGCATTTTCTTTCTTCATTCTAGTTTGGGTATTGTCCCTTTCAATTCATAATTGAAGTCAACCCACCGAAGGCTGTCTTTTGTTTTGATCATGTCCCTCTACACAGCCCCAGTGAGGCTGGATCTGGAGTGCTGTGTCCAGTTCTTGGCTTCTTATGACAAGAGAGACATGTAGCTCCTGGAGGGAGTGCAGCAGAGGGCAACAGAGGTGATTAGGGGACTGGAGCAGCTCTCATGAGAGGAAAGGCTGAGGGAGCTGGGTCTATTCATCCTCAAGAAGAGATGACTGAGAAGGGACCTCATCAATGTATGTAAGTATCTGAAGTGGGGGTGTCAAGAGGATGGACTCAGCTTCTTCTTCTTGGTGCCAAGAAACAGGACAAGAGGCAATGGACAGAAACTGATGCACAGGAAGTTCCACCTGAACATGAGGAAGATCTTCCTTAATGTGTGGGTGACTAAGCACTCGAACAAATTGTCCAGAGAGGTTGTGGAGTCTCTCTCACTGGGGATATTCAAACACTGTCTGGGTGCAATCCTGTGCAATGTGCTCTGGGATGACCCTACGTGAGCAGTGAGGTTGGACCAGGTGACTCACTGTGGTCCCTTCCAACCTTACTGATTCTGTGATTCTCTAGGTAGAAGTTTTGATGGAAAATCCACACCTGCCAGCACTGATGTTATTTTAATTTAGGAGACAGATACTGCAACAGGTCAGTGTACACACTGCAGTAAAGGAACAGCCTCTGTGGGAGGCATAGGCCTGAGAAACACCGAGGTTATAGTGAAATGTACATTTGGCTGTTAAAAAGTCAATTAGAAAGTCCCTCACCTTGACATTTGAATCCTGAGCTGAAGGCTGACAAATATGAATTTATTTTCCAGTGAAATTTCCATTACTTCAATCTGCTAGGGGAACACAGCTTAACTGAATGTATTTAATTAAATACAGACTCACAGTAAACTTTTCCTCCTGAAACTCCCCAGCCCTCCTCTGCCTATGGGCTAAATGCAAGCAAGGTGATGGACTGCACAGCTTCATCACAAGCATTCAGGTGCATCATTGTGTGAGTCTCCAGGCAGGGATTTCAGACAGTCCTGCTGTGTGAAGACCAGTGGTGTGATAGTTTTTTGTAGGCCTTCCCTGGTAATCAGGTCAAAACATAGGAAGTATTCCATCCCATATCTTTACACAATCAAGTATATATACGGTGAAGGAGGAGGTGCTCTTTCCCTCTTTTCCTTCTCAAGTGAGCTCAGACACAAGTCTCGGTGTTCAGTCTCACTTATCTGCATGAGCAAGGCCTGTCTGAGAGTTGTTTGTCTGGGTCGGTGTGAAGGTGAAGAATTTACTTTTCCTAAGGGAAGTCGTGAGATTTTTATAGTGTTTGTTATTTTATTGAGCTAGTTCCTGAGTTTCAATTGTGTATATCTGTTTGTTTTTACCCTTTTTGTGTTCCTTTTCCTTTTCCCCTGCTCCCCTTTCTCCTGTTGGGATCGTTTGTGATTCCTATTCGTATGTATGCAGTGTTTAACTGTATATAAATGTAATATATGTAATATATGTAAATATATATGTATATTTCTACAATTTTCTTTTGCTATTTTTTTTTCTTTTTGGAGAGGGAGGGAGGAAGCTTTCTGGCTGGAATTTGGGTTTGGTATGGAGCCAAGCCAGACTTTCACAAGTAGGTAGACACCATCTTCATGTACACATGGACAGAGCGCCTGGCCATCCAGGCATTTCCTGCTGCAGAACTCACCAAACTGCATGTGATTTTAAGTAGTGAGTGCAACCTCGTCCCACAGGTGCAGAAACAGTAGTTTAGGACAATATTTGTTCCTAGTTAAGAGAACTGAGATATGCTTTTTATGTAGTTCAAGATAATCAACAACACCTCACACATGCTCGGCTTGGATTGGTGCTCAGATAAAGTACAAGAATTCACAGCCCAGTCCAGGACCCTTGAGCAGAGACTCCCATCACCATGTGGCCGCTGACTGGCCATCCTGTTCAAGAGCTCCAATTCTTCACAAGAGCATCATCCTATGAGAAAGATCCTAATAAATCTGGTAGGGATTTTGTTTGTTTGTTTGCTTGCTTTTTAACAAACACTATGTCTGGGGGCTAAAGACTCAGATTGACTGGACACTCCTATTCCTCCCTGTGTTTTGTAACTCTGGATATATAGTGTCTACACAAGCTTACCAAAGAAGTCAGTGTGTTGTGCGTAAAGAGGCACATCCTCCTAAATTCTGTGCAGTATTTAATGCTTTGTGTCTCTGTTACAATGGCCTTGGGTAATGTATCTTATGTTATATGCCTATTATAAAACATGCCTATTATACAAGTCTATTTTTCATTACCTCTTTATTGTAGATGTCATTAAATGTAACTTGGGGAGTTTCCCCCCCCTACATTTGCATTGTACTGAGGGAGCTGCTACAAAATGAAAAGTTAAAAAGCTTACACAGTCAGCAAAAACTTGTTTTTGCAAGACCTGTTAAAGTGTTCAGCTCAGTGTTTCTGATGCTTTGTAGATTACCTGAATTTCATAAAGTATTCTAGACAACACTTCAAAGATCAAATAAGTTCTCAGACAATCTTCTTATTCTGTCTGATCTCTCCCTTTTTCCTCTTCTCATTGAAGGACTCTGACTTCAATGAGTGAAAGAGCAGACCCAGACAGTTTTCTGTCTGGCACTACTTGAATTACTTAGGCAATTTGCCTAAGTGAGTGGTTTACCCTCATGATAATGTGTTTTCATGATAATGTGTTTTCATGTAGTAACTGAAATGAAAGGGCTATAGGAACATGCTATACATTAAATGCATGAAGGTCAAAGCCATCGTTCTCTGTGTGGCAGAGTGCTCCCTGGTTATAGTGAGACGGTATTAAAAACACATTAAAGAAATAACTTTGTTCTGTCTGATGAAACTTCAGACTTGTTAAACTTTTCTAGTGATTTGTTTTATTGATTTTTATTGGCAGAAATACAAGAAAACAAAACTATATTATTTTCAAGCTTGGTTTCACAGGCTTTACTCACTGTTGGTTATTTAAGAGATTCTCAAATCTAAATAAAATTAGACTGTGAATTACATCATACTGTCAAAAACAGGGCATCTTTCCCTATTTTGAAAATGTCTCTACAAACCTGCCATGACTTACAGATCTTTTAGTGGAACGTAGGATAACAGACAAGAATTATACTATATGGGAAAGTTAAATCTAGTTTTCTACACGGGGGATAAAAGTTATGCAATTAACTGTGGATATCTATGTCAACCAAGGAAGGTTTTTCATTTTCAACCATTTCATTAGCCGTGCTAAACACCTGCAACTTCAAATCTGAGATACTCCTAGTTTTAATGTTGTCAGAGTGCTTTCATGGAGGTACTTAATTGTATATATGGGTGCAGCCCCCTCTGAAAACATGACCTTTTTTGAATAGGGTGAAAGAGAGCTCAGTGACTTCTGCCCTTGCTCTGTAACTCAGACTCTTGATTTGCATTTCCTGAGATGTTCTTGATAATGTGCTACCTTTTCAAACAATATATACAGACAGGAGCATTGTTTCAGAAAAGATTGACCATGCTTCACTTAAGTGATAGGTACAGGTTAATTATCTTTTTATACAAGTAATCCTGAAGTGACATGCTAACTAGACAGGGAGAGATGCTAGATACCATGACTGGTCAGAAAGATTGGATGGAAATCGACCTTCTCTAGCAGCAGGAGTCCTAAATATCTCCAACTTTTTTTACTGTGTTCAGCTGAAAGAGATGGAGAATTTCTGATAAAGTTAAATTAGGGCTGTCCAAACTTTATCCCTGCATTTGTCTATCCACAGCTTTCAAATATGAGTTTGGCTGCAAATTAGTGCTGTCATTTTTAAAACATGTGAACAACCAAAGCGTTTCCAAACTGGCATGCAATCTGTTCTGGCTGTTGTGCTGTAGAAAGTGTTGTGGAAAAGACAGTGTTTTGATTTTAAAAACTACGTTTCAACAAATAGTCCTTGGTAAAACCTAATCCCATGTATCTAAGGGATGAAACAGGATTTTTAATACGGGAGGACATGTCAAATGCTTTATACCTCTTACCTCTGTGGGTTTTCTGACATGCCCCTCAAAATATTTTAGAAAGTTCTGTGAAGCTGCTCTCTCTGCTTTTCTTTGTTGCCTATAGGTAGCAATGGCACACTGTTGGCAGCACTGTCACAAATAGTCTTGCAACTATTTAATTCAGTGGAATGGGACTGAAATACAATNTTTTTTTTTTTTTTAAGTCCTTGGCTCTTTTCTTAAAAGCAAGGGCACATCCTTGGCTGCCCTTCCATAATTCTGCACTGCACAGCAGTAGTGGTGCACAAACGTGTCATACAAAAGCAGTTCATGCAGTCACCTTTCCTGGTAGTAGGCAGAAAGCGTAATAGATCTGTGTTGTCTTGTGTTTCAGCTTTCCACACAAGGGCCATTTCTGGATCACATGGACATCAGCCAGTATACATCAATCTTTCCTGTTTGCATGGCTCCTTGAAGAACCGGTGGCCCCTGGAGGCTTGCAGGACTGAAGAGCATAGAGCCATATTATATACCTCAAAATACCCTAGAGGGGAGCTTTGAAGAGTCAAAGCAAAGTTTCCTTAACCAGACTCTAGCTTTTCTTCAAATGCACACAGAGACATGTTGCCCAGAAACAAGCCACTGTCCTTTCACATTTATATTTTCAAATTTGCAAGCTAGGCACAAAATGGAGAACAGCCTAAACAGAGCATGCAACATCTCCCATTTAGAGTCTGAGTTACAGATGAATTATGGACTAAATACCTGATGAGTAATCTCAAAAACATTTTGACAAAAGTCAATGCAGTGGAAATGAGTATGGGTTATCATATTTCCCAGTTCTTTTGAGCAGCTTGACCACAGTGGGCTAGACCTTTCTGGTGCCATCCTAAGTTACAAGAGGGTGGAAATGGTTAGTCAAGCAGGGGTTACTTAATGAAATCAATCTTGAAATGCTGGCATAGTTTGGAGTGATTGCAGATTTCTTTCTAATTTCCTGAGAGGCTGACATTGGACAGTGTGAGCCTCCAAAGTGTAGTTTCTGAAAAGTTTTATGAGCAAATGTACAGATTTTTTGTAGTATGGTGTTTCCTGTGTGCTCTTTAAAGAGTATGAAGACTTAAAAATGAAAATGACCTCTTCTACTTCAAACATTTTGAAAGAATATTACATAATGGGCCATCAAAAGAGAACTTTGTATTGTTTCCAAGGAGCAGTAATAATATATTTCCATAGCAGAGCCTTTCCTCAATTTTAATTTGATGTCAGTATATCAAAAATGTGTTATCTATTGGTTATGTCCAAAGAGGAGGATGCTGTCACCCAGAAAGCATGTGGATTTCTTTAGGGTATCATAGCATCATTTTACATTTTATGTAACACTATGCACAAATCTCCTTCAAGGCAAATAGTTATTCTAACCCCTACTCAATTTCTGATTGAAATACTCATTTTCCCAATCCACAGTAATATGCCCTGTGTATTGACTGACAAATGTTTAAGCATATTTTGGGAAACTCTACCGTGAGTAACAAATGGAGCCATTAGAAAAGCACAGTTCCAGAGAGGACTGTCTGGCAGTACTAAAATTTTGCTTTCAAAGTTCTCACACTTCTTACAGACAGAGAAATGTGGCTTTAATGGCATTCCAGCACTACTAAAGGTTTCTGTAACTACAGACTAAACTCACGTAATTTTGAACTCTGATCTTGGATCATTGTATCTGTTTAGTGCAGAGAGGGTAAGACAAAAAAAATAATATCTCTGTACCCTCATTCCTTAGGTTGTAGCTGTTCTCTAACTGTACCTCCCAACCATCTATGGCTTGATGATGTGGCTCTTCCCTGAAGCACACTGAGTACTTCTTGGAAGTGAAAGATGCCCTAGACAGCAACAACAACAAAATAAACAAATAAAAATCCCAAACAAAAATCTGAGATGGTTGCAATGGAGTGCAAACAAGAGAAGGGAATAGACACTTCAAGTAACCTTAACCTGAGCAGAAATACAGGCAGTTTAACAAGTGTTTTGACACAACTCTTCCTCTCTTCACAGAAGAAAATATAAGCAAGGAAATTGGCGACTCCACCTACCTTATGGGACATTCACCAGTGACACATTTTGAAAGTGGATGGGGAGAAGATGCTCTGCAGAAGGAAATGGGGTTCCTGGCAAATGTATACATGTTGCCCTATTGACTGACAGCCATAATATGAGAGAGAGCTTGAAGAAAGGACCCTTTGAAACAGGTCTGTGCTATGACTCTGGATCTCTGAATGCGACATCACTGACTTCCTTGTAACAGAAAATTGCTGAGACTATAATTTGCATGTTCAGCACATACAAAGAATTGACAGAAAAGATGAGTGTAGCACAAGCCTGCATCTGCGCTATTATGCCAGCTGTATGTGTTTACCCCATGTACTTATGTACTAAAGTTCTCACAAGAGTCATAAATACAATGAAAGATAAAATAATGAATTCTGATTCATCATGGCTCATCCTGACTGAATTGGAGCAAGAATATGCAGTTACTTCTTAAATTATATCTTCTGAGCTTAGACAGCAGCTTTATGAGGCTGAAACTGCCACTTAGAGCTTCACTGAACAAATGTACCTAAATAATGACATTATCAGTAGTAAGGAGGGCAAAATTCAAGGAAATATGAAAAAGGAACCCATCTAGGAATAAAGCCTGGCTATTGTGGGCCACAAAGCCATGGGACTGCAACTAGACTCCACATTTGCCTTCTACTCTCCTTTTGTGGGAACAGAGCTGATTTTCTGCCTGAGCAAACCAGGCACTGAACATTGCACCAGCTGCTAAGTCTAGTCACAGACCTGAGGCAGATCAGAGGGTTTGCTGTGTCCCCAGACAACTATTTTAAATTTGTGTTTTAAATATCAGATGCTGAACATTAAAACTTGCATCTGCATTACTGTATAAGCAAACCTTTAAAAAGCTGTAGAAATTCCAAGTGAGTTCTTACTGTCATTATCTAAACTGATTTAGGTGAAGATGTGTTACATATAGTTTAAGAAAACTTGTCTACTCTGTTGCATATAGTTTAAAATAAACTTGTTTACTTGGAGGAGATTAATATTGAGAGGACTTGAAACCCTGGTAAAGTTATTGGAAGTACTGATGAGATAAAGAAAACAGTCTCATATTTTGATTTATTTAAATCTTTGCTAGCGTCTGAATTATGGTCAAATACTATTTCCCTATTTCTTTTGTTTTTAAATCCCAAAGTTACCAGAGTGTTATTCAAATAAGCAAACAATGAAATTTCTTTAGGATGAATGCAAGCTGTGTGCTAAGAGACAATAGTTGTTACCAGTGATTTATTATCAGACTGTAGGGTTGTATTGAGTGAGGTACCACTGAGGATTTGCCCTAGATGACGGATTTGCAATTAATGATGAACGTGCAGGAATAGAAAACGTATTTATTAACATGTAACATGCAAGCAAAATGGGAGGCACTGCTATCAGCTGGGGGAGTGGGAGGTGGCAGGATAAGAGTTTAAAAAAATAACCCAGCCTGGATGATTTGAAGAAATTAATTCTGTAAAAAGAGAGGGTGGAGTACTGAAGAATGCAAGGCAGCCTCACAAATACTGCACAAAGCAGTATTGTTATAGGTGTTAGGATGGATGGGAAGACAAATGTGAGTCAGTAATCTTGTGCTGTTGTAAGCAAGGCAGACACCATGGAAAGTTTTAGTACCCTAAGATAAAACATATGAAATAATTCTTCCATTCCACACAGGTATTGTGTCTCATTTACATGTGACATTTCCAGAAAGCTGTGGACTAAATCAAGTGAGGCAGTAAGTAGGCAACAAAAATTTTCAGAGCTTTCAAAAAAAATATAACATGCAAGAACTTGAAAGAAATTGAGATTTTTAGCTTCAAAAGAGATAGGGTGAATGCAGGGTTATTCCAAGTCTTAAAAGATATCAAATGCTCCTGCAAAGCCTCCTGTTTTTCTCTGTCTGAGAGCAGTAATACAGTGGCATCAGCTCTTTGAAAACGTATTTATCTCTGCCTAGTGTGTTTTTTTAAGGTTAGATAAACAGCTCTCAAGAATGAGTGCTGATCTTGCTTTGGACAAGTGTGTGGAGAAGATGACCTCTTGAGAGCTTCTTCAGGTCTATTTTTTAGCACTCATAGACAGTTTGGAAAATGTAGCTGTGATCTCATGAAAACCGAGACAAGCTATGCATTTATCTTCTTAGCACTTGGGAGCTGGGTATGCAGTTCTCTTGGATTCCTTTCACATCTCAGCCTCCTTGTTTTGATGATTTGAATTGCTGTTAGGTGTGAAAAAAATTATTTTTGTACCCTCACTAAAATTTGTCAGATTGGAATAGGGGAAAAAATACAGTGTAGGACACAGAAAAGTTTAATTCTTCTGTAAACCAGAATGTTTTAAAATTAGCAGCATATGAATTTGGAGCACTATAGCATGAGGAAAGACTAAGCTTCTGCTAAGTGTTCTTTTTAGAATTACTAGACTAAAAATCATTGATCCTAGAAAATAAAAGACTAACAGACAAGAAGAAAAGAATTATTGTCAGAACTTTTATAAATTAAGGAGTATTTTGTGATACAGTCCTTTATGCTATTTCTGTGTAAACAGTTACAAAAGAAAAGCATTAATATAGATATAGCTTTATTAAGGTGAGCTATGATGACTAGGATGTGTGCATGAACTGTAAACCTCTGTGTCATGGTTCATTGAGTTATGGTTCTGTGTTTTATTTAGTGATAGTAGGTAGATGTGTACCATAGCATTTGATTACTCCTCTCCCTCAGTTGGCAATTTTCTTCCTTCCTCTCAGTATCTTCTTTCATGCCTATCCCAAGTTACTCTAGTATTTCCTTTAGGCACTGCAAGACTTGCTAAAGGTAGTGAAGAATGAAGGTGAAGAAATGTTCCAGTTCTACCTCTTTCCAGAGCCCCTCACATCTATGGTTCGTTGATCTTCAATGGAAGCAAGATCAAGTGACATGGGAAGATTTCAGACATGCTGCTTGCCACTGTAGAGAGAAAATTAGTGCAGCCAAAGCTCAGTTGGAGTTACAGCTGGCCAGAAATGTGACAATAATGGGACAATAAAAAGTCTTTTCAAATACGTTAATGACAATAGGCAGTATGGAAATATCATTGGCCTGTTACAGGATGAGGTTGGTCACCTCACACACAGGGACAGAGACAAGGCAGGGGTGTTTAATGCTTTCTTTGCTTCTGTCTTCAACACGGATGACGGACCAAGAGGGTCTCAGTACCCTGAGCTGAGGACCATGGGTGTGAGAATGATCAACTCCCAGTCAACCCTAAACTTGTGCAGGATCTGCTGCTTCAGATGGATCCCTACAAATCTATGGGGTCTGATGGGATTCATCCCAGAATCCTCAAAGGGCTACCTGACATCATCAGGCAACCTCTCTCGATGATTTCTGAGCAGTCTTGGGAATCCAGACAGGTTCCAGCTGACTGGAAGGTGATGAACATTGTCCCAGTTTTCAGGAAAGCAAGAAGGAGGACCCTGGAAACTACAGGCTTGTCAGTCTCACTTCAGTGCCAGGCAAAGTCACTGGTCACAGCCAACATGGCCTCATGAGAGGAAAGTTCTGTTTATCCAACCTGATTTCCTTCTATGACAAGGTAACCCACCTGACTGATCAAGAACTGATGCCTAAAATCCTGCTGTCCTGGAATACAGGCACTCAGAGAAACATTAATGGAGTAAGATAGACAATTACTTTTATCGGGAGCACAGAGGCACCCACCTCCGTAAGGCCCACACCTGCACTGATGCCCCAAAGAACACCAATGAACCCCAATGATCCTGAAGAACCCTGCCCCCAGTGATTCTAACTTTTTATAATCTTCCAAATAATTAACACATAAGGTATCTATAATCAATTATGATTCCCATTTTCCTCAGTGTACCACACATAAGGTCCCAAGCCTTGCCTCCGCCTGGAGCAGCTCCAAGGGTTCTGGACTCTTCCTTTCTTTTATCTTCAAGTTATCTTGCAGGTGTCTCTCTAAAACACCACAACCTTCAGAAAAGCCCAAGAATGTGTGACAAAATTGCTTCAGTAACCTCCAACACCACTTAATATATGAGCAAAAAGCCTACAACTCCAAAACCCCACAAATCTATAAAATCTACAAAATACACCCCAAAACTTTAGGCGTCAAAGGGAACCCAGCTGATGTAGTCTTTTTGGATTTCAGTAAAGCTTTTGATCCTGTCTCTCACAGGATCCTTC
>VXBX01001782.1:0-29740 GCA_013400415.1 Scytalopus superciliaris | reverse complement strand
TGAGTCAGCAGTGCCCTGGCAGCCAGGAGGGCCAACCCTGTCCTGGGGGCATCAGGCACAGCATCACCAGCCAGGTGAGGGAGGGGATTGTCCTGCTCTGCTCTGCACTGGGGTGGCCTCAGCTTGGATATTGTGGGCAGTTTTGGGCACTGCAATATAGGACAGATATAAAGCTCTTAGAAAGCATCTGAAGTAGGACAATACAGATGGTGAAGGTCTTGAGGAGAAGCTGTATGAGGAGTGGCTGAGGGCACTTAGTCTGTTCACCTGGAGAAGAGGAAACTGAGGGGAGACCTCACTGCAGTTACAACTTCCTTGTGAGGGGCAGAGGAGGAGCAGGCACTCATCTCTTCACTGTGGTGACCAATGACAGAACCTGAGAGAATGGCTTGAAGTTGTGTCAGGGGAGGTTTAGGTGGGATATTAGGGAAAAGGTTCTTTGCCCAGAGGCTGGTTGCGTGCTGGAACAGGCTCTGCAGGGAAGTGATCACAGCAGCAAGCCTGATAGAATTCAAGAAGTGTTTGGACTATGTTCTTGGTACATGGTGTGACTCTTGGGGATGGTATTGTGAAGGGCTAGGACTCAATGCCCCTTGTGGGTCCCTTCCAACATGTCATACTCTGTAACTCCGTGGTTCTGTGATTCTATAATTGTCAGGAACAGGGTTTTATGAAATGACCATAGTAAAGGGATGAAACAGCTACTTTGTGTTTCTGCTATCCACGTCAGGGTAGTAAGGCCACCTAGAGGGAAATGACAGCCCTGAAATTCCAAATCCGCACAGTATATCTCCGTTTTCTTGCAGTGTACATCCTGCTCCATCCTTTATCTCTGAAAAAGACTGGCAGCTTTTCAGGGTCCATTTGCCTCAGAAATGAACTATTTATGAAGTTAAGGCTCATGTCATATAGGAATAACTACAATAATGGCTGTAGTGAACTATGGTATGATAAGATTTCTCTTTGCATAACAACTGAGCATTCACTTGTAGCTTTTGAAGCCTCTGCTTTCTATGAGTTGTCAGCCCAAATCACTTTTGCTACTTAAACAATGCTCTCTGTCTGGGATATAGTTTTATTTAAATTACATAGCTTAATTAAAATGAGTATTTTTTGGGATGATCTACTCAAGTGTGGTCAGTGAGATCAAGGCAGTGTTAAGTAAAAGACATTTGTTTGATGTGATTTCTCGTTGAAGGCAAGATGTGAATGATATCCTTAGTGAGACTTTACAGACATCCTTGCCTTCATTTCTGTGAGAAGAGCTTTAGATAGCCTAGTTTATCAGAGAAAGCTACAAGCAAATAAATGGTATTTATGTTTTCTACCTTATGTACATACACCATTCTGATTTCCTAATGAAGATTTGGGATCCCACTCATTATGTCACCACTGCTATTATTATTGTTCTTGTTAGCACTAGGTTGGAAATAGTCATAGTAATTTAGGATACATATGCTTTCACTAGCAATGAGTTGCAGTCAGTGTCCATAATGTTTCATCACTCATTGTTCTTGTCAATAGTTTCCAAATCAATGTTTCTACAGCATGCAAAATCATGAGCTTTACACTGAAGCCAGTGTACTAAAACCACAGAGGTGTCAATAAAGAATCTCAGTATTCGATTGGCTTAGAATTGTTTGCTGCCTATCTTCTTCTGGCTTTGGTGAGGTCTTCAGCTTACAGGGATGCCCAAGGTGCATCCCAAACCACAGGAAGAAATCTCCCATATGTGGGCAGGGGGAGCTATCAATGTCCACAGACCATGCTGAGCTATACAATTCTTCAGGCTAAATGCAACCACTGTCATGCAGATGCAAATCTCTGTGATCTGAAACTGTACCCCTTAGTAAATATCATCATGAAATCCTGTGTACTCTAGCCTCCTTACTTAATTCCTGCTGGTTCCCTTCTCCAAATAAAGCTCCTCAACAACTTCTACATGACTCCTCATTTACCTATCTTCCAGAGTTTTTCTACTTTTCCTGTAAGGGCACCAACCAAAATCAACCATGATATTAGGGCACTAGGGAACATGTCTAGAAATTTAAAACAATCCTAAAATGTAACTTCAGGTCCCTAGTAGATCTTCCTGTGCTTGTCTATCAGTGCTGCAAAGCTACACTTGAACCACAGGGCAAATATATGTCAAGACTACAAAGATGTTGTGATATTCAGAAAGCAGCTTATCAGCTTGTTCCCCACAGTGGTATGGAGCAGGGCTTCCTTCCAAAACCATAGCAACTCTGCCTTTACTTACTTAAATGAGAAATTAACTGACCATCCCCTCCACTAAGGACATTTCTAAAACACCTACAACTCATGAAAAGACTCCATTATTTTCCAGGTTTCCTTTTCCTGATTCATCAACCACCTCCCAGTTCCCTCTGGAAACACATCTCTTTTTCCCTGTGAAAGGGTTTTTTTCCCTGTGAGCCCTCATGACATCCATAGAAGGCAGCATCTGTGATGGATGCTACATTCTCAAAGATGTGGTGTTGATTTTCATTCCCTTTCTTAATTGTCAGTGTTTGGTAACAACAGAAATTAATGCTGCCATCCAATGGGTGCTCCTGGGACTGCTCTGGGCACACTCTGTCTTAGCTCCCTAAGACTCTTGTTACTTAGCCCTGAAGCGGTTGTCTCTCAGCACTGATTTTTTTGTGTGCCTACCCAAAATGCAACTGCAGCCAAATTACAAATTTTAATGAATGCATAATGGGAGTTATTTAATTTCTACATGTATCTACATGTACATGAAAGCAACAGAAAAAAAAAAAAAACAGAGAAAGCAAGTGTGAAGCTTGTGTTTGCAAACAAAAATCAACTAGAAGTCACTGTTGCCGCTTTTAGGAACCAAGTGCATGGATAAGGAAACACACACAGTGCTCTGTCCTCCTTGTAGCTACACCAGAACTCAGATTTAAGCTCAGTTTGGCTCAGAGCTTTAACCTAGCAACATGTCAGGGACCAAAAGCAGCAGTGATACAGGCAGCTGTACCCTCAAAAGTTCAGGATGTCTGGTTTTGGTTTTTTTTACTTTTTTTCCCAGGTCAGAAAACATATATAGGCTCAATGGGCTCTTCTGAGTGGAAAAGGACAGAACACCAGCCAGTAACTCCCTTGAAATAACTCACTGTAGGGTGAAGGTGTCTGCAGACTGTCCTCAGTCCTTACACAAAGATGCAAGCAGGTGAAGTTTGATAGCAACTACTTCTACATAAAAAGAAAAGACAAGCACTTTTGTGTTCAGTCTGTCATCTCTTAGAACAAGAAAGACAAAAGGTCTTCAATGCATCCTCGAGGACAGATGGGACCCTTACTGCCTATTCCACCAGAATCATGGGGAAGCCCTTCACAGTGGTCCTGGGGAAAGACTTGGTACTTGGCGATGCAGACTCTGTCACTTGCTCTTGGCTGTCAAACACTGGGCTAGAAGCATCTGCACTACACAGGAGAGCACTGCAGTCTCACACTTTGACACCTACACTCCATGCCATAAAAACCTATTACTTAGGATTTAAGTGAGTGAAGTGAAATTCATCGTGTGAAACATTAGCTAAATCCTCAATGCTTTCTCTCAAAGTCCTACATAAATCCAGATGTTCTGATGCATCAAGAAGGACAGACTCAATCTGTTGTACAGCATACATGTGTGCCCTGTTTGATCCTTTGAAATTTCAGAGGTAAGACTCGATTTTAGACTTGCATGATATAAGTCAGTACAAAGATAAGGACATGAAAAAAATCCTGCTTTCCTCTCCTGTTTTGCTGTTGGTCAAACTGAGCCACCTATCTTGCACTGTCAGAACCCTCAAACTCCTCCTGAGAGGCTTGGCTCCTTGAGCAGCTCTGTCAGGGCTGTAGTCCATCCACTGGACAGTCTTGAGACCAAATTATTATGTGCCTTAGACTGCTGGTTTCTTCAAAGAAGAAGGGATCTATTTTTGACTTTTAGGTAAGCACATAGATTATGCTCATTAAAGCATTTTGAGGCAAGTTAGATGAAATGCCTCAGACGTCAATGCAGACTCTTCTTTCTCTGTCTGTTGTGCTGTGTCTAAAAGTGGATTACAGCATTTCCTACTGAGCCAAAAGGGAAAGAAAAAATTGGGGGATAACCAAGGCAATTCAGCTTTAGCACAGACACAGTCTTAGTCAGATGTTAAAAATTACAACAAGGCAAGAAAATGCCTCTGTGGGAGTTCAGTCTCCTGGTGGTATCTATCAAAATAATGTATTGACTCCCCATCCTTCTGACCGTGCTCACTGCTTCAGACACTGTGCCACTGACTGTGGAAGTCACACCATACCTTCCAGGCAGCCCTATAATGTGTCTGCACAGCTGGGAATAGCTTGCAAAGCTCCTGTTGAAGCCTGCTATCAGTCCAGACAGCCCAGGACAATAGGAGACCACAGATACAATTTTTCAACCCTCATTCTTAAAAATCTGAAATTCAGATTTGGACCCATATTGTAAAGTATGAGCCTCGTTGCCTGTTTGTTGTAAGCCCTACCAGGGTGAAACAGGCATGCAGTTGTATGGAAGTAAATATAAGCCTGAGGAATCATTTTTACTTTTGTTATTTTTGCCTGTTACAAGTTTGTTCTTCATAAGGGCTGGGGGGATTTTTCTCCATTCCCTTTCATGTCAAGTTAATCCATAAAGAAGCATTTTCCTTCATTATACTGAATCATTAATGCTGAAAACCTCATAAAACATACATAGGGGTTTTTGTGCTCCACATGTAAACATTTCATAAAGGCAGATATGAAGAAAAACTAATCACATCTTGAGTGCAAACCACAGACTGAAATGCATCCATGTGCTTTAGAAAGGTCTTAAACCTTGAAGAAGAATCCCAAAAATCTCTGTAATCAAACCAGGACCCTGAATATATTCTCAAAATACATGGGAGAGAATATAATTTAGATTTGAAGTCTGTAGTTTCATGGGTTTGGGGCTTTTCTAACACTGTTTACCTTACAAGTGCAACAAAATTTGTGGAGCAAGGCAAAAGAGACAAAATTAGCTGTTTTCTCTCTAAATTATACTGTTAGATGCTGTTCTGGAAGCTGGAAGGATTAGAGATAAGGGCTCCAATACTTTAAGAATCTTTTATTGTTCTGCACAGAACTTCATCTACCTTTAACACAGTCAATGGCTTAGGAGAAAGCTTTGCTTTTTGTGATCAATAAAGCAAAGTGTTAATGTTTTTGAAAGTTCAACTGCAATACCTCTGATTCAATTGTATTAATATAAGTGTAACCTAATAACAGTGCTCAAAAGTTACCAACGATGTAAGAATAATGATAGCCTGTTTGTGAGAAATTTCAGATGTTGTTTCTGAATTTTTATTGAGGTCATAAAGACATAACAATGGCAACTTCAGTGCTGAACCCTGGACATACACCCTTTTCTGTCTCCTCAAAGTCAAATCAAAATTAAACTATACAAATGAATCCTGGGAATCAGCAGGATTTGCCCTTGTGAAATCTCACATGGAGTACTGTGTCCAGGTCTGGATTCCTCAGAACAAGAAGGATATGAACCTATTGGAGTGAGTACAGACGTGGGCCATGAAAATGATCAGAAAGTGGGAATACCTCTCCTGAAGACAGGCTGAGAGAGGTGCGATTGGCTTATAAAAATGAGGGCATGGGCAGGTAGTGATAGGACAAGGCGGAATACTTTTAGCCTAAAAGAAGACAGATATATATTAGATGTTAGCAAGACATTATTTATGGTGAGGGTGGTGAGGCACTGGAACCAGTTAACCAGAGAAGTTGTGGATACCCCATCCCTGGAAGTGTTCAAGGCCAGGCTGAATGGAGCCCAGAGCAACCCAATCTAGTGAAAGATGTCCCTGCCCATGAGAGAGGTTGGAACTAGATGATCTTTAGGGTATTTTCCAGTGCAAATCTATGATAAAAGCTGATGCTTCTCATCTGCTGGACTGACTCCTCAAGTCAGCCCCAGGCAGCAGATAATATGTTCTACTTGAGTGTATGTGAGTGAGCAAATATTTTCATATTAATATATTTTTATTTTCAGACACATGATCTTTAGGAAAACAGAAAAAGTCCTGGTTCTTACAAACTGTCCTTGACCAGTTCTGTTGAGGGAGAATACAATGCAAACAGTCAAACCATGTCTTGTCTGCAAGCTGAACCCAGGTAGGTGATTACTCTCAGACAAGTCCATGGCTGAGATATCTTTTCAGCCTGGAGGATGCAGTTATGTAAGTTTAATTTCATCCCATTTGGTTGTGTGAAGTGCTTAAGTGAAAATTACATGTGAGAAGTTCTGTTGTTATATTCTGCATAGAGACTGGCATTTCTGACCATGAAAGAATATTTGAGGATAAATCACTGCAAAAGGTCCCATTACTCATTGGGGTGAACAAGAAACTGATAACTGTGTCATCAAGTATAGGTTTTCCACAGTTACATTACAATCAGGGGAGCAATTTTGAGACTGTTTTCCTGATCAAAAGAAAAATTTTAAACTGCAAGCATCTTATAGCTCGTTAAATAAGGATCTGTCACTTTAACATAACCAAACCTGGTTCATTTTCAAGCCAGAGTTGTCATTTAGTGTACAGTCATGTCAAAACAGTAATAATATAAGACAAGAATTAGCAAAAACTTTATGAAAGCCCTTTATCAATGCCCTTTATCTATACATTTTGCAAGAGAACCATTAAAAGCACCTGCTACACTTAAAATATGCAAATAAGGAAAGTACCAATAGATGTCACTTAATAGAAGTTGGTATCATTTGGAGGTTTTGTAAGATCAATGTATGTAGCACCCCGTGCACAGCAAACAGCATACTTCAGCTGCTCTTGGCATCAGCATTTGTAGTCCAAATTGTGGCTTCAGCGCTGCAAATTGCTGCATATATGTGTAGAGTATATGTGTGTGTCTGTGTCCATGCTGAATTGTGCTTGTTTTTACATTAGCCCATCAGACCTAAACTAGAAGATGCCTGCCCAGTGCTACTAATTTAGAAAGTGAATGAGGTTGCACAGTTCTCACCTGTGCAAAACAAAAAATAACTTAAATTTGACCCAAAAGGTGTCTGCCACTAATCATATTGCTTTGCACAGGTCTGTGTATTTTTATTCGGAGGTTCAAAATAATTTTTCAAATATAATAAACCAGTGCCTGTTTTGCATGAGTCCTTGTATACATGACATATAAAGGATACTCAAAAGAGAGGAAGAGTGTCTCAAAAACTTACTGTGTACAGTCAGAAAATTAGACTATCTTAATAATTCTCTTAAACAGCCTGCTTCATTTTGGAATATGCTTCTGTTTGTTATGATAAAAAACACAAATAATTCTTTTTCCTATCACAAATCTTAAGGAATTTCCTGTAGTTTAAATATCCACCACCCCTGTGCTAGTTGACTTTATAATTTGATATGCTAGTAGCTTGCCTGTTGTTTCTTTCTTGCTTTATTTCCCAGTTTTAACTCTACTATATTCAACAATTATTCACCACAGAGAATGGCTTGCAGTACACATTCCAAGTGATGCAGTTACAGAAGACTTGCAGAAAAAAATCCTTGACCCTCATGTATTCTTCTTTTCTGAGTTGAAGGCATGAGAGTCTCACAGTTATGTCTATGACACACTATGTGTTTATAGACTATACATATTTCTGTTTATCAATATGCATTTGTTCTGTATTTTTGTATTTATTTCTACTTTATGTGCTTTTCTAAATATATTTATATTTACATTTAAGATTTTTCTTTCTTCTCATTTGGTTATATCTTCTCACTTTGTAAATATTTAGTATTACTTCCAGTTTTCACCCTTGCTATTAAGGATTATTGAAACTGCTGAAACTATTTCACTGAAATACTTGACACAAAGAAGCTGCACCCACAATTTCATAGCTATTTTTATCTGCAGCCTCTTTCCCTGTATTTTGCAACCTCTAATTCTAGCTCCTCCCTGCTGCACAAATGGTAAAATGTTGCCTATGATTTTTTCTTAGCTCCCATTCTATTATATGCTTATCTTTCAGGAAGAGCAGATGTTCCCATATGTGCCCTATCTTTGTCCTCTGATGCTTTTGCTTTGCAAACAGATGATTGTATTTCCATTGCCCTCTGTGTCTGGAGAAAAAGATACAGCACTAAGGAATTTTTCTGTGTTGCTAATCAATGGAGTCTGTAGGCAACTGGGCTGATTCCTTTCCTAGAATGTCTTCATCACTACTATTCCCAGGTATTTTCCCTTAGCTTGTTCTTTATCTCCTCTCCTCTAATCTTAATTTCACCTGGTTTTTTTTTCCTTTTAGCTTCTCAGTCTGATGAAGTAACAAAAACTTATGAAAGTTCACAAAAGGCATGATGCCACTTTGCTGTTTTCCCCCCATTTTTTTGTCACTGCCTCTTAATAACACATGGTGTTGCTGGAAAGCTCTAGGCAGCACCCTGAGGATAAACCAGGGGTGTCATATTGTTTTAACTCCTGCCTGATCTCCACATAGACAGATGTGTGGTAGAGGGAATCTGTGTGGGAGCGCCTGACACAAGTCTTTGGAGTTTTTTGGAGGTGAATGTAAACACAACTCATTAGGCATTCACCTGCAGTCATGATATGGCTCAGCTCTCACTGCAGTGTTTGGTGGTCAAATGCTCCATGAATTCAAAAGCAGTCCCTGTCCCTCCTTGTGCTCCACAAAACCATTCCTGGAACTGTTCTGCACCAATGTGTGGTAGCAGAAATACAGGTTTTGTTGCTAAGCAAACTTAGATTAAACTACATCTCAAACATCTCTCCTCCTTCAGCACACAGGGTCTAAGCACTGAAAGGCCTCCTGTCTTCATTAATAACAAATTTCCTCACCTGTTGGTGGAGATAGTCTTGTGAGACTAATGTGAGAAGAGTTGATTGTAATTGTAAGATATTTTGGGCCTTTGATTCAGTTACCTAAATGCACTTCCATGACAGCTGGTGGTGACAGGGCTAAGAGCAAAATAGGACTGCATCTGCAGAGCAGTCCATGGAACACAGAAAATCTGAAGCTCACACTACATACATTGCAGGGGCTTTATTTTGTCTTAGCTGTAGTCTGGGTCTGTAGGATGGAGAGATGCTACTGGCTGAGTCTCTTCTTTTTGCTTGTTCTTTATGGGAGTGCTCTGACATGAGAACCAAACAGCAGTGTGTGTGGCTAGCCGTCGCGAACGACGATGCTTTTTATGCCTGCGCGAATGGATTTATTACGTGGAGCGCAGCGTGCGCGGAACTGGCCCCACCCCCTTTAGCCCTGGGACACTCTAGCCTTGGCCGGGGCAAGCCCGGACGAAGTTGGCAGAGCGAGACCCGCAGGACTCGAACCGGCGTCCTTCCGAGAAGGAGCACGGATCCAGGGGCGGCGGCTTTACCCACACGGCCACAGCCGCCGGCACCAAACAGCAGTAAACAGGGGCAAACAGGAAACCTGCTTCAAAGCACAAAGCCTAGATGAACTATTATGAGATTTTAGTCTCATTTAGCAACATATAGCAACCAAAGTTTTCTCTTGGTGGGAGTTTGCAGTCTAGATACTCTTCCAAATCTATTCTTAGCTGCTATTTCTCACTGCCATTATTTACTATGGAATCCTTTTGTTCTCATATTTATTCTATAAAGCATTTCCAGATACAGCTGGAATCAGGAATGCTATACAAAATAAAGTCATATTGGAGATTTGTTTCATAAATAGAACATAAGTCCCTATTATTCTTGCCTAGGTATTATGAGACATTAGGCGTTTTATGAAATTTCTGTAACATTTCTGCTCTTTGTGTTACAGTAGGGAATACACATAGATGTCAGGGCCTCATTTGGTATTCAATTACTGCACCCAGCAGCCCCTCCCACAAAGGATATTGCAGGATTAGACAGGGGTCAGAGCAGGGCACTGAAAATATTTAAGCACATGAGAAAACTGGGATTGTTTACTTGTCAAAGTCTGTGAATAAGAGGAGACATGATAAGAGCATACAAAATAATTAATTGTTATAGAGAAGGCAGAGCAGAAGCCTCTATCCTTCCTGTCTCATACCATGCATTACAATGAAGCATTCAAAGAAATCAAAAGGTAGCAAATTCAGACCTAATAAAAGGAAATATTATCCCATACAAAATGTAATTAGACTGGAAGTGATTGCCACTGACTGCCCTGCTGGCCAAGAACATAGGTCAAAGTTAAAGTTCAAAAAGAAAAGAGAATCTGTTCTTTGTATAATAAGGTACATAACAGTAATGCAAAGAGGGAGGAAAAATGTCTCAGAAAATCTTAAGCATTTCTGAGATGCAAACCACTCAGGAACTAATACGAGTAGGATGAGATGGACTATGTGTTTCCTATCTGCATTTCACTGGGTTGCGTTAACCTTCCTGAAAGCACATGGATTGGCCTCTCTCTCAGTGCACCCATCTGGCATCACATATGGAAATCAAAACACAAGACACCTGAAAGTAATACAACAGGCTGTGAACTTCAGTGCAAAACTGGTGGTTACTACTGTCTTTGCTTGCTTAGCTGCAGTGGGGGCAACTGTCAGCACATGGAATGCAGGACCTTACATTGCCTCAGCTCAATTTTCCATGGCTTATCTGGATGCATTATGGTAAAATACAAGGCAAAATGCTGTCATACTTATCTGGTTGTTACTTCATGCATATTTCATAGTCACAGAAAAGGTCATTTCCACTCTGCCTGCTGATATGATTTGGAGGAGAAACAGATATGTCTTTTGCAGCTTGAATTTCTTCACTACAAGGATGACCCATAACCACCTTCAAGGTCTCTAGGTCCATAGCCTTCCACGCCTTGCAGACATGCAGCAGTGGTGACAAGGGGAGGGAAAAAAAGCCTTAAAACCATAGCAGAAGATAAAAGTTGCATTTTTTTTGGCATGAAACTGAAATACTTCAAATCTTGAAAATACTTCAAATGCTTTCAAATACTTGAAATCAGTTCAGAATCCTAAAGGCAGAAAGTGTGAGTGCGAAAGTAATTGACCTACAGGAACAACTCAGTTCCCCAGTAAGGTTTGTCCATCGTCCAGGTAAAAATTCCCTTTCAGCAAGGTGAATATAGGCATATATAAGAAAAGGAATCACACATTTCTCTGCATATAATATGGCATTTATGAATTGGACTATGGATTTTGGATGAGACAGTGATTCAATGGTGCTCTCAATGCAGTGTTTTGGGAGGACGTAGAGAGGTAAGCAATGACCTTACACCCGCACAATGCACATTAAAACAAGAGTCCAATGGACTAACTGTATACAGAAATTTTGTTGTTAGCATACACATTGCTGGGTAACCACAATTAAATAGGTCTCTGAGAACAGAGGAATGAAATAATAAGGTAAATAATCTTTTGCTTCTTCCCCCATGGATGCATGAAACAACTTGAGACAACTTATACTTGTAGAGACTTTTGAGCATCTCCCTCAATGACTGTTGAGAGATTACTCATTTTAGAAAGTGGAAGCCCTTGATGCATTTTTTAGACAATTCTATATATTTTATTTATGTATGTGTTATATATTAAGGATTATTTCAGAAAAACTCTACACTGGAATAATTAATAGTTACTGAAATACAGAATTTTCTAAATATGCTTCAGGATTTTTTACTCTGATTCTCACTTTGGAGCAGGTTTTGGTGATTAAGTACTTGTTTTATACATATTGATAGTGAGAAACTCCATGAAGTTGTAGTTGTAATATGTTATAATATAAATCAGCATGTATTTTAAAAATCATAATAAAGACAAAATGAGAATGATTTGAATTGGTATATTTAGAAATAGTTGTTTTCTACTTCAATTTTAGTTAGAATTTTCTTTTGCATGACAGAAACAAAAAAAGGCTCTTTATTCTTTTAACTGGTTCTGAATGAAACACAAGAAAGCCTTGGAAAATTGATTTCATTAAACCATATGGTACAGTTGGAATAGAGTAATATTCCAAGTTGGTTAAAGTATTTTAAGATGAAATTCAAGAGTTGTCAAAGTGCAGGATCAAATAAGGATAAGAATTAGTGTTTTAGACAAGTATCTCTTAGAATCTCACCTCCCCTTTTTGGTGTACAATAGAACGGAATAGAAGAATTTCAGTTGGAAGAGACCTACAACAATGATCTAGTCCAACTGCCTGACCAATTCAGGGATGAACAAAAGTTAAAGTATAGTCCAAGTGCCTGTTAAACACTGACAGGCTTGCGGCATTGACCACCTCTCAAGAAACCCTGTTCCAAGGTTTAACCACATGTTTCCTAATGTCCAGATGGACCTCCCCTGGCACAGTTTTGAACCATTCCCTGCGCCCTGGTCATTGGAACCCAGGAAGAAGAGATCAGCACCTCCTCTCCATGTCCCCTCCTCAGGAAGCTGTACAGAGCAATGAGGTCACCTCTCATCCCCTTCTCTCCAAACTAGACAGAATCAGGGTCCTCAGGTGCTCCTCACAGGACATGCCTTCCTGTGGACCATTCAAGGTCCTTCTCAAACTGTGTCCCAGCTCACCCAGGACTCAGGGTGAGGTCACACCAATGCTGAGTACAGTGGGATGATCCCCTCTTTTGGCAGCTGGCAATGCCGTGTCTGATGCAGCCCAGGGTGGGGTTTGCCCTCCTGGCTGCCCAGGCACACAGCTGACCCACACTGAGCTGCTGCCAGCCAGCACCCCCAGCTCCCTCTGCAGGGCTGCTCTCCAGACACTCCTCTCCCAGTTTACTGCTGTGTCCAGCAGTACTCCATCCCAGGGGTAAAATCTGGTATTTTTTCTAGTTGAATTTCATGCCACTGATGATTGTCCAATTCTCCAGTCTATCCAGATTTCTCTGCAAAGCTCTTGTCCCTTGAGAGAATGAACAGTACCTCCCAGTTTGGTATTAACAGCACACTTGCTAATGGTGCATTCAACTTCTGCGTCCAAATCACAGATAAACATGCTGAACAGAACTGGCCTTACATTTGAACCCTAAGGAACACCACTTAGTGATCAGTAACCAGTCAGATGTATCCCCATGCACTACAGTCTTTTGAGCTCTGGCCTTCAGCCAGTCCTTCACTCAGCGCACTGTGTATCTGCACAGTTGGACAGCTTATCCAGAAGGATGCTGAGAAGAATAGTATCAAAATCCTTATTAATACAGAGAGAAAACACCTCCCATTCATCCACTAAACAGGCAACTTTATCACTGAAGGATATCAAATTAGTTAAACAGGATTTTCCATTTGTGACTCCATGTTGACTGTGTCTGATAATTGCATTCTTCTCTGAATAATCTTCTCCAAGACTTTTACAGGAATTTAGGTTAGAATAACAAGTTCTTTTTTTAAAAAAAGTTCAAATAAATGAGAAGAGAATGTACTTATAGTCTGTCATTTATGATAAGTAGATAATTTCCAAAAGTGACATTGACATGTTTCCTTACCAGTGAATGACAAGCTCTTCTATGTGAGTGTTCACATAATGTTGAAAAAACTCTGAAATTATTGTAGTTCACTTTAAATGAATCAGGAAATGCTCCTGCTTGCTGTGTGCTGGGTAATTCGCTCCAGTGTTTCACCTGAATGAAACTGAGTTTCACCGTCCCCATCAAAGCAATTAGTATTTGTTGTAATTAATGAGTAGACATCCTATATGGGGTTATTTCCCCCCCCACTTCTGAGAAAGCCTCGTTTTCTTAGAATACCATAGCTCATATAAATGAACACAATATATTTTGTTATTTAAATCCAACTCTTCATCTACCATCTCTGGAAAGAAGAGAAAGAGGTAGAGAGAGAGAATTCATATTCATAGCAGTTTTTCTCACACTTGGCCTTTTTCTAAAACAAAATCAAATTGTTGCTCTCAAGCCACCTGGTAGTATTCTTTAAAGAAATTTTCCCAGTATATTTTCATACCCACCCAGAGAGATGGAGTTCCTGGAACATTTTATCAGTTCAATGAGAGGCTAAGGAATATAAAAGACACAGTGTTTTTTCAGTCAAATTCTTCCTGTTTTGATAACATTATTCTTTATTAAAATAAAAGGTCGTCAGTTTCTCCTGATTCTAGGTCTTGGACTAGCTGTGTAATTCAGATTTCGGTTTGAAAGAGAGATCTCCATCTGTGTACACAGATAAATGGGAAGCAAAGCTGATTCTCATATATTGTGTAAACATGGGGAAAGTTAGCCTTTCTTGAAGAAAGTCAGGAAGTGACATAAAAAGCAGATCAAACCTTGCTGTATGTCTCTGGTTTATTTATATGTATTGTGNTACAGTGGGATGATCCCCTCTTTTGGCAGCTGGCAATGCCGTGTCTGATGCAGCCCAGGGTGGGGTTTGCCCTCCTGGCTGCCCAGGCACACAGCTGACCCACACTGAGCTGCTGCCAGCCAGCACCCCCAGCTCCCTCTGCAGGGCTGCTCTCCAGACACTCCTCTCCCAGTTTACTGCTGTGTCCAGCAGTACTCCATCCCAGGGGTAAAATCTGGTATTTTTTCTAGTTGAATTTCATGCCACTGATGATTGTCCAATTCTCCAGTCTATCCAGATTTCTCTGCAAAGCTCTTGTCCCTTGAGAGAATGAACAGTACCTCCCAGTTTGGTATTAACAGCACACTTGCTAATGGTGCATTCAACTTCTGCGTCCAAATCACAGATAAACATGCTGAACAGAACTGGCCTTACATTTGAACCCTAAGGAACACCACTTAGTGATCAGTAACCAGTCAGATGTATCCCCATGCACTACAGTCTTTTGAGCTCTGGCCTTCAGCCAGTCCTTCACTCAGCGCACTGTGTATCTGCACAGTTGGACAGCTTATCCAGAAGGATGCTGAGAAGAATAGTATCAAAATACTTATTAATACATAGANCCAGTCTATCCAGATTTCTCTGCAAAGCTCTTGTCCCTTGAGAGAATGAACAGTACCTCCCAGTTTGGTATTAACAGCACACTTGCTAATGGTGCATTCAACTTCTGCGTCCAAATCACAGATAAACATGCTGAACAGAACTGGCCTTACATTTGAACCCTAAGGAACACCACTTAGTGATCAGTAACCAGTCAGATGTATCCCCATGCACTACAGTCTTTTGAGCTCTGGCCTTCAGCCAGTCCTTCACTCAGCGCACTGTGTATCTGCACAGTTGGACAGCTTATCCAGAAGGATGCTGAGAAGAATAGTATCAAAATCCTTATTAATACAGAGAGAAAACACCTCCCATTCATCCACTAAACAGGCAACTTTATCACTGAAGGATATCAAATTAGTTAAACAGGATTTTCCATTTGTGACTCCATGTTGACTGTGTCTGATAATTGCATTCTTCTCTGAATAATCTTCTCCAAGACTTTTACAGGAATTTAGGTTAGAATAACAAGTTCTTTTTTTAAAAAAAGTTCAAATAAATGAGAAGAGAATGTACTTATAGTCTGTCATTTATGATAAGTAGATAATTTCCAAAAGTGACATTGACATGTTTCCTTACCAGTGAATGACAAGCTCTTCTATGTGAGTGTTCACATAATGTTGAAAAAACTCTGAAATTATTGTAGTTCACTTTAAATGAATCAGGAAATGCTCCTGCTTGCTGTGTGCTGGGTAATTCGCTCCAGTGTTTCACCTGAATGAAACTGAGTTTCACCGTCCCCATCAAAGCAATTAGTATTTGTTGTAATTAATGAGTAGACATCCTATATGGGGTTATTTCCCCCCCCACTTCTGAGAAAGCCTCGTTTTCTTAGAATACCATAGCTCATATAAATGAACACAATATATTTTGTTATTTAAATCCAACTCTTCATCTACCATCTCTGGAAAGAAGAGAAAGAGGTAGAGAGAGAGAATTCATATTCATAGCAGTTTTTCTCACACTTGGCCTTTTTCTAAAACAAAATCAAATTGTTGCTCTCAAGCCACCTGGTAGTATTCTTTAAAGAAATTTTCCCAGTATATTTTCATACCCACCCAGAGAGATGGAGTTCCTGGAACATTTTATCAGTTCAATGAGAGGCTAAGGAATATAAAAGACACAGTGTTTTTTCAGTCAAATTCTTCCTGTTTTGATAACATTATTCTTTATTAAAATAAAAGGTCGTCAGTTTCTCCTGATTCTAGGTCTTGGACTAGCTGTGTAATTCAGATTTCGGTTTGAAAGAGAGATCTCCATCTGTGTACACAGATAAATGGGAAGCAAAGCTGATTCTCATATATTGTGTAAACATGGGGAAAGTTAGCCTTTCTTGAAGAAAGTCAGGAAGTGACATAAAAAGCAGATCAAACCTTGCTGTATGTCTCTGGTTTATTTATATGTATTGTGGCAAAGCTATTAAAATAACATCAACCTTGTAATGATAAGCTTGAATAAGGCATCTCTGACAAAGAAATAGCACCTAAAACAATGACATATCATGGTTAAGGGTGATATGTGCTGTAATGAAAGATTAACAGCTGTTATATGCCAGCTATGCAGAGAAAGAGATGCTATGGATTATCAATAAAACACTTTCAAATACTCAAAGGGACTGCTTGACCTCAGATCTGTAACTGTCAGTGACTTCAGGGACAACCAGGGTTTTTTGTCAAATCAGATGACTACCTCCTAGTGCTAGGGATAAGGGATGCAAGTAAGTTTCTGTTATGTGAATGTTTCACCTGGACATAGGGCTTTTTTCTTACATATACATATTTTCATATGTAGCAAGCACTGATGTTATTTGAAGCAACTGGGAAAAAAAATACAAATACCTTTACAAATACAAACCTCTTATCTGACATGTATGTTTTGATTTGGTTTGGTTTGGGTTTTTTTAATATACTCAATATATTACAGTTTTAGCACAGCTTAAAAAAAAAAAAAAGTACAAACCCTGTGGCCCAATTAGTAAATGGTTTTCACATCCACCTTCCTGGCAAATGACTTCAATCTCTTGCAGATGTCCTAATTTTGTATATAAAGTATGGACTATCCCATATCAGATCTCTGCCTTAGAGGGTAAAATATTAAACCTTCTTTCTGAGCCTTTGTTTGCTTTTGGAATCACCTGAGACAGTAATAAGTACCTCAAATATGAACCTTACAATCAGAAGAGAAGATCTTCAATTTAACTCAGGGACAATTAAAAATGTCGTTGAGGCAGCATACATCCTTTACTGATAGTGCACTTGGAAATTAAAACAAGCTGGGCATCCCTCACAGCAGGTTTCCTGCTCTTCATTGCCAAAACCCTCCACAATTCTGCCCTTTCCTCCTGTGAGGTGTTGTCCCTGCCCAAATCCTTTTCCATCCCAGACCTGACATCCCTACTTTGTCACATGATGAACCACAAGCCCTATTGCACCAGTGACACAATATAGCACTACTTCATCACTGAGGGTGTCCCTGAGCTCACCTGCTTCACAGCTTTCCTCAGGCTCTACCTACATCAGTGGGGAGACCCACCAACGAGGGAAGAAAACTGCTGACAGTTTGCAATACTGAATATTTTGCACACATACCAATAAGCAGAAAGTGTCTGTACATGGCGGATTGAAACTTCTCTCCCTGCTGTGACAGCATTTATTTCCCACAGCTTTCCACAGTTCTTGGCACAGGAAGATCCCATCCTTTGTGATGGCTGTAGATGCAAAGTGAGTGTGAAGGAAATTCTCATATAAACTTAGCACTGGGTTAACTAGCCTATAATGAAAGATGAGGGGAAGCTCTATTATTCATTATTTGACCTCATCATTTTTCCTGTCCATGTCTGATCTCTGGTGAAGGCAAAGGCTCTTTCAGACTGAAGAACAATCTCTGCATTTGTCACACACCTCCTGGGTTCAGGGTCACACTGTGTACCTCATGCAGCAATAAGACCAGGTGTGACAAGAAAGAGCAGTCTAGGAAGCCACTGGCATTTTTCTGTTACTTACTTTCTTGAAAGATGATTTGACTGGCTGACTCATCTTCCAGCACTGGAGGAATTTAATTTGCTTCACACACAATTCCAGTATTTCTATTTTTCTTGCATAGCGTGGTTCAAGTGCTAGTATAGTTAGTACACTTTCTTTAAGATTGTGATATTCACGGGAGCAAGCAGATGAAATCCTCAGAGGGCAGCCATGATTGATAATAGTCGAGATTTATAAGTGAAACAAGGTCTGGGGCTGTAGCTTAGTCCCATTAAAGGAGCAGGCACATGCTAAAATCACAATCTTTTGGAATGAGCTGCAGTCTCTCATGAAAGTCCAAGGGAAAGAAGATTGACAAAAACTGAAAGGTTCAGAGAAATTGGGTAGTAAAAAACGACCAGCATCTGGTCTCATTGTACCTAGCTTTGTCAGTCCCTAACCCATACAAGTAGCAAAGGTTAACGTAAATTTTGTACCAATATTGTTTTTTAAGAGATAGCAAAAAGCTGTATAACACTTAACTGCTATTCAGAGGAACATTTCTTCAAATGTGGCCAGATAGAAAAGCAGTGTCATTTGTTAATATGAACAAATCACCCTTCAAAATATGTTCTTTCTACAAATAATATAGATTAGCACAAGAATGAAATTGCCACCAATGACAGACTACAGTCACACAGTTAAGGGCATCTTTGAACAAGAGTGCGTTAACTTTTCAGTCTAAAAAACATATCCTAGATTTCACTTGAAGGTAAGGTACAGGATATGTCACATAATTTGTTTTTTGAAAGTCCTTGATCTTATCAAACAGGAGGCATTTTGCATTTCTATTGTTTTATAATGTGCTTTAGTGTTTTGTTAACCATCATGTGAAATATAAGAACTTGGGCTTAAGAAAACAGTCTGCTTTAAATAAAGATCAAGGCAAGTTAATCTGAAAGTTTTATTTCACCCTAAATGCACAATCTGAAGAGTTCAAGCTTAATTTCAAAATTATTTTTCTTTTGTATCACTGTAGCTCATTTCACATATGATGCTACATTCAGTTGTTCAATCTACCATGACATAACACTAACAATGAATAACACTAAAAATTATAAGTTTGGTCATTTTTTCCTTTGTGAGAATAAAGGTGTTCACAGAAGAAATAAGAATGAAAAGTCATGTCTAAAGACATTTGTGTTACTCAGGCCAGATTTGCAAAAGAATGTCTTCTCGGCACTTTTAAAACCTTCATCACTGTTTTTATGCAGAAGCACTGGATCATCTCTGTGTAAAACTATAACATCAGGGATCTGGCATAAAGCTTCCTGCAGTTCTCTCTGTACCACACACTTACACGTTACCATCACGAAAACTGTCCAGGTTTTCTTCCAACATTTCATGGAGGCAAGGAAAATTTTTCCAACTGCATAACTCTGTGATTGTCAAGTGGCACACTATCTACCCATTGCCTGCAGGAGTAACATCATGGAAATAATTGGTATTTTAAGAAAAAGGATAGTGAATTGCACAAGTTTTCCTTGATCTAAAATAATATGTTTAGCTCAATTCTGGAAATTTGAATGCTTTTTAGGTATCATTGCTAGTTAAGTTTTGAAACAAAATGTTCTAAGGTGAAAAATTGGAGTGTTTCACTTTGAAAATGTCAAAACTCTGTGTTCCAGAAAGCACTGCCTTCATCTTGAGCTGCTTAACAACTAGACACAATTTCAAGAGTTGTTTTAGAGATTCCAAGCCATTACTTTTTGGCAGACATAATTCCAACCTTAATATTTCACACAACTGGAATCAGTATAAACACAGCAACATTAAGAGTTTACACTCTGTAAACTCCTCTGAGTGTCCCTAAAATCTGGGGTCTAGCTTTTCTGATGCCAGCAGACATATTTAAATTTTCTTTTTATAATTTTTTTAGCTCAGGGGATGAGTGAAAGAATGCATGATAATTTAGTTTGAATGTCAGTTAATGTACTTGGGCAGGAAATTGTCTGCAACAATTAAATTAAATAACTGTTGTTAGGACTCTGAGGGTAGAGCTTTCTTATTCTACATATGGTTCAGTGAAAACTGCTGGAAGTAAAAGCTCTCAGCCTAAATCTTTTGTTTTCCCTCACTAAGAATACTTGAGTTCTTATGAAGAGGAAAAAAAAAACCACCCATGAAAAAGTCTCACAGCCAATTCCCTGACAGTATCTTTGAATGCAGCAGATAACTGGCAGGTCTGGTGCTGGCGTGGGCAGCAGGAACCTTTCACACTTGTTCACATCACTGTCAGTTTCCTCAGGATGCCGTGAGCAGCACAACCTAATCACCTCCCTGAGTGTGCGTGACAGGCGGAAGACAGAGCACGGATCTTATAAAGTCTTATGCATCTGCTTGAATCCTTTCAGGAAAAAAACCCAAATCATAAAATCACAGAATGCTAAAGGGTTGGAATGGGCCTTAAGTGTCATCTAGTCCCAACATCCTCTGCCATGGGAAGGGACACCTCCCACTAGACCAGGTTGCTCAAGGCCTTATCCAGTCTGGCTTTGAGCACTGCTGGGGTTGGGGCATCCACAAGCTCCCTTGATAGCCTGTTCCAGTGTCTCACCACCCTCACAGTAAAGAATTTTTTCTTAATATCTAACCTAAATTTCCCCTCTTTCAATTTCTACCCATTACTCCTTGTCCTATCTATACTGCTCCCAATGAAGAGTCCCGCTTCAGCTTCCCTGTCAGTTCAGCAGACTGGGATGTTTTTATGAGGCCTCCACACAAACTTCTCTTCTCCAGGCTGAACACCCCCAGCTTCTCAGCCTGCCTTCATAGGGAAGGTGTCCAGTCCTCTTATCAACTTCATGGCTCTCCTCTAGACTTGTTCTAACAATTCAATGACCCTCTTACATTGGGGCATCAGAACTGTATGCAGCAGTCCAGGCAGGGTCTCACCGGAGCAGAGTGGAGAGGCTGAATCACTTCTCTTGACCTGCTGCCCATGGTGTTTTTGATGCAGCCCAGGATGTGGTTGACTTTCTGGGCTGTGATTGCACACTGCCAGCTCATGTTGAGTAATTAGATTTTTAAAAGCTATAAAAAAGGACCATGAGAACATGTATTCTTAATGACTATTTCAATAATTAAATTGTTAAAATTTTCTATGAATTGCTGAAGTTTAGGTAACATGAGACATGAATTCTTATCAGTCATGTGTTTTAGACTTGGTGAAGGCTGATGTCAAAATTGTGCCATCTGTAACTCATGCATTTCCTTAGAAATTACTCTTCTAAACTGCCAGAGGTGAAGGTTCACATACATAAATTTTACTGCTCTTACACATTTGAAATCATACTCAACAGTACCATTGGAACATATCTACTTACCCTATTTCTGTGATTTCAGACATTAAAACTAATTTCAGAGATTACAGGCTGTTGCAATGATACTAGTCATCTTCTGAAATGCATTGTTTTGTCCCCTTCAAGATAATTAGGACTTTGGCATGTCCTTGCAACAGTTGGCTAAAATCATTGCAGTTTGCTAGGATGGCAAACAGTTAGACACACCTAGATTTTCTCTGGGTGTAGTATGTGTCTAGCATACAACTGGAGATAATATAAATTTTAATCAACCTCTATGAAGCCAGTTGAATTATTTATAAGCAAAGAGTTTTTATGCTGCATGGACTTGTTGCTTTTATTGAGTCATATGCCAGTATTTGCCAGCATGATAATCCTTGTCAGAACATATAGATGCTCATATATGAGCATATATATTCATGTAGAAGTTGTGGTTTTGATTAGAACAGAAGCCACATGTGTTTTTTTACATTAAATCACATAATTGCCAATAATACATCTTTCTATCATTCTCTGTCCTTACCTCTCCCCCTAGCCTCCATTCCTGTATCTTCCTTTGCCATTTTTTCCTACATTATATATATAGAATAAGAACTCCTGTATCCAGGATACTCTATATGTATCATATATACATGGTAAAGTAAAAGTTGAATGGCTTATAAACTGTATGCTGTTTCTGAGTGCAGGATGAATTTTCAGTCATTAGACACATCTGTAGGTAGAGCAACCAAAAAGTAGTCACCCAGACTGTTTTTTATGATAGGGATTTTCTCTGATCCTGGCATATCTTCATTCTCCTGTTACCACAAAACATGAAAATCCCATTTTTCCTAGCTTCTGACCCTGTAAGCAAAGCCCTTTTAGAAGACACTAAATCCTGATGTAGCAAATGTAGTTAATCACTGGTCAGACTTCAAATTTGAGTAGCCTCACTGAAACCAATGGGGCTGACCGTGTACCATGAGGTGGGTTCATAACTCAGTGTAATGTTTTGGGCTGACACAAGAATATTTTGTGTCAGGCAACTGAACTCAGCCATGTAGCATCTTAAGACGGTTATGTGCTAACCATTTCTGAAATTTAGGCTTCATGTCAGAGCAGGAAAGATGACAGTTTCAAGAAAATCCTGTCATACTCAGGTGATTTTTTTCAAAATTTATTTTCAAGCTCCTGCTAATAACTGTATTTTGGAAGAAAACACAGATGGATTTCTTTCCTGCTTCAAAATATTATATGCCTCTAATCTGAGAAATACAGTTGACTAAAGTGAATAAAATCAAGACTGAAATTAACTTGTAATATCTACTTCCATTTTGCTCCATTTACTTACTTTATTCCAGGTATGGGTTTGAGGGTACCTGAAAAAAATAAAAACAAAAACCCAAACAACACTTTTTTAAAGACATAATGCACTCCTTTCTGTAATTACGAGTCCTCTTTGACTAAAGTAAAGAAGTGGGGAGGAAAGTCTCTTCCACAATGTCCTTGTTTTATTTAGGAACATTACTTACTGAGTGCTTGTTCATCTTTTTAGAGAGGCGGTCTTCCTCCTATGCATATTTTAACATTGTTTTAGTACTACAGTGATAGAGGCAGATGCTAGATTTTTATGCTCGCCAAGACTGTGATCAGCTGTGTAACGGCAATGTCAGGGCACCTGTACAACATTAGCATTCACTTTTAGATTCAGGTTATAAGTGGAAGCCCATTTGTTTTCCTGAAACTGAAAATTTCTGGTAGGAAGTCTGGTTTTGAATTGCTAATCAATGTGGGAAAAAAAGAGGAATGGATATGCACTGGTTTAAGAATTGTCAGAAACCCATTAGAATGACATACAGTCATCCATTTCAGTGGATTACGTATGTGTGTGTATGTATTTCTATAAATACATACATAAAATTCATAACATGTAAACATTCACATGTATATGTACACACATACATATATAAGCGTGAATGGATATATATATATAGTTGAAGACTGTCTACTGACAGATGTTGCATATGAGGTGCTGTACTGCAAATGTTTCACTGAAGCTGGCATTTAGGATTTGTTTGGTATCTATGCATTCCAACCCACTCTTCAATCCAAAGAGAACCACCAGGCTTTTCAGAGGTTCATATAATCTAGGACATTATAAATTTATACTCAAGATGATGGGGTTTGATTTCTGTACTTGAAAGAAACACAGAAAATTCAAACTGAAAATTGGTGGCATCACAGTCTGAGGGTGACAGATAGATAGAAGCCAATTAAGTCATCAGGAGGTGTCAAGTGTTCCAAATGAAATATTTGTGAAGAAGTGTTAACCTGCATGAAATCACTGTCAGATGGTCTTTCTTCAAAGGAGCTTTTAGACTCACAGTCTCATGGAACCAAGCTGCTGGAAGGGACCACAGGGGGCTGCCTGGATCCCAGTGGTTAAGGACCCAGGACTTTTGCTCATTAATATGAATAATGGCTTAGGGGAGGCTGTCAATGGAGATCATCTCAATATGAGAAGATGAAATGACCTGAAGTTGTGCCAGCAGATGTTTGGATTGGATATTAGGAAAAATTTCTTCACAGAAAGGGTTGTCAAGCACTGGAACAGGATGCCCAGGGAAGCGGTGACTCATCATCCCTGCAGATGTTTAAAAGATATGGCACTGGGGACACAGTTTAGTGGTGGACTTGGTAGCCCAGATGAACAGTTGGACTCCTTGATCTTAAACATCTTCGCCAGTCTGAACAATTCTGTGATTTTATGAATTCATGCTTTCACCTTCCAAAGACATCTTCTTATCCACATCCCCTGAAGATGACAATGCTTCTGGAACACATTTGAAAATTTTTGGATAGGGTTGTGTACAGACACTTGCATGCATATGTTAAGAAAAAGTTTTCCTCTAAGGCTCATAACTTTGGTGTTAGACATAGAGAAAAAGATTATGAACTAGCTAGAGATTGTGAATTATCATAAAAACTAGATATGAAACTGCTGGAGAGTCACTCCCCAAAATGATCTGGAAAGGGCCCTTTCTTTCCTGGTAAGCTATGGTATTCATCTCAAGCAAACAAATAACATGAGGAAGCACTTTAAATGAAAAGTACATCCTATATCACATAAAATACCATATTCAGAAGACAGAGACAAAGACATATGACTCTGGAAGCTCCTTGGAAGACCCCTCTTTAAGCTAAAACAATTGAATATTAATATGCCATCTGAAAGATTCTTTGAAAACAGCAAAATCTCACACCAGTACAATGTATCTAATTTATTTACAGAAGTGGGAACTGTATTTAACAAACCAGAGTGATCTGAATGTTAGTTTCTCACAGAAAATGAAAAGGACTTAACAAGGAGTCTCTCAACTACTCAACAGATGTTACATGCAAAAAGAGACAGTAGAAGCAATGTCTGACAACAAACTACTACTTTGTCTCCTTTACTCAAAAGGCCTACATTTGTGAGGAAGGCCTGAAGTTCAGCCCTTTAAGAGATTTAGAGAACTGGACCTTCATGTAGGGGCCTAAGAATAGGCACTGAATGCCACCTTTGATGCCTGTGGGAATCCTTTCTGGTCTCTGGTTTCAGCCCCAGGTGGAAGGAGGTCTACTTTACCTTATACACTCATGCAGTTTCAGGGGTACGGGGAAGAGCTGGAATCTTTCAGTCACCCTGGTGCCGCAAGATCCATGTTCTTTATTTGGATTTTGCTTTACATGCACAGGCACCACTCCAGTTCACAACCTAAGTTACTATTAAGAGAAATTTATGTTTGTTTCCTTTATTGCTAGTTACAGGGCCAAATTTCATAGCTTTGCTCATACATGCTGCAAATAGGTAAAACTACAATTTTTAATTATTGTTCCCTGTATTATGTAGATCAGAGGACTACCCTACATGAGATCTCACTTGAAACTACTGTGTAACTTCTAAAAATTAATCTCAACAGTACTTTTTTAGCAGCAATCAAGAATCAACTCAGTATTTCACAGATTCTATCAATGCTGTCAATAACATACACTGCTCTAATTTCCTTTTTAATTCTTAATGTAACCTTGGTCACTTTTAGCTTCCAGGCACTGATATACATATACCTTTCTCCAACAGACCAAACACATCAAATGTACATTCCCCATGTAGGCAGTCACAGGTTTCATAGCAGATCAATCCTTTTTCTTCTTTTCAATCCAGTAAACAGACTACGGTCTTTGAAGTATTTTTCTGAAGTATCTCTGTCTTTCCTTTGATTACACCATTAGCTCATCTCTGATCCTTTCCAGAGCTGGACATAGAATTACAGGAGTGATTTTATGAGATTCAGACAAAAAGACTGAAACATTTGTGTGTGCAGTTGCTGAAAACTTTCCAGATCCAGAGTCTTCTGATCTGTTCCCATTTGCAGGCATGAGATGAATTTTGGGTCTATGACTATGAATTTGACTCTGTTGAATTGCACTTCTGTTATAGTTTAAAAATCTTTTATGGAATTATTTTTCTCTCCCTTACCAACACAGGGGTTTGGGAGCTGAAAGCCCAACTCCCACTACCTGCTCCTAGAACCAGCTACAACTACCAAAAGGGTGGCTGATAGCTTTGCATTCTAACCTAATGGCTGGGGAGGACTGGGGAAGGTGGGCAGCGGGAGAGAGAGGTTTTTCCACTTTTTTGCCACACTTGTCTCCTCTGGCTACAGTGTGTGTGCCAGCCACCATTTACTGGGCTGGCGGAAGCACTTGGAGGGAGCTGCACTGGTTCGGCCCCTCAACTCCACACAGTCTGTGCTGTTCTTCAGAGAGAGAGAGAGAGAGAGCAGTAGCCACTGCCTGGATTTGTTACAGATTTCTTGAGGGCTGACATCACCTTCAGGGGAGTTGCTAACACCTCCCACAATGGTTTCAGACAAAGGATGAGGAGATAGTCTTTACACTTTGCCCATGGGAAAAGTTTCAGAGTATCCCTTTGTGGCCACCATTCCCACATGAGTTTTTGGGACCAGTCTCCCTGGTTCTGTCTTTGTCTCACTGCAGCCTGTGAGTGATTTTCACATCCACTGCCTCCCAATGCATGGCATCACCTCATGCTGTCTGTAAATAGAACTGCACTGAGGGGAGAGATAGGAATTAATTTGGTTGAAAGTTTTGGTTACTGTGCTGTTTGTTCTAGTCTGTTTTTTTGGTCTTAAATATATTTGTANTGTGTGTGCCAGCCACCATTTACTGGGCTGGTGGAAGCACTTGGAGGGAGCTGCACTGGTTCGGCCCCTCAACTCCACACAGTCTGTGCTGTTCTTCAGAGAGAGAGAGAGAGAGAGCAGTAGCCACTGCCTGGATTTGTTACAGATTTCTTGAGGGCTGACATCACCTTCAGGGGAGTTGCTAACACCTCCCACAATGGTTTCAGACAAAGGATGAGGAGATAGTCTTTACACTTTGCCCATGGGAAAAGTTTCAGAGTATCCCTTTGTGGCCACCATTCCCACATGAGTTTTTGGGACCAGTCTCCCTGGTTCTGTCTTTGTCTCACTGCAGCCTGTGAGTGATTTTCACATCCACTGCCTCCCAATGCATGGCATCACCTCACACTGGTCTGTAAATAGAACTGCACTGAGGGGAGAGATAGGAATTAATTTGGTTGAAAGTTTTGGTTACTGTGCTGTTTGTTCTAGTCTGTTTTTTTGGTCTTAAATATATTTGTATTAAAGAACAGTTTTCATTTCCTATACATTTTCTGATTAAGTCTCTTAATTTCAAAGGTCGTGGTGGTTTTTGGGAAGAGGCCTCTTCCTAGTCCAGATAGACATCTTAGTTTTCTTTTAAACTGAAGCAATTTCTTTGGAAGAAAGATTATACCAAGTGATTGAGGTCACTCCCTCTCAGTGATTTGTCTTCTACACTGTTTAGCTATCCATAACATTTATATCATCCTCTGTCTCTGTTGGTATAGTTTTTAATTTTTCTTCCAAGTAATTAATACGTAGTATAACCAGTTTTTANCTCATCCCTGGAAATGTTTAAGGTAGGGCTGGTGGGGCTTTGAGCAACCTAGTCTAGTGAAAGGCATTCCTGCAAATGGCAGGAGAGTGAGAACTATGAGATTTTTATTGTCCCTTCCAACCACAATCATTCTGTGATTTGGGAATTCTATTGATTTTATGCTTAATGTGGGCCATGTTGATTTTGGATTGTTCTGATTTCTTAATTAAAATGTCATGAGGTATCAGACCAAATATTTTACAGAAGCCTAAATATGTCAGATTAACACTGTGACCTTTAACAATCAAACCTGTAACCCCAGCAGAAGAGATAACACATTAGTTTTACATGTATTTTTTCAATAAGCTTATATTGATTGTATTAGAGGCCACTACTTTGGATGCCCGTAACAATTATTTTCACATGTTGCAGTCCCCCTGAACATAACAATTGATTATTTTTTTTTTTGCTAGCATACAAAAGGGAAACTGAAAAGAGTGTATTTCCTACAGATATCAATCCACTCAGTGCAAGTACCTTTTTCCCTCCTTAGTTGCTCTTTTGCACAAGGTTTTATGAAGCATATTTTTAAATGGCCTACAATTCAGTCCTTGGGGATTTGGGAAGAGGAATGGAGGGGGCTTATAAATAGACTAGCTAGAGATGTATGTGTTAGCATTTATATTTACAAATTAATGTGCTTTCAGATTAGAGACTTTTTTAAAAAATCAGATCTAGAATATTCTTTTTTTTTTTAATTACAAGATAGGTTGGAGAGATTTTCTGATATCTAGATAAATTTGGGAAATGATCTTTACACATTTATTAAAAAGGTAAGTCTGGCAAGGTAACTTTGTCCCACTGTAGGACAGCAGAATTTTATCAACACTAAGAGTATTTTCAGAACAACATGATATATAACTTACTACATCCAGGGAACAATTTACTATAATCAAAGAAAGCTAAGTGTTTGTATTTTCCAGATTACTTTTTTTGAAGGAATGATAGCAAGAATGCAACATGTGCAAACAAGAGCAGACATAAGACATTCATTATCAGTCCTGAATAGCATTGATCTTAATGATAATTCCACTTGTCTACACAGTGTACTTAGATGTGGGAAAAAAAAAAAAAGCCATGGGATTAGGCTAAATATTGTCATGGTAACAGAAGGAAAGGGAAGCTATTTTAAAAGTGTTTGCCATAAGCAAGAGCAGCAATCATTCTGCAAGTAGCCTTCAACAATAGGTGAAATCTGTTATTAATTTGTTGTTTCTAGAAGAAAAGCAGGAAAATTGAAAATAGTAGAGTGTTCTGGAAACATACTGAATGAAAGGGCTCTTAGTGCTTTTAAGTACTGGTCTATTTATCTTTAAACATATTTAGCATGTACCTTCTTTGTCCTTTTAAAAATTGAACAAGTTAGTTGGTAGATTGTCTAGACTCAGCTATGCTCAAGCATTGAAAGATCAAAGCAAACTTCTTACTTTTAGTAAGAGAAAGCACTATTTCAACTGAGCAGTGGACACCAACTTTTGGAAACTGATAAGATGAGAATTAATTAATTGTAAAAATTTGTGTGATTATTTAATATTGGGGATAATCTGGAAGCAGTATTAACCTGCAAATGAAATGTGCACCAGTACAGTTGTTTTCCACTTCTTTTGTTCAAGTACACCACTGTATCTCACACACCACTACAAGAAAATACTCATAATTCTACTTATAAAAAAGAGGCAAACCAAAATCCAATTGTAGAACTTGAAGGGGGAAAAAAATAAAAACCAATCATGATTTTTACCAGTGAGGGTGGTTACCAGTGAAACAATGGAGAGTTGAATTTTCCCACACAGAGTTTTTGAGACAATCTTTGGAACATTTCTAAGAAGTTGATCACGGACTGTTGAGTGTGCTCTACCTAACATTAGAAGCCTTGTTTGCTCACCTAGGTTAGACAATGCACACACAAATAAAAGCCCTATTGTCCTATGAATCCATGGGATGTTTATACACTTTCTAGGGAAGAAATGGCTTTGAGGCACACACAGCTTTTGCAGTAGGAGATTACAGGTTAATTTATAGTTAAAAGCCTAGATATTTCGTAGGAGTGAAAGAAAGACAAGCAATTACTCTATTTTATTTATCCTGAATGTTATTTCCTTATGTCTTCATAACAAAGAATAGGCAAATAATTAGGAGAGAACAATGCAAGCTTAAGAGTTACCTGATACTACTGAAAACAAAATTCTGGAAGGATAAAACTGTATCACAGAATCATGGAATCACAGAAGATGCTGCATTGGAAGGGACCCACAAGGGTCATTGAGTCCAGCTCCTGGCCCTTCACAAGACCATTCCCAAGAGCCACACCATGCTCCTGAGACTGTTGTTCATGTGCTTCTTGAACTCTGCCAGACTTGGTGCTGTGACCACTTCCCTGCAGTATCCAACTACCCTCTGGGTGAAGACCCTTTTTCTAATATATAACTTAAACTTCCTCTGGCACAACTTCAGGCCA
>VXBX01001781.1:0-10959 GCA_013400415.1 Scytalopus superciliaris | reverse complement strand
AGTGCCCTGGGCTGGGGGACAAGCTCTAGTTGATCAGTCAAATGCTTGAACTCAATGACCTTGGAGGTCTTTTCCAACCTTAATGACCCTGTGGTTCTGTAGAACCCTTCAGGTTGCAAAAGCCCTCTGAGACCACCAAGCCTGGCACTGCCAAGCCCACCACTAAAAAATTATTGGAAAAAACCAGGATCTGACCATGCCAAGAAGATGAACCACAACACACCCCTGACCCTGACCCAAGAATGAAGCCCCTTCTCATCCCAAGACATCTCTGAGGATCTCACCACCCCCTCCTTAACCCCCTGTGCTCCAGGAGCTGTGGGGATGGAGCTGCCCTGTGAGTTTGGGGAGCCAGCAGAGCCTGCTCAGTGCAGTCTGGCTGGGCTGTTGGTGTTGCTAAAGAGCACCACATGGGCATGGGAGCCTGGAACCAGCTGCAGCTCCAAACATGAGAGGAAAAGTGGCTCTGAGCAGACACTGCAAACAGCCCTGCATGTTGGGTTTGGGACTGGGGGGCCTTTAGCTTGTTATTGATCCCCCAATAATCCCAATCAATGAGAAATCACTGCCAAGTTCATCTCCTCCACAGATGTCCTTGGAAAGGCTGCCCTTCCCTTCGTTGCCAGCAGCAGGAATCACCTCTCTCTGCCCTCCCTGGTGCCTGGATTGGCTTCTCCAACACACTCAGAGACTCTTTGCAAGGTCTTATTAGGTATAAACTGAATCTGAACTGAGCAGATTCTCCCAGTACCTGTGGGTGCAGGATCTGCCTTGGAGGGGGCTGGACCCTCCCACGGAGCAGCAGGTTTTAAAACAAATGGAAGCCAGGTGCCTGCTGGCTTTCAGCCTGAAATCCCTGCCCTGTAGCCTTATTTCTCCTTGCACTTGGCTGGCCAGGACAGATGGGCTTCCCAAACCCCACGAGGGTGACAGGGCAGGAGGGGCTTTCAGCACGAGGTGTTTGCACCTGTGCCACAGCCAGGATGACCCTGGGCTAAAAGGAGCTGCTGCCTAGCTCTGAATCGTGATAGCTCTGCTTTTGGTTTTGGCTTATTCTCCTGCTTCAAGCCCTGGATCTTCCCATCCAAGTGTGGAAACATCCTCTGTGACCCTCACCCCTCCCTCCTTGCCAGCCTTTCCACTTGTTGTCCTGCTTTCCCCTTGTCCCCCGTGCCCCGAGGCAGGGACTGCTGCCAGGAGATGTTCAGCTGGTTGGAGACCACCAGCCCCTGCCCTGCTTCCCCCCTTCTCCATGAGAGCTGATGCCTTTCCAACCCTGGCAGAGAGCACAGGGGAAGCGAGGGACGCAGATGCAAAGGAGCAGAGACCAAGTTTTAATTACAACAACCGAGCCCAGAAAGGCCCAGCTCGGTAAATCCCAGAGCTCTGAGTGGGTAAAGCCTGCGCAGATTTCCTTGGGACCACGTGCAGCCCTCCTCCAAAACAGTTTGCTTTTAATCCTTCACAGCAGGGCTTCAATTAAAGAAGAAAGAAAAGTAAACAACAGAGCAGAAATGGCTGAGGATTATTATGTGACAAGAGGGAGACCCGCACAAATGTTTCCCTTCCTTTCTGTAGCTTAGAGGGCAAAAGAGCTGAAAGCAAAGCCACCTATTTCCATGAGAATAAGGCCCACACTTACCCCTTGCTGAAATCCCACAGGGTTTGGTTGTCTCAGTCCCCTCGTGGCTCCTTCAAAGTCCCGTTTAGCAACACGACGTGAATGTTTCATCAACTCTTGAAAGCACAGGAACTGCATTTCCTTGGAATTTGTTATTCCCAACGAAGCCAAGACAACTGTTGCTCTCACAGCTGATAGGCCAGGGAGATCTGGGCTGCATCTGCTCGGGGTGAAAAGAGTGGCCTTGAAGGTCATTTCTGTGATGAATCAAGAGGAAGCTTTTTTAAAAAAAAAAAAAAAGAATCATGATGGCCCCAAAAATGGCATTTTCAGGCCTCCACTTCTTCAAGTGATGAGTTATGCGGTTGTAGGTCACCAGCCTGGCCCCACCTTCCTGCCTGAGCTTCCCCACCTCACACACAGCTGGTTTTGGTCACAGCATCGCCCTGGGAACCAGAACTCTGCAGGGCATTCCCCAAACCCTCCTCAGTCACTGCTTCCCGGGCAGAATTCCCCACCACACGAACAAGGCTTAGCTGATGCTTTTCTGGATGTCCAACATCACAGAAATAAACACCTGGTTGGAAGGGACCTCAAAGGCCACCCAGTGCCACCCCCTGCCATGGGCAGGGACACCTCCCACCAGCCCAGGGTGCTCCAAGCCCTGTCCAACCTGCCCTTGGGCACTTCCAAGGATGGGTTGGGGAGTCCACAACCCCTCTGGGCAACCAAATTTCACCAAAGTCCAAAATGACTCATGATTTTTCCCTATTTTTTTCCCAATTCTTTCCTTCTAAGCAAGAAGTAAAGGAGGCAGGACAAGACAGAAACGTGTTCGTTGAGTGGAAGGATTTGAAGAACTAAAGTTGGTTTTAAAAGCCCCACAAACTACAATCATTATTGTCATACCTGAGCTCAGATTATTCTCTGCACACACAGACCACCTGCCCACATCCCTTAGGAGATGAACTCCCTGCTCAGAAAAGGGTTGTCAGTCCCCAAAAACACGCAGCAGAAGGAGGTTTTCCCGAAGCCACATCTGTTCCCAAGGCAGCCCTGAGTGTCCTTTCCTTGCCAAATCCAGGGGGTGCTGCCCATTTGCCATGAAACCCCCCCTGACCTTGGGGCTGAGCTCGTTTTGGTGCCCTGAAAGGCTTGTCCAAGGACTGAGGATCAGGGAAAATCCATTCCTTTCTCTCTCCACCTGAAGTATTCAAACCCCTGAGGGAGACAGGACTTAAAAGAAAGGGAAACTTTCAAGCTGCACTTGCTGGAATTTTTTATAATTTGTTCACAGAGGAAAAAAAATTAATTAATAAAAAAAACGTGGTTTGCTTGCAAGTGCTCAGCCTGAATAATGAAGAGTTTGGTTGTGTGCATAACCCCCTCTGTCCTGGGTGGAGCCATGGGAGCATCCTGCCCTGGATTTACTTATTTTTCTTTGGATATCCCCACGGTTTGGGGATATCTGGGAGTGGCAGCAGCAGGGGGGGGGTGGGCACAGAGCCCAGGGCCCGCTTGGCATGCAGCAGGGATGCTGCAGAAGGCTCTGTCCTCCTCCCCCCTGTGCAGAGCAGGTGCCCAGCAGAGTGATAACGCCTCTGATAGCGGCCCAAATTCATCAGTGGCCTCTTAATTAACTCCCAAGCAGCCAAATTCCTTCCCTTATCTCTCAGCACACAAAGGAGGCAGCTGAGACAATCCTGCCCGGGAGAGGGATTCGTTAATGCCATGCCAAGGAGCCAGTCCTGGAAGGAAAGCATCCAAGGAAACAAGAAATGCAAATTCATGGTGGTGTCTCTGCAACTTTTCCACCTGGGGTGGCAAAATAAACCTCAGCGTGTGCCTGAAAGATTTTGTGGTACAAAAAAGGAGAGATGTAGGAAAGTTCTTCTGTCCTGGGGACCCTCAAACACATCAGCATGAGGAAAATGCCAAGGAAAGAACATTCAGTGCTCTGAAAAAATTAGCAAGTCGTTCCTAACTCTCATCTCACCCTTAACAAGGGGTTTCTGACCCTATAAACTGGTTCATGGCCCGGGGAGTATTTTACTTGCATCTGACACACACACACACACACATTGAATATTTTCTTCTGGGGCCGTGGTGCCTCGTGGGGAAACTTCCCTGGGGTCTTAGTGGGAGTGTGGAGTTGTGCTAGAAAGACAGAGACAACTTTTGGCTTTGTGACATTAAAATGTAAATAAAAGAGGAGAGATTTAGATAGAATATTAAGAAGGAACTGGTGGCTGGGAGGGTGGGCAGGCCCTGGCCCAGGTTGGGCAGAGAAGCTGTGGCTGCCCCTGGATCCCTGGCAGTGTCCAAGGGCAGGTTGGACGGGGCTTGGAGCACCCTGGGCTGGTGGGAGGTGTCCCTGCCCATGGCAGGGGGTGGCACTGGGTGGGCTTTAATGTCCCTTCCAAGCCAAACCATTCCATGATTTTATCATTCTCTGGCTCTGTGGCCAGTTACCCCACACTGGGGATTCAAACAAATAAAATACAGANTAATGCCATGCCAAGGAGCCAGTCCTGGAAGGAAAGCATCCAAGGAAACAAGAAATGCAAATTCATGGTGGTGTCTCTGCAACTTTTCCACCTGGGGTGGCAAAATAAACCTCAGCGTGTGCCTGAAAGATTTTGTGGTACAAAAAAGGAGAGATGTAGGAAAGTTCTTCTGTCCTGGGGACCCTCAAACACATCAGCATGAGGAAAATGCCAAGGAAAGAACATTCAGTGCTCTGAAAAAATTAGCAAGTCGTTCCTTACTCTCATCTCACCCTTAACAAGGGGTTTCTGACCCTATAAACTGGTTCATGGCCCGGGGAGTATTTTACTTGCATCTGACACACACACACACACACATTGAATATTTTCTTCTGGGGCCGTGGTGCCTCGTGGGGAAACTTCCCTGGGGTCTTAGTGGGAGTGTGGAGTTGTGCTAGAAAGACAGAGACAACTTTTGGCTTTGTGACATTAAAATGTNAGGGAAGGGGCAGCCACAGCTTCTCTGCCCAACCTGGGCCAGGGCCTGCCCACCCTCCCAGCCACCAATTCCTTCCCAAGATCCCCCCCAGCCCTGCCCTCTGGCAGTGGGAAGCCATTCCCTGGGTGCTGTCCCTCCAGGCCTTGTCCCCAGTCCCTGCCCAGCTCTCCTGGAGCCCCTTTAGGCACTGCCAGGGGCTCTCAGGTGTCCCTGGAGCCTTCCCTTCTCCAGGGGAATCCCCCAGCAGGAGCTGCCACAGTGACACACCTCCTGTGCCCCTTCCCTAATTTGCTGCCACAAACCATAATTCACTAGAAAAGTGAATTATGAGGGGTCTTCTCTCTGAGAACCTCCCTGATCTATTTGCTGACACCATGCCTGACATCTTATTTATCCAGCAATGTCCCAACAAAAGAGGATTTATTTGGAATCTGTGAGGATGAGGAAGCACCAAACCGAGGGAAGGAAATAGACACAGCACCAGGTTTGGATGGGAGGGGAAACAATGGATGGGAATTAATCTGCTAATGGAGTTGAAATGTGAGACACTGGGCACCACTTTTTAAAATAAATATCTTTTCAGTAATAGTTTGGACTAAAGGAAGAGCAGGGAGCTGAGGTTTGCTGTGGGCACAGAGATAAAGACTCTGCAGAGGGAAGAATTGGAAATTATCCTGAAAAACAAAATGCCTGAGAGCTGCAAAGGGTGGGATTTAATAAGGTGTGAGAGAGTGTGCTGAGGAGATTAAACAAAAAGTTGGACTAAAAGGGGGGAAATTACTGTTGGGGAATGGTGGAAGAAGAGAAAACATGGATATAGGGAATATTTAACTCCTAAGGAATTGAGGCAAAAATATCCCCTATTAAGATGTTCTGAGCAAGGAGTTTTGGTGCTGGGCAGGAAACTTTGGTGCTGCTGGATCAGACTTGTGAGACCATCCTGAATAGGTCAGACTGATTTTAAGAGGCTAAACCCAAACTGTCACACTTGGAGGAAGGAGATGCTGGAATTGGTACCAGAGTGAGCAGGGAAGGAACAATCTGAATTTGCAGCCAAACTGTGGGATTTGTGTCCCTCTGTTCCAGGGTGTCTGGAATTCAGGTTTGTGCTGCTGGGACAGAATGGTGTGCACAGACTGGGAAAGGCTGCAAGGCATCCTTGCTCCCAGCTTGGGTGTCACCCTAAACCTCCAAGACTTAAAAGGGACCTTTTTTCCCCCAAAAAACCCATAGAGGGAAGCAGTTCTGTGTCAGGTGGGGTGAAGGCTTGTTTGGCTGGGAGCAGGAGGAAGTGCACATGGATGGGAACCTGCTTCAAGGGACAGTGTAGGCAGGAATTTAATGGGCGGGAGTTGGGATCTTACACTGAGAGGAGGGAGGATCCTCAGCTGCCCCCCAAGCTCAAGGACTGTGGGGTGACCTNCCTTCACCCCCATGGATCACAAGAGTGACAACCAGAGCTTCATACTCTTATCCATCTTCTCTGGGCAGGCTCCTGTGATTCTTCTTGAATCCTGGGGTCAGTTTTGGGACCTTCACAAAAGAGACCCGGAGGGGCTGGAGCGTGTGCAGGGAAGGGAACGGAGCTGGGAAGGGGCTGGAGCAGCAGGAGGGGCTGAGGGAGCTGGGGGGGCTCAGCCTGGAGAAAAGGAGCCTCAGGGGGGACCTTCTGGCTCTGCAAGTCCCTGCCAGGAGATGGAAATGAGGTGATCCACTGAAAAGGCTGCATTGAGGGAGCAAGATCTCTCCAAGCACACAACAGCTGGGGAAGGGACAGCAACAGCCAGGCCACTGAGAGGTGGTGACACTGCTCAAGCTGAGCTTTGGCTGGAGAGGAGCTGCCACATCATCCCAGCTCCCAAAACTGGAAATCTCCCCATTTCTTTTCCTCCTGCCATGAAAAAGAGACGTGCAGAAGGGGGAACTCAGAGAAAAAAACCCTGAGGAGAGCTGCTAAAAGCTTAACTAATCCATGTGGGAAGCAGTTCCCACAGGCAGACCCAGAGCAGAGGACTCCACAGGAAAGGCACCGAGATAGCTCCCTAGGAGTGGCAGGGAAGAGAGATTACAGAGATTTCCTCTGTTTGTTCCTCAAACAATATAAGGAGACTCGGCCTGGCTCGGAGCAGGAGCACAGAGCTGCCCTCTGCGTGTGGGGGGTGATCCTGCTGTCCCCCTGGCCCTGCTGTCCCCCTGCCTGTCCCATGGGACAGCACAAGGCACAGATGGAGGGGACTGAAGTGGCTTCAGCATGGCTGGTGGCCATTGCTGACTGAGCAGGGGGACACAGAGCCCTCCCACGGTGACAACTGTGCCACAGACAGCGGCACCTGGGGGGGATGAGCATCCTGCAGCAAACCTGGATGCTCCCCAGAGGAGCAGGAGGACTCTTTGTGTGGCTGTAACATCCTTTAAGGGTGGGCTTTTCCCATGTTTTTATCCACACAGGAGCCAAAGCCAAGGGAAAAGAGCTCTAAGGTGACACAGGTGTGTCTCAGCTGGAGTGGAGGGGCAGCTCCATCTCTGCTCTGTGGGACAGGGACAGCCCCCAGGGAAGGGCTGGGGCTGTGCCAGGGCAGGCTCAGGTGGGATCTCAGGGAAAGGCTCTTCCCCCAGAGGGTGGTGGGCACTGCCCAGGCTCCCCAGGGCAGTGGGCACAGCCCCAAGGCTGCCAGAGCTCCAGGAGCCTTGGGATGATCCTCTGGGGCACAGGGTGGGGTTGCTGGGGTGTCTGTGCAGGGCCAGGAGGTGCACTGGATAGTCCATGTGGGTCCCTTCTCGGGATATTCCATGATTCTGTGAAACCTGCCTATGTCTGTCAGACCTGGGGGAGCTGTGAAGAACACCCACCCAAGGGAGGCAGGAAAACTCCTCCCCTCCCACAGGACAGAACTCCCCAGCTTCTCCCAGAACTGTCAGCCAAGTCAAACGTGTCTGTGCTGTGTCCTCTTACCCTCATTTTCACCCCATCTGTGGTGCCAAACCCCCTCTGGCCCTTGCTGCCCACATCTCCTGCACAAACCAGCACAGGCTGGAGAAGATCAGGAATCCCTCTAACAATTTTTTTCCAGAAAGCCTTGACCCCAAAAAAATTATCTGGGAAAGTGTGGTGATAAGTAGACAGGTGGTGAGACTGTGGGAGTGATGCTGAGCCCTACTAGAGGTCCACCCTCTCTCTTCCAACTCAACCCACAGCCACATCTGGTGGCTGGAGAAGTCACTGGACACAAAGGGGCAAGAGCAGAGCAGGAGTTCAGGTCCACCTTAGCAAACCACCCCTGGGGGGATTTCAAAGCCATGTGGATGTGGCACTTGGGGACATGGGGCAGTGGTGGCCTCGGCAGTGCTGGGGGATGGCTGGGCTCAGTCCTAGAGGTCCTTTCCAAACTAAATGGTTCTGTAATTAATTCTGTATTGCCCTGTTTTAGATATTCTCCAACAGCTGTGTCCCTGCAAGGTCAAGGTCCTGGTTGTCACTGCAGGGCTTGGAAGCCTCAGGGCTGCAAGGCTTGGGGTTCCACTGATGTGTCTAATTCGGGAATACCCTTGGAGTCTCCATTCCATGGGGAATAATGCTGCTTTGCACATTCATGGAATCACAGAATGGTTTGGGATGGAAGGGACCTTAAAGATCCATCTCATCCCACCCCCTGCCATGGGCAGGGACACCTCCCACCAGCCCAGGGTGCTCCAAGCCCCATCCAACCTGCCCTTGGACACTGCCAGGGATCCAGGGGCAGCCACAGCTTCTCTGCCCAACCTGGGCCAGGGCCTGCCCACCCTCCCAGCCAACAATCCCTTCCCAGCATCTCATGTTGGATCATGCAGGGTTTGTGGATGCTGCTCAGGTTTTCCAAGGGTTTTCCTCTATGTGTGTACTTGATGCTACAAAGCAACAGTCTGATTCCAGCTGGAATCAGCTGTGGATCCAATATACTCACCCCAGGAGTGTTTTCATTGGGTTGATTATGGTTGCTGGTGTAACAGGCAGCTCTGGAAACATAAACTCTTATTCTTCATGGATCTCCACAGCCCCATTAAGCTCCATTGTAATCCGGGGGATCCCTGGAGTACAGCAAAATTAATAGCAGTGCCTGTGCATGGCAATTACAACCGGGCAAAACTCAAGACATTCCTTTTTACTGGAAAGTTCAATTCTCTGGAAAACAGCGAGTCAGAATTGCCAGCCCTTAAGAAAACAGGAATCCTGAAAGAAAAGCTCAGAAATCCTCTTTCCTGGCTATTCCCAAACCTGCCCACCGAGCCTCTCTGAGGGAGATCAGCCCCTTTTCATTCGCTCCGAGTGTTGTGCTCGGACCCCCCCACCCCACAAACAGCTGCTCCCCTAATTAGCACCGAGCGGAACAGCTTCTTTTAGCGGCTCATTCCAAATGTCACAGAGCTCCCAGCGGCCAGACACACCTCAGACGAGCAGATAAGATGTTTCATTAGAGCTCTGGCCCCTCTCAATATTGTGGAACGCTGAGAGCAGGCTGAGAGCAGAGCGGGATAGCAGGGAGAAGTCCTGGATAAATTTGGCACCAGGCTGGTGTCCCAGGAACACCATTAGGTGCCATTTTTTAATTTATCCTGTTTTCTTTTTCTATTTTCCCACCTTGAGCAAATTGATTGCCAAGAGAAGTTCTTGGTCTTCCCCAAACTTCATTTTCCTGAGGAGCTGCAGTCCTGACAAACCTGGATTCTCTGTTTGCTGCAGCACCACGTGGTCCATCTCCTGCCCATTTTCCAGCCAAAGAACAAGCCAGGTGTGCCTTAGTCCCTTCTTCCAGGGGTTGGAACTGGGTGGTCTTCAAAGTGGGACCTTCCAAGCCAAACCATTCCATGATTCTGTGATTATAATCTGTGTTTAATCACTGGCTTGTGTAGGAACTGCAGCCCCTGCTATGGGGCATGAGCTTGGGAAACAATTAGAAAACAATCCCTGCTTTGAAAAAATCCCAGTTTAAGTTTATATAATCATAGTCAGGGGTGAAAACAAGAGCAAAGAATGTAGGAAAATGGAAGAAATTGGGAAGGAATTGGTGGCTGGGAGGGTGGGCAGGCCCTGGCCCAGGTTGGGCAGAGAAGCTGTGGCTGCCCCTGGATCCCTGGCAGTGTCCAAGGGCAGGTTGGATGGGGCTTGGAGCACCCTGGGCTGGTGGGAGGTGTCCCTGCCCATGGCAGGGGGTGGCACTGGATGGGCTTTGAGGTCCCTTCTATACCCCCTTCTACAGGGCAGCAAAGCATGGAAATGCACCAGGAATCACACATGCTCTGTAATCACAGAATCGTCATAAAATCGGTATGATCTGTGCTGGAAAGGACCTTGAAGACCATCTCATCCCACCCCCTGCCATGGGCAGGGACACCTCCCACCAGCCCAGGGTGCTCCAAACCCCGTCCAACCTGCCCTTGGACACTGCCAGGGATCCAGGGGCAGCCACAGCTTCTCTGCCCAACCTGGGCCAGGGCCTGCCCACCCTCCCAGCCACCAATTCCTTCCCAAGATCCCCCCCAGCCCTGCCCTCTGGCACTGGGAAGCCATTCCCTGGGTGCTGTCCCTCCAGGCCTTGTCCCCAGTCCCTGCCCAGCTCTCCTGGAGCCCCTTTAGGCACTGCAAGACCACCCAAGACCCTTCTCCTCTCCAGTCTGAACAACCCCAGTTCTCAGCCTTCCCTCACAGGAGAGCTGTTCCATCCCTCTAACAATCCTTGGCTGTTCCTCCCCACTCCTCCAAACAAAAAGGTCACTCCCACTGTCCCTTTGGCTGAGCAGCCTGACACCTCCAGCACCGTGACACAGGGCCAGCTCAGTGATGTCAATGAAATCCTTGCCCAGCCTTCAAAGCCCCCAGTGGTGCCAGGGCAGGGCACAGCTCTTTGCTGGGTTATTGGGAGCTCATCAAACCCATCATCATGCGGTGCCAGCCCCGGGAGCTCAGAGGGCAGGATGTGCCCAGGCTCTGTGGGATGGCTTGTGCTTTTGATCCAAAAAAATAAGAAGGAAAAAAAAAAATAAAGTTAATTCGTTTCTGGTTCAAGTATTCACCTGAAAGAAACAACAAACCAAAGCAAAGGAAAACAAAGGGAAGTCTGACTGAAGGGAAGTGTGGGAAGCCCTGTGTCCCTCATCAGTCTGTGAAAAATAACTGTCCAGTAAGAGAAAGCTCTTGAAAAAAGGTCACCAAAGACAGTGATGCATAAGATGAGGCAACTTGGTGGCAGAGGTGTCTGATGCATGATTTCCCCTACTGTGCCTTCAAACATACCTTGGCACCAACAGCAGCTCCAGCTGCCCAGAGAAGGTGGGGCAGCTCTGCCCAGCAGGACTTTGGGTTGGGATGGGATGGGATG
>VXBX01001779.1:136550-185873 GCA_013400415.1 Scytalopus superciliaris | reverse complement strand
TTCGCGAAGCCCAGCCATGACTGGAAATAACAGTTAGCACTTTCATTGCCCTGCAAATGTACTTTTTTACATCTATGATTTTAGCATAAATGCTACAATATTAGTCCCTTTAATACTTTACTAATTCCTTTCAGCTTCTTGAGCAGTTATACCCCCTTAAGATGCCTTTGATGTTATTCTTAAAATTGCTAACCTCACTTTCTTTGGCATTGTCCAATTTCCATTATTTTCCTTCTTATCCTTTTCTAATAACTTCATTTCATGTTCAATGAAGTTGCTAAGCCTGGATCATACATGTTCCCTGCCTGCGTTTTTGTCCACAATAAAATTAATTTTTATCCATCCATTTTCTGCTGCATTTTCTTATCCTCTCATCTTCCTCAACAAGCACAATATCATTTTTATATGTGTTTCCTTTCTGTGCACAAACAGAAATAATCCAGAACTCAGTTTAACAACAAAGACATAGATAAAACACATTAGAAGACAGCTACTTGCTGCTGCGTACATCCTTGTTCTTGATTTCAGTCTGCTTTTATGTCTTATCACTAAAAATTCCTTCTTTTTCTCTCTTTTAAGTAGTTAAAATATGCATGTGCCAACTGAGCTCCCTACCACTTCTTGTTAAAGAATTAAGGGAAATCCTGTCTACTTTTTCATAGTTTTTGAAGAAAGGTTTTTATTTTCAATTCCTGACCTCTGCAGAGAAAAATCTCCCTGTTTCTTTATTTCTTTTCAAAGTTTCAGGAATATTCTAATGCAAACTCAAACCCAAGTCATCTGCAATTAGGTGATATAGCTGGATAATCTTTTAGCATTTAATATTACACCTTCTCTATGGAAATAAAGAAACTTTTATAATCTTGCTAATTAATATTTATCACCTAAAAAATTTAGCAACCTAAAAGATTACCATGAAATAATTCTCCACTTGTCTGGTTTGCCACTTTCTTGTAACAAACCTAACTTTGACCATTTGTTCCTTTTGTAAAGGTTAGAATAGGTTAGTATTTCCTTGTTGATGAGTTGCGGGAAGTGCTATCAATTGCCACCACAGCAGCATCATTCTGTCAGGTGCAGTACAGGGAAAGACTGAACCTACCTGTATTCTCTTGTTTCATTGTTCTTAGAGTCATTTATCCCAAATCAAACAGCTATATTTTCACTCAAATAAAGCTTCCTCCCTGAATGACTTTTGTCATTGAAATATCTTTACTTCCGTATTTATAGTTGAGTGTAAATGTATAGAAGTAGTTTTATTCAATTGAGTTAAATATTTTCACTTCTTGATTGGCCTTTAGGCCTATGCCTTAGATTACCATATCAAGTACAGCTGAATTAAAGAGAAATTCCCCTGAATTTTGCTAAAGACACTGATTCTGGCCATGATGATAATTGGGATAACAGTGTAATTTAAGAAATAAATAATATTATTCCTTTTCAGAAGACCTTAATGCATAGAGGAGTAAAAAATCTTAATTATTTGAATAATGCTGCTAAAGCAGAGAGGTTGAGAACCTATAGAAGATGGACATAAAACATTCTGTAACAGTAGTACAAATTAAAACCAGGAAGGAAATAAGCAACAGGATAAATCATGCATGCCATGATCTACCTTTTTTCTCTTTTGTTTCAGATTAATATTTTATCTACCTTCACCATAATATCTCAGGACAACCAACGCAGTAAGACTTGAACTGAAACTAAATCAATTGTAATTTGAAATTCCACAAACTTCCAATTTCTCCTAATAGACTAACAGCCAAGGAGAGACACAATTTACGTTACACAACCAAAAATGTGAGGGAGAGAAAGAGTATTCAACAATCTCTCCAGTAAAGGCAGTAATTACAGAGCAAGTAAGTGGTTGCATATGCTGGGAAAGATGAAGGTTCTAAACATAAAAACAAAATTAAAATAAAAATTGTCAAAGTAGAACTAAGTTTCTATAATGGTTTTCCTAAGAGAACAAGAAATACTATGCACAAAGGTAATAGATACAAGGCATACCTTGGACACACAAAGGGAAAAATAGCTTCAGGTAAATCAGAGTTACAGAGGTCAATTTTAAATGGTTAATTTTAAAATGTTTTGCAAACTTTTTCTTATTGTATTTTGACTAATGGATTTTCTAATGAAAATGTAATTTTCATTTAAAAATAATGAAAAGAGGGACTTCATAAAGGACACCGGTAGCAACTTGAACAAACTGGGTGGAAAAAAAAAATTCACCTGAGCTAAAAAAGTAATTTTAAACTTGTCAGAAATCTATCCTAGAGAGTAAACATACTACTTTTATTTCAGTGAAGTCTGGCAGCATTTATGATTCTTGTTTCAATCTAGGTTTAAATCTAAGTTTCTGTCTAAGATTCTTGTTTTTCTATAGGATTAATTATATTAAAAACTAATTATCACTCTGTGATATTAAAAACCTATTAAACTTTAAGTATATGGAGTCCCTGCAGTTCAAGGTATACTTCTGGGCCCAGTATTGAGCCCTGGGAGACACCACTAGTGACAAGCCTCCAATTGGACCCTGTGCCACTGATTATGACTCACTGGGATCTGCCATTCTGCCAGTTACCAATTTTGATTTTTTTAGGGCTGTGTGAATACCATAACACTTTCATGTCCCTGAAGGCTTAGAGATATTTGGTTGCACCTCTGATCTCCACATTCCCAGTTAGCCAGTGCTGTTGTGGTTACCTTGTGATATCTTCCACAAAAATCAGATCTTGAAATTAATTCTATGAAAGTGTTCCAGGTATTGTTTTTTTTCCCCCCCAGAAAAATCTTCCTACTTTCTATTAGGTTTTTGCTCTTTAAACTACAGAAACAATAGATAAACAATTATAAGCATTTTATAGAAACAGTAAAGACATAAAGCATACCTAAGCTATTTTCACATGAACCTTCTGACATTACAGTTTTCCTTTATACTGTATTTTTTTATTATTATTTTTAAATTACCAGTGTGTATAAGCACTTCTGTTATTCTTGTAGGACTGCTTTTTAAATCTCATCCAGTACAGCAATGAAATGATTTAAACTCAGATCTGTTGAGTGGAAAATGTGTTGTGGATTTTTTAAAAATGTAAATCCTGGAGTATGTAAAATGGAAAGAAAAGATGGAAATTACTTTTTACAACAAAAACACTTCTAACTTTAGTTCACTAGTCCTCTGATGCCTTCAGGTCCCTTTTGAGTCCCATTGCCATTTTGGGCTCATAGGCTGGAGTGAATTCTTGAAGTTATGCTTGTTTGTTGCATAGGTTGTATTTTTTCCTCAGTTATAAGGAATGTGATTACTTCTGGAGAGAAAAAAAAACCAAACAAACTTTTTACAGTACCTGAGTACTCATTACAGAGTGAAGGGATCAGAACTTTTGCTTTGGTGGATGTTAGTATGTTCTCACATTTTATAGCAAGTGCATCAACTGGTGAACATTTCTGGTGAAGGGTGAATGGATAAAAGTTGGATATGCTGAGGATATAAAACGCAGAAATAAAATTCTTCCCTTTATATTACAAGGTTCCAAGCTTTGAGAAAATAGCAAACTGATCTCAAGTCACAAGTCAGTGTTTGCTCCCTCCAGTGCTGCCCTGCAAATAGAACAGACAGGAGATGCCACACAGGAATTACAGTCTCATGTATTACATCTTATGCCACTGATTATAGAGGAGAGTCTTTCTTGTTTAGTTCAGACTGATTTCCTCTGAGTCACTTGTAACTATGCCCACCACACAGTTAAGAGTGATAAATAAAGTAACACCATTATCATAGTCACTGCTGATTTCTAGGAGATCTGAGAAGGCTTAAAATTGCAGTTAAAAAATTATGAAAGCAAAGAATATGTAAATGCCTAGGTGAACTCATAGTGATATCTTTAGAAAGATATACATTTACATTAAAGAGACTGGACCAGACTATATGTTTGACTTTGAGCCTTCAGAAAAAAAACACATTCCTGTGCCAAAAAGTAATTAAAAATGGAAGTTAATTGAAAAACAGTTTTATAAAAGGATTTGAAAAAAGAAGTATGCAAGATAAAAATCCCTGTTCTATTATTTTTATGTGCAGTTTTTGGGTATTGGAATGAAGTTTATGAGAGGGAAAAAACGTAGAAAACCCTTTCAGGTATGAATTACTGGTTCAGAAATATGCCTTTGAAAACTCCAAATCCTGCAGTATGATTAATTATTCTGTAGTTCACCATGAAGTATTTTCAACTACTTTAACAAAGACAGAAAATTGCTGCCTCCTCTACTAAGCCTTGCAAGAAGATGAAGATTATGAAAAGTTTCTGAAGTACACATTTTCAGAAATGCTTAAAGCACGGAGTCGTGGCTTTTGCTATGCTACTTGGATTTCTAGACCAAGATTAACCTTTTATATCTCTTACTCCATGGCATTAGATGTCTCCCTCCTTGACATTATAAATCTCAAAGAATCTCATCTTCTCTTTGCCTTTAATACCTGTGGTTTTATGAAGACGAATAGGATCATTAGGAGGGAATTTGTAACTTTTGTTCACAGACTACCACGGTTATCATGAAAGGTCTTCACAAATAAAAAATTCTTTTTAGCTCTTCCTTACATTTCACAAATGTACAGAGTCAACCCTTCTACACAGTTCAATCCAAAGAGTACATCTTAAACTCACAGAAAATCCACAAATGAGTTTTCAAAAATTATTTTTTTTAAACTCTCAGCCTGAATCTTGGTCTAAGGACCTTATTCCTTTAAAATGGTTTCAATAAACCAGATTTTTCCAGGAACCAGTATGGAGCCAGATACAACTATTTCTGTAAAATGCTGCTGACCCAGGAAATATTTGTTTACTTATAATAAAGTATAATAGTTATTTTGGAAGGGATCTACAACAATTATCAACTGCATTTATTCAATTATTTTTTAAAGTGCAAGTAAATCCATCTTATAAAGAGTAAAAGTACTTGCCCAATATGAATAAAATGTATGAAAATCAGTGGAACTTAACAGTATTTGGAGAGAGGCAGGTGTTGAAGTCCACATTGCTTGACTTGTATCAAAATGAGGAAAAAAAATGTAATTATGGTAGTTTTCCTGTAATGTAAAACTATGATTAAGTGATTAGATAAAAGTTAGAATACATATCGAGTACCAAGTAATGAATGGTACAAGTATTGTTCAGTGATTTGAATATACCATAAGGAGTGATATTTAGGAAAATGAGGTTATTAAGTACAATAAGTTTAAAATAAATACTTGATTCTAACCTCTAACAATTCTACTCAGAAATCACAGTTCCAGTGTCTTTAGTGAGAGAAATGTTATGTGATTATATCATCAGAAAAATTTCATGAGTCCTGAAAATATTCTCTGCTAATTTCCTAATATTTATTTTTACTTTTATTTTAAAATTTCTTATACACCAAGAAACATTCAACATTCCCTGTAAAACCTGAATAAATGATCTTTTCACAAGACCCACTCCATTAGTCATGAATTCTACAATCCTGTAAGAATTGATCCACTATACAGAACTAATATAAATAGCCATTTAACAGAAAGAAGGTACTTGGAAAGACTTGTAATAGAACTGGCAATGAGCCTCTTTTGTTGAACAGAAGTCAGATAAATCTCTTAGATTTTAATATAAGGTGCAGATTATGACAGTAATTGCATATGTGGCATGGCAGGGATCCCATGTACAGTCCTATTATTGCCTTGACAATAAGTCATTAGCAGTTCAAAGAGAACTCAAAAAGGACATTAAGCCAACAGATAAAAGCTACTTTAGAAACTGGAAAAAGGAAGATACATATACTTCAGCTGAAATAGAAATTAGAAAGCAATGGCTTAGGACAAAAACTGTTACTGAAGGATGCAAAACTTTCATCATCATCATCATCATCATCATGGCTGGGCTTCGCGAATGAAGATTTGGGAAGGGCTCTCCCCACGCTTGCTACAAGCGCGCTGGTGGCTAAAAAGGCCAATGCGCGATAGGCAAGTCCGGTCGCAAAAGGCACAGTGGAAAGTCTCCACAGGCTGTATTGGCAGGACACGATTCTTTCTGTGCTGTCTTTTTTCTTCCAAACTGATCCTGCATGAGATCTCAAAGGAAGCAGCAGCGTTATAGATGGTGTGCCTCCATGCCTCCCGATTGGAGGCCAGAGCGGACCATTGATGGTGGTCAATATGGCCAAGGCTGAGGTGTTGTTTGAGGGAGTCCTTGCTGTCTGAACACATGATAGTGCAAAATATTTAACTTTGAAACAATCTCTTGAAGAAAACAGAAGAAATTACATAATTTGCAACATTTAATTAATATACTTCATTAAAAGCACTAGAAAATGTATGGCTCCTGCCCCCTTCCTCTCAAATTCAGCTGGAAGTAAGATGACCTGCTTTTCTTTCTTCAGCAGCTATCATTTTCTACTGACAAAATATCCCAAGGCCTAGTAGTAATATCAGAACACACTAGGATGGAGAAATTAGCTGAAAAAAAAAGAAAGAGGAATATTATATTGTTAGAAAAGGTTGCTATTATACCTTAGATACTTATTACATCCATCAAAAAGGTTTCAGGCAAGGATAAATCCTTCCAACATTTGAGATATACAGGTTTCCTGTATAAAGGTATTGGTAATTATCAGAAAACAACAGTGACACTGACAAGAGAAGAAATTCCTACAATATCCTGTTATTTTGAACCTGAAGCATAGAGGGCTAAGCACAATGAATACATGCTGATTACTTAACTACATTTTCCCTCCTTTTGTAATCCACAGAAATGAGTCAAAGGTGATTATTCTCACAAACTCCAAAGGACTAAAAAGAAGAACTTAGTTTCTCAAGCCTTTCAGGATGTAGCTGCAATCAGCATACCACCAAGAAAACTACCTTAGAGCAGCAGGAACAGGTGTACTTAGCAGCAACATAGATTAACGGTTAAATAGAAAACTTCTTGTGGATGTTCCAAACTCAGCTGTCATCACTAGCAATTATAGCAGCTGTTTACATAGGAAAGTGATAGCAAGAAAGTATTTTCCCTGCCTTAGGGGATACAGCAATCAGAAACAGGAGAGCTCACACGAAACAGTGTGTCAAGACTTCCTTGTGTACCAGCTTGCCTAGCATCAAGTGTCGCCACACTATTATTTGAGAGCTACTGCCATAGTCATATTCTAGTCAAAATTTCTTGTTACCTCTTGTCTTTTATCACTGATATTCAATTACATTTACTGCTAGTATTTCAGTAACATCTTTGTTTTAGTTGAACAATGACCAGTCACAGCATTAGTGTGATATGACTGCTAATTTCAAACTTGTTACAGTTCATTAGTTCTTCCCTGTTCTAAATAGCCTTCATTTGTGAAAAAAAATATTTCAGATAATTTTATTTGTCTTAATATTCTTATCTCCCCCACAATATTCTGGTAGTGTTGCCTGGTGTTGCAGAGATGGCCTCATTTTACTAAACTTTGGGGTAACAAGAGTCCTTCCTGATTTGTGAGGGTTGGGTAGGCAAAAACTTTGTGACATTATGTCCCAGGTAACAGTAATGAAGGCAAGTGAAGAGATACGAGAGGAAACTAGAATAAACTTACACTGATATGTGACATTTTTACATGACTTGTTTCGTCACTTAGTTTGTTCATTTATGATATATTCACCGTTTCAATTGCCTCCACTAAAATTCAATTTCCATTTTGACTTAGTATATTATTCAACAATTAAAAACTCCTCACATTTTAGGAAATATTTATAAAGCTCCATGTACAACCATAATGATTTGTCCTGGAGAAAGATCACCACTAACAGGAGATAAACTAAACTTATTTTAAAAGTCCCACAGAACTGAGATCTTAGTCTTTTAAATAAGACAGTTCTTTGCAAGTGAAGGAATATGCTGCAAGACTATGCAGTAAGTCCTACAGCATTGTAACGTAGATTAGCACAAGACATAGCAGGAGGTATTCATTTAAAAAAAAAAAAAAAGTTATCAACTCTGAGGTTTTTTCTATTTTCTTAAATAGTAAGAGAGAAATCTCTAAAATCAATAACAATTTTCCATGCCTCAAATGATATAGTCACATCTGCTACAGCAAAGAAAGAAGAAGGGAGTATATGATCACGAGAAATAGTTGTTCAGGACTACACATTTTCTTAGACAACAGCAATACTTGAATGTGCTGAAGTTGAAGAATGATGAAATCCAGAAAATTCTGGACTTCTGAGGGGTGTTTATATATCTAAACACTTTGAGTGTTAACACTTTGAGGTTAAAAGTGAATTGTGCACAGGACATGAAGCCAGGGAAAAGTATTAAGTAAAGATTAATATTGCAAGATCAGATGACAGTACATCTTATTAGATCACCATTTTGTGCCTGAATGCTGCTTGATGCTTTCCTGTATTTGAGGATTTGTACCTAAATAAAATTGGAGTGCTTTCTATTTGTGTCATAAAATGGCACCTAACAGTAATATTATTCAAGATTTCTTTCCAGGAAGACATCTCTGATTATGGGGTAGCCCCTCTCACAATGTCCATCTGGTCGAAACATAAACCTGGAGAATAGATTTTCTAAACTCTCATTGTGTTAGCAACTAGTTAAATAAAATATATTGTTATTTCAGTGAGTATTTGAGTTACAATTTTATTACTAGAAATTTAATTCTACTTTGCAAATCTCTTGAAATTGATAGTTTGCAAGTAATTTGAAATTTTACAAAAAAAAAAAAAAATCCAGCATAAACCACGAATATTTGTTTAGCTCTCCAACTACTAAGGAAAGTAAGAATGTTATCAACAGGTAAAAACAGCAAATAAAAACTATTTTCTGTGCCAAAATGTTCGGTGGTATCATTTAAAAAATATTGATATAAAATATTTTCAAGTCTTATGCTTGCCTTTAAATCTAAATCAATAATATTTTTTCTCTATCTTTATTGCTTTGAGAGAGTAAAGGTCTATGATAGCCTCAAGAGACTCTAAAAAGAATGTCTCTCCTGCAGGTGATACAACTTGTTAGTCTCTTCTCTTCATAGAAGTTTTTTTCCTTGCACAAAGTAAACCCCAAAGCTATTTCTAACCTCATTTAATCCTTTCAATACCTTCATAACCTACCCTGCAGTATTTTATCTTTATCACAGTCATGAAAGAAAGTGCTTTGTTCTGCAACTTTTCATGGGAACAAAATTGCACCTCAGACTTGTGGTATAAGACATGACAGTGTAATGTGTGAACCATGAATTATTGAAAAAGTAAAGGAATCCTGAAACAGAATCTCTTTTCCAAAGGCAAAATTTCGGTCCAAGTTTGCAGTCTGGATACCCTAAACATCAAAGCCAGCCAAACCATGACCTGCACAGAGATGAGTCTGGATATCTCAGGTCACTTCCGGACAATCAAGATTTGTACTGAGTCCAGCTGTAACATGATTTTTTCACTGAGACAACAAAACAGATAGTTGCACATCCGTGTTTAACACTTTTAAATAACTCTTCCTCTTTTACCCACACTCCAGGTATGGTCCAAGCTAATGATACAATAAGTGGGACTCCCCCCCAAAAATACTCTCTCCCCCATTTTCCCCTGCCAAACGTACACAAAACTCCACACCCCTACCTACCCTCACACACCCCCTGGGAGAAAGAGCTCTCAGAGTTTTGACCCTACAGTTTTGCAATATTAAGATTAGTAGCTAAACCTGGTATTTAACTCACATATAGTATATAGCCAAATCCAGTGGATTGAAGGATGCAAGTGGTCCATCCCTCCAGTTCTGACTGAGAGCATCTGCTCCTGTCCCATTTCCAGGCCCCATCAGGACCGAAGCTGAACACTAGTCCCTCATGGGCAGATACAAGGTCTGTGCAGACACAACTGCTTGTAAACAGATTCACAGACAGGAGAAGAGTATTGGCACAGGTACCCACTTGAAACAGAGTAACATCAAAAATCACCCAGTCCTTTCTAAGGACTCTCACGGAAAAAAGCCTTCCCCTGATCTCACCAGTGTTTGAGTCTCAGGTGCTCCATCTCTTTGTGGTCCAGCTACAAGACTAGTTAGCCAGCTACAAGACCCTTGGTTTCCCCACTAACCATCACACAGACTTGTGCTGGCCAGATAGTTTACCTTGAACTTTGCCACTGGTCACACTTGCAGAATAGAGAGCACACTTGACAGAAAACGGTTAAAAATGGAAGGTAACCAGGAAACAAGAGGTGATGATCAGCTGCAGGGCTGGTGAGACAAACATACTCACCAAGAGACTGCTTACACATCCCTAGACTCTTTTATGCCCCTTTCTCTTCATTGCTCTGCATTTGTTCCATCCCAGTTCACCCCTATTCCTTCATTTTGAAGGGTTTTTTCCCTCTGGTTAAACATTCAGTAATAATTTCTGTGAAATCCTCAAATTCTTCAAAGCCACAATGCCCCTCTCCACCCCACTCCAAGTGTCCCATAATACATACTGACCACTTTTATGCAGTCATCCCCTCAGTTTCCACAGCGTCAATCTGTGGAACCCCCACAGCAGGTTTTGCATCAGGGATAAAGGCTTAGCTGTTTGTGATAAAGGCTGAGTTCTATCAATCCTGTTAGTTTGAGTTTTTGATTCAGAGGGAATGAGATCCCCAACTCATTATTGCTTCTCTGATCACTACTTGCTCTTTGTGTCTCTTTTGAACAGCCATTAGTCAGGTATCCTTTGTTTTGTCAGTATTTCTCCAGAACAGTGAACAGCAGAGTGCAGACAGCCTAGTTTCATGGATATTTTTCTTGCTAAATTCCTTTGCATTTTATATACTGAAATTTAAAACCAAACTCCCTCAGATTACATGATTCATTCATGCTATCTGTAAGCCACTGAGAGGTTACAAACAGTAGGAAATTAGTGACAGAAAGAAAGATATTGTTAACTATATCATGTAAATAGAAGTATCAGGTACTTCAAAGACTATAAAAATCTATCAATTTAAGTAGAACCAAGTTGACACAACTAATGGTAATACTTAGAAAAATAATAGTTATTTAATAAACTCAAAATCCACAAAATTTGCTTGAGATGGTTATAATTTTAAATTTGCTATAGTAATTTAATAGAAAGTTAGACACAAACATTATATCACATATAGCATAGTGTTCAAACAATTAACGTGAAGGGATTCTCCCTCCTCTTTAAAATTTTAAACATCTCTTTTACTAGATGTCATGCTTCCGAGTAAGAGATTATGCACTTATTTCAGACTTACTATCCCAGAATTGTGTATTTGTAACTAATACAAGAAAGCAATCTGAAAATAAAGCCAAAGGAAAAGTAGTTAAATGTTAACTCATGTGGAAGATATTAAAGGGATTTATACATTTGATCTGAACCCCAAAGTTTGGAAAGAGAATGAAAATGGTACTAAAGTTAAATCAAAGATGGATTTTTAAAGCTTTTTTCTATAGCTTTTCTCTTACTTTTCCCTCGAGATGGAATTTTTACATATTCCTTCATCCAAACATAAGGATAACTGCTCTTAATGCTCTCCAAGAACAAAGTGAGCAATCAGTGCAAAAAGGAACATCTACAAATGCCATACAAATCCTAGTTTCTCCTTTTCCCCCCCTAAAATTATAAGCTTAAATTTTTGTAACATTTTTCTGAGAGAAAAAAAGCAAAAAGCATCTTCTTTTTAAAACTTACTGCAACAGCAGATATTCGGGGTTTTAAAAAAATGTAACAGTACTTTTATCTGGTTTTTAATACTGATTCTTGTATAACAGGCTCATAACCTGATGTGCTTTGGGGTTTTCCAAGGTGAACCTGGGATATGCTGAGGGAATGTCTATACTTGATGTGAAGAAAAGACTTTAACTATTGTTGAGACTGGCTTTCAGCTCTAAAATAACAGAAAATTTGGGGGTTTAGGTAATATCTTAAAAATTAAACTGTATTATCCTTACCAAGTAACATGGTGAGATAGGACCAGATCAGAAAATACATACCAATTCAAAACATACATACATATGCATACTGTACTTTAACTCCAGTGTTCCTGCTGGGCTTCTGTGGAGTCCTAACCATGTGGCTACAGAAAAAAAATGGATTTAGTTAAGTGGTTATAATAAGTTAAATTAAGCTTGTGCTTTTCAAAACAAGTATTTCTGACATGTTCGGACTTTGTTTACACTTCTAGTTTGCAGAGGATGATTTTGAGTTCTTTTCTGCAAGAACACCATTAATCCACAGGCAAAATGTTTCTGTGTGTCATTTAGCCTTTGCAAATTATTTTTCTGGCCCTAATGAAAAGCAGTTTCACTGAGATGTGAGATGTTTTCCACCACTGAACTCAATGTGGATGCGTTCCTGAGGCAAAATTTCTGCCAAGATTCTTTTGCCAGTACCCTGTGTAGTTTTGGACTTCTATGGTCCAGAATAGTAATTCTTTGCTTCTTTTAGGCTGTGCCTGATATGAGAGTGCTCCAAGCTTCACTGCAGGAAGTCAATTGCTAACAGGGCACATGAGCTTGTTTCTGCAAGCATTCACACCTCCCAGAGCATAAGGGAGGCACATTTGGTGCTAATCTCTTGTTCCTGATTCATGTTCCCTGCCTGCTTTTCATCCTCCTCTGTTTATCTATTCAAACTACCTCAAGAAACTGGAAGCTATAAAGAAGTGGAACCTGTAAATCAGCACCCAAAAGTATAATAACTTGTATGGAGACTACAGTAATATTAAAATGTTATGTCCTTCTCTTCTCATACTGCCTTTCTATATCTCTGTTGCTGACACTAGCACAAAGATGCCATCATTCAGTGGATGCCAGTTCATCTGTGTAAGAAGGAAAGGACAAGATAATTTTAAACAATTCTATCTATATCTGGAAGAAGAAAATAAAAAAATGACATATGAAAATAGATGAAGGTAAGAAAATTCACAAATTTTTGAAGGAGATACAAATACTCTTGGTGAGCATGGTGAACACCTTTAGTATGGTATTTCCTGCTACTATCTGCAAATTAAAATGTTTTAAGGATATTTTTTAAGACTTCCATCAAGACAAGTGGAGTGAAAGAAAGTATGTAGTTTCCTCCAGTAACTACCTCCAAAACGCACAAAAATTTAGAATGCTTATCCTCAAATTCCATCTCTAAATTTATATTTGTGTTTATATCTTTTTCTTACATTGGTTTAAAGGTTTTATTTTTACCTGGTGATGACTAACTACCTAGAAGAATCACAGGTTTTTCCATGCTGGAGAGATCTTTCATGTAGATGCCACACTGGTTTTGTGAACACAGCATGGACAGTGCCTTCAGATGCTGTGAAATTCTGACAGCATTTGTTGGCCAAGTGTTCAGGACTATTTTCACCCATGAAGCACAGTTTGCTACTTTGGCTTCATTGCTGTTGCCTACAGAAGATACTTCAAAGAAGATAAAAGAGAAAGGTTTGCTCAAAGCAAGCCTGCCTTCCCCTCTGCACAGCCACGGATGTATTTCAACTGAATTAAAAGAGGTCAGGTACACCTGTAGTAGCATAGCACCATTGTTCAGTCCCTCAAAAATCTTTTGCTTTGAAGGTGATCCCAGGTCACAGAGGAAGAGGAGTGAGGAAGAGAAACCAGAAGAAATAGGGAAATTATCCAGTGTCTTTGTAAAAGAGTGGTCAAAACTATTTTAGGGTTACTTGATCAGTGTTGAGCCTTATTTCAAAATGTTTAGGATTTAATAAATAGTACAACATAACATTAACAGACAATAAGTTGTACACAAATGGCATGACTGTAGGTGTACGAACTACAGACCAAACTTAAATACCAAGTGTGGCCTTTGGGAGAATATCGTAATCAAATAAACATTTGAAGAAAAACTTTGAGAAGTTCTTTAAAATATGCATATACCACCACACAATTTATCAGGCCAGAATTGTGTTCAACACTTGCAATAGCTTTCATATCAATTATTAGTAGTGGTTATGGATTTTTCACGTGGAGCGTTACACACCATGCTTTTAAAAATCACATATCAAGGTCAAACCAATCAAATAATACTTTGCTCACGTATGTTGACAAAAATAACACAGTAGTTATTGCTGATGCAGAAAGCTACTAATGGGGAATACAGAACTTTCACAAAATTTTTATGCAATGTCTTCATCTATGAGATTAGATTATGATGTGCCCCTTCACGCATTTTAAAAAACTCTGTCCTCAAATTCTAAAAAATAAAATAAATTGTATAAAATATTTTTAAGACAGCCATTAATAACATGAAGAAGAGAGACATTGTATTTGTACTGGTTTTCATCTGCAGTGCATTTTTATTCAGTTTGCAGTTTGTTGGTTTTTTCTTTCCTTTCTTTTAAATGATCCTCAATTAAAAGTGGTATACATGTTCATTTACAACAAGAAAAACATAGAAACAATCATCTTATCTTGAAGTATTAACCCAATCCTGTGATCTTATAAAATCTTTTCACTATCTTCACTTCTATTGTTATGCCTCAGTTCTCAGGAGACATTTGTGACATATACCTGACTGATCTTTTTCTTTAAGTTCTATTTTAGCTGCAAGAAATCTGGTGTACTGCTACTAATGCTAACAAAAAGTCTGTTGCCAGATTTCTTCACTTGAATTAGTATTTTGCAAGTCTTCTAACACTCAAGGAAGAAGAATTAATTTAGTTCAAATCACGATTATACATTATTTACCATACCTTAATGTGTCCTTGATCTGAATGCCATGAAATTTATCAAATACAGTTATGATGGTGAAATTTCAAGCCTTCAAGCTTTCCCAACTTGTTTCCCTTTCTAAAAGGAAATAAATAATTCTACTAAATGCTTCGTTGAACTCATAAATGAAACTTTATAGGACACGTAACCACTTAGAGAAGTGAATAATTTTATTTAAAAGAGAGGAATCCCAACAAAAAAACTATTGAGTGTGTTCATCTCAGTGTGGTTTTATGTCTTATATCTAACTACAGAATCAAATTTACCTGAAATAGTCCAAGAGGGTAACAAGATCTTGTTACTGATTATTCCTATCACAGTAATATCTGGGATATGAAATCAATGGCCAGGACTCCACAATGCTAAGCTAACTAGGCCAATGGCAACAGTAGTATTTCTCCTATTTTAAAAGCCAGCTCTGCTGAAGACATCAGGGCTCCCTACAAATGGAAAAACATAACCATCACATAAGATATTGTGTAGTTCCATTATTTGTCAAGAGAGACCCTACTTATGCTCATTCTGTCCCTTTTTGTAATGAGTAATCATTTGACAGACAGATTACATAAATACAGCGTTGACAACTGACTTCCCTGGTGTGACAGGCTGCGTGTTACACGCACACGTAATTACTTCGGACTTGTCAAAGGGAGAGACAACTGTGGACTGTAGATAGTGTACTGCTAATGATGCATCTCATGTGAATGAATGGACAGGTTAGGTAGGCTACATGTGCCTGCCAAATATCTATCCCTTCAGACAATTAATACAAGGTATTCAGGAAACAGATGGCCAGGCATCTAAAAGTCAAATCAGGATATCTTTTATGGCCTGTGGGGAACAGTTACTGGCAGCAGAATTAAGGTGATTAGCATGTTGTTGACAGTCTATTCAATCTTCTCTATCATTTATTTAAAAGATATAATTATTCCCTGCAGGAGACCTGAGTTACCTATTCTCTGCAAGAGACCTAGGTTACCTTTCCATCCCACTAGGATAGCTGTGCCTGAGAGAAGACCTACAAGTGTTTTCTATAACACTAAGTCTAGACTTATCTGAAACACAAGAAGCTATAGTAATGGTGTTTTCAGTCTCAAAAAAAGAAGTATTGTGAAATCCAAGGCCTTTTCATCATGCTGTCAGGAGCTGGGATTGTTTTATCCTGGTTTTTCAATTTAGCCTTCTGTCCTGGTTTAAAGATAAACCGGCAGGAGAAACAAATCTAATTCACAAACAGATTATAAATCAGAACTATAATTTAATAAAAAAAAAAGGAAAAAAGATCACAATCAGTACAAGGGTACAGAGGAAGAAGTCCCTTTAACCCACAAAAAAAAGGTGTGTGTCCCAGCAGCCTGGGGCACAAACAGAATAGTAATTGTCAACCCCTGTACTGAGCACCACCTGGCCCTCCTAGGTACAAAGTAAAAGGAAAGAAGAAACCTGTCAGTGAAGGGGATGGTCCCGGTCCAGTCGAGAGTGGCAGTTGCAGTCCTGCTGAAGCTTTGGTCCTCCTCTGGATCAGCCCAGAACCAGTCCCAAAACCCCAGTTTATATGTGCTTAGGCTCAGGTGGGAGTGCCCAGTACCTCCCCCAGGGCGGGGAGTTTCACAATGGGTGATTTACACTCTGGCATATTTTTGGAATCCCTGATGGCCCATTAGCAGACATGACCCCTCAGGCTGGGTGTGGAGGTGCTGATGGCTCTCCAGAGGGGCGTTATCACACTGAGTCACTGATGTGAAGACAGGAAACCTTTCTTATCTTACAGGAGTTCCCAAACACCCAGCTTGTAGCCTGAGGAGTCAGGTGTGCCTCAGGCAGCTACTGCAAATGATCCATTGTTAGCAGTTCATGAGGGGACCAGGTGGAACTCTTTTTCCCATGGGGCAGGCAGTCTCTTTCCTGGTTCCATGGTTGAAAAAAAAGAGACAGGAGGTGATCCCTCTGAGGCACAGGGTTCGTAGATGAAAGAAAAATTCCAAGATTTTAAATCCATAACACCTTCATGTTTAACATGGAGAACACTATCATATTTCCTTTTATTATAATCTGGGTAAACAAACTCAATGGGGAATTATCCCAGTTATAGGTTTAGTCACTTTTATGTGTCTTTGCAAGTCTCAGATTTTTTCTCTTCCTTTTCTCAGGAAGCCTTTCTGTTTGTTTTTCTGGCAATAGGGTAAACCCTACTGTAGTGTGGTGTAGGTGTAGTACTATCTGAATGCTTTATTAGAACTATTAACATTTGTCATGTAATGCTTTTGTGTACCTTATAGAAAGCCACCATTTTCTTCATCGAGACATTTTTACTTGGTCACAAAAATGGCCTCCAAGGGATGCTGAGAAACTTGGACAGGTGAAAAAAAAAAATCCAGATTTTATTCCCTTGCTATATTTCAACAGAAAATCATTCCCTTGTTCTATTTCAGAACACTATTTTGATTTTTCTGCCCTACAAATTTATAGGGATTAACCCTGACATACACTCACAACTTTTTGATTGCCCAATATGAATTTGTCAACAAAATAGTGCCTTTATATGTTTAAGGTCTTGGCAAATTCTAGAGGCTGAAAAACTCACATCAAAACAATTTTGTGCTCTCAGTATGTTCAACTTTGTTGTCATAGTCAGATAGTGCTCCAAGAGTCACAAAAAGAGAATTCTCAATGGATGCTCCTCCTACCTTAAATTATATTTCTTTTTTACTCATAATAAAGAAATTTCTAACTTTATTATATATGATTGATATGATACGATATGATATGATACGATATGATATATGATATGATATGATATGATATGATATGATATGATATGATATGATATGATTGCATGATCACACATATTCTATGCCACTCAGTTCAGTACATCTCCTGGTAAAGTGACAATTTTAAAGAAGGTTTCATCTATAGGATAATATTTGATTCTGATGACTTTGAGGGAGGACAAGTTTTCTGATGCTGTTGAACAACAGCTAGTTGTAAAGCAATGTTAGAATACTTCATACAGAGACAGTGAATCTTTCCATTGACTATGGGGATTTTGAAAACTTAAGATTTTTTGTTTTTCTTATAACAGAGAAGTAGACTAGAATTAGAATTAAGCTTAGTACTGAAATAGTTCTTACCAGGAACACTTCAGAATCCAGAGAACAGGCAGAATATCTTTCTAGGTGAAGATTCATCTCCATATTTTCCATGAATGAGTAACCTTTGAACAATATTAGACCATATAGAAAATCACCCAATTATATACATGAGTATTATCAAAGTATAAGTTTAGCTAAATCATTATCTCCATTATATACAAATAACTCAATCTTCCATTTGTAATTTACTGATACTGACCAATCACACTAATGTAATACATTCCAGTCAGGTAACAGCTCATATGGGCTATTCTTATACAAATCTTATTTTTATAGTACTGATTTTAATGACTCTGTCAGTTATTATTATAAAAGTTTTTTTAATACTTCTGCAGAATAAAGGCAAATATGGAATGGATTTGTTTCTCTTTTGATATAGAGTGAGACAGGATTTTTTTTTTTTTTTTTTCACTTGAGTGTTGGTATTTTCTTGAGCACATTGCATAAGAAAGGAGTCACAAACAAGAACTGTTACTGTCAGATCAATCTTATATTTCTGAAATGTTGAAATAGAAATTCAGAAAGCCCACAGCCCAGTAGACACCTTGGAAAAAAAAATAGTTGGACAGGTTATAGAAAAGTCTGTGGATCTCACTTTGATATGTCTAATAGTTAGACAAAGGGTAAACAAAAGTTTCTAACTGCATTGAGTTTTGATCTAAGTTTTTAGTTCCTCCATTGCAAGAAATGTCTGTTCTTTGCTCCTGTGCCCAGATGGTCATCCTGATAGCTTAATGACAATTTACACTATGCAGAAGAAGTGAACCTGCACTATATTTAAGCTTCTTGAAATAATAAATTACTTCTTAATTTTGTTTTTATTCATAATAAATGTGGTGAGATGGCCAAGAAGGCCAATGGCATCTTGACTTGTATTAGATATAGTGTGGCCAGCAGGACCAGGGCAGCGATCATTGCCCTGTACTCGAGGCTGCGCCTTGAATCTTGTGTTCAGTTTTGTGCCCCTCACTAGAAGAAGGACATTGAGGTGCTGGAGCATGTCCAGAGAAGGGCAATGGAGATGGTGCAGGTTTTATGAGGAGCAGCTGAGGGAGCTGGGGTTGTTTAGCTTGGAGAAAAGGAGGTTCACAGGACACCTTATCACTCTCTACAACTACCTGAAAGAAGGTTGAGGCAACGTGAGTCTCTTCTCCTAGGTAACAAGTGGTAGGACAAGAGGATATGGCCTCAAGTTGCGCCAGGGGAGATTTAGGCTGGATATTAGGAAATGTTTCTTCACTGAAAGGGTTGACAATCATTGGGACAGGCTGTCCAGGGAAGTGGTGGAGTTACCATTCCTGGAGGTATTTGAAAAATGTGTTATAGACATGGTGCTTAGGGACTTGGACATGCTAGGTTGCTGTTTGGAGTCGATGATCTTAAAGGTTTTATCCCAAACTAAATGATTCTGTGAGACTATTAACGATGCTATTTTTTAGCTTTATTCTACATGACTCACCTTTATGGCCACATATAACCACATGAAATGGGCTATGTGATGCACTGGAGACCAAAGACATAAGCTACAATACTGACAGAAAACTTGTGTAGGTTTCTTGGCTTTTGGTTTTGTTTTTGTTTCAGTAATTAGGAATATTCTGACAATTCCTACCATTGATCATACATTAATAGACAGCAATTTTTGCTTCCAATATAGGCAAAATTGAAGACATAATTGATTCTATTATCTGCACACTAGATTTAGCAGTTTTTCTAAGAAATTCTTATGCTCTAAAAACAAAAGATTTTGATTGCTTAGCACTGTAATGGAAAAAAATACTTAAAAGGATTGAATGTAGCTTAAATATATGTCTAAGAAGAGCATTCAATACAATGAGGCTTGCTAGTATAGTTTCTCATTTTATACAGTGTTACCTCTTTGAGTCTGGACTAATTTCTATTCCATAATATCAAAAAAACCCTGTAAATTACAGATGACTCACAAAAAAGTTTCAAGTTAAGTATTCTACCCATATGCTGATTATAATGATTGACACTAAGCAAAGTCTGAAATCAGTGTGGGATCCTGCAGACTATTTCACAGATATAGCCATCTTTACTATGCAGATCCTCAAGTGACTTCAAAGTTGCTTATAAGTAAACGTTCACAAATCTTAGCCCTGCTTGCCAGAATATTAATTTTAATCTCCTTATTCTTTAATTTATCAGTAAAACATATGGAACTTATTTGGCACTATACAGATAATATATAACGGCAGTAATTCCTATAATTTTAAAAAAGGTGAAGATGAACAGAAAGACAAAAAATGATCCTGAAAGAATGTACTACATTTTCTGCTTAACATATTTCAATATTGATCCTTAACCTTACTTTTCCTTGTTTCCATATGCAGGCCTGCATAAAATATTTCTGTGTTTAGACCAAGAGAGAATTAATAGCAATGATTAATCTATTTAACAAACATAATTACTTTTCAAGGAGCACAGACCTGAAGGAGCCACTTGAGTTAGTCACCAATGCTACATAATCCTTTCTAAAACAGTAATACTCTGTTTTAAAATCAGGCAATACTTTGCCCCATTCCTCCTGTTGTGGTAAGAAACTGTCTTCCCTTTTCCAGGCTATTTTAATTAGTGAGAAGTTTACACCCCTCTTTTCTGGCATCTATATACTTTTAGGTGTTTTTCCCCTAGCTGCTGTTAACTGTCATCTTTTTTCACTATATTTATAATGTCAGATTTTCTTTTATTATGCTAATGCAGCCAAACTTCTCTAGTTTCCTCCTATTAAATATATTTCCCATTCCCATATTCATCCTGAAAATAATGATTTTTCTTCCTTGTACATAGTATTCCACAGGAAGTATCACAAATGTTCTATGTAAAAATAGTAATCCCTTCTTCAAAATGCTTGCCTGATGTTTCCCAAGTTTGCATAAACATTTTTTAAAATTTCTCTACTTTTGCAATTTCAAGCGATCATAGAATGTGTTGGACTGGGAGGTACCTTTACGATCATCTAAGTCCAACACCCTGCCTTGATCAGGGACACCTTCCACTTGATGAAGTTAATCAAAGCCCCATTCAACCTGACCAATCCATAACTAACTTGAACATTCCAAGTGTTTTCTTCATTTCTACTTGTAGTGTTTCCCTTGTGTAGCCTAAACCATTGATAGAAGCATATTTTGAACTTCAAACCAGCGATTTTTATTCTATTCCTACTACTTAAGGAGTCTAATTCTTACTGTATCTCAATCCTTCACTGTACTGATTGTCAGATTCATTACATCAGCAAATTTCCCCTGCCCAGGTGAGTACATCAGTGAAAAGCATTAAACAAGATTTGCCCTACTACTGCTCTTTGTGTTTCACTACCAACCTTCTATAAATTCAAGAACTGTCTCATCAACACAACTTCCTTAGCCACCTTGCATCACTTTCTCTATATGGTATTATATCAAATATTTTACTGAAATTAGATTAAAACTATTGACTTTACCTGTCTAGACAGGCCATCAGTTGTCTCATCAAAGACAGATACAAGGTTAGTCTGACACAATCTACTTTTGATGAACTGATGCATTATTTTCCAACAATTATTCATTTACAGTCGTAACTTGAATACTTACTTGCAGTATTTATTCATAAGTCATGAATGCTACCAAGGAGAGACTAATCACCTTGCAGCTGCATGTTTTTCTTTCCTATAAGCTAGATATTGTATTTTCCTGTCATCTGGTGCCACTCGAACTTGGCAGATTCATTACAAATCCCTGCTAATAACTGCCAGTTTCACAGGCCAGCTGTTTTGAACTTCTGTGAATGAAGAACATGTAGTCCATATAATATTCAAGGATACCCTTTTCTACCAGTTTTCTTTAAAACATTTCTTTTAAAATCAAACTGTTTATTTTTATCCACCCCTTCCTCACTGACCACTCCATCAATAACATTCTGTGAGGGCCATTCTGTCCTCTATTTTAATTTATTTCTTTGCTGACTATTTCATCAGCATGAGACACAACTTTTAAACACTCTTACTTAATCTGTTGAGTGTTAAATACCTCACTCAAACTCTACTGTCGACAGATGGAGGAATAAGAAGGAAAATATATTGAACGAACATATAACTCCAGTGTATTAGAAAAAAATGTCTGAGAAAGGCTTGTTTTCAGCCAATAAAATTAATCTCTGTTTCTTTTTTTAAAATCTGTGGTGTTCTTTAAGCACCTTCACAAAACTTCAGTATAACAGCTTAATTTTTCTAAAAAAGGTTTATCTCTACAAACAGAAATTCGATACATTTTGACTTTGTTGTATAGTAATAGAATCTCAAAATTTTAATATAAGGTCAGAGTTTAAATGAGCATATTTCACTTTCTGGAGCTCAGAAAGCTTTCCTCTGGGCAGTCTGTATGTTAGTTGCATGGTAAAGTGCAACTATGTCCTTTTGCTTTTGTTCTCTCCTGCTCCCTTTTTCCCGTGTAGTTTTCTCAGTGGGTTTATACACTGAAAATAGATCATTTTACCATCTTTTTTATTTTGATAATTATTCATTTTAATGGTAGCTTTTATTTTATTGCAGATTGAGCTGTGCTTTGGCAATCTGAGGAATTAATACAATGTGATACAACCTTAAAAAAAAAAAGCCTTTTTGTTGTTATTAAAGATCCAGTAAAACAAACAAATTTCTTTTGGCAGATCACACTTACTGTTTAAATGTTTGCAGTTCCATTTTTACATCAAAAACTAGAGGATAACAGACTGCACAAATTAACCTGATTGGTTTTGTAGGTACAGTTTAAGATTCTAACTTCATGAACTCTAAGGAAAGATTAATAGATTAATTTTAAGCTCTTCACATTTTGTCAGCAATTCCTGATCACATTAAGTCCTGAACATACCTGAACTTCAGTATTGCAAAATAACATGTGTAATCTCGTTTGAAGAGACTTTACCTCAATAAATATGTCACAAATGTTTTCTTGTTAAGTTTGAATTACTTTAATTGACTTGGCATTTGTCTCTGTTAATCAACATTCATCTTATCTCAGTTGAAGTAATTTAACCTGAGTTCAATTAATTCTCAGTTTCATTCTTAGAAAATTGCATTCACAATTATATTCTGCACAAGACAATTTAAATTGCCCAGAATGAGAACTGTGATATTTCAGTGCCTGTATATGGCCCTAAATGAGAGTTACATCTGATTTATTTACAATTCCTTTATAGTTGAGATTTTGGACCCAGGTATTCAACCCTCTTGACAATTTTTCTCTATTATTCCCTTTGTTTTGATTTCCTTAGTAGGGACTTAGAAGAAATAAATCCTCACTCTTTTCTCTTGGAAAAAGAGGAAGCAGCAGATGAAACCATCAGTCAGGAAGTTCAAAGCAAAAAGCTTTGCCTAAATTACTAAATTACAAAAAGTTGCCTAAATTACCTATTCCCTCTATGGAGTGGTCTTTGCTACAGGAAGCTTTGGATACTGCCATGTACATGACCTGAAAAAGTGCCTTCACAAATACCTGGAGAAAAAAAACATGTTAGTGACTGTTAAATACATAAATACCTCCCCTGACTGAAAAATGTTCTGAACCGTGAAAGGTAGGTTAGTATTCCTTGGAAGTATCATCCTGTTCCTTCACCCTGTTTGTTCTCCCTCCTCTGGATATCTATAATTGGATGGTAAGTGCTGGTACATATCATTACAGTTCAATATGATCTAAGTATTCAAACATTCTGTGTTATAATGATGAGTCTGTTTAAGGACATGCAAAGACATTCACTACTTGCACAATCTTTTAACCAGCACAACCCAGTCACATCGAGGTGGGGCGGGGAGGCATCTTCTGCTTGTGCTACTGGAAATGAATGAATTCTAACTGCTGTCTTTAGCAATCACAAATGAAAGAGTACAAAGGCATGTGGTCCACTGTTTACTCTCCCCAGCCTCTACTCCTTGTGTTTACTACTAATCACCGTCCACGTGATTACTTAAAGGAGCAAAATAATTTTTCCGTAAGAAAATTGATATGAGTTCATGGCATAACTACAAAATATCCTCAATATATTATGCAGTCACATCTTTTGCTAAATTTCATCTGTGTTGCATTTTGTTGGATTTTTTTTTGTTTCTGCCCTTTGCCTTTTTTGTTTGTTTAGTTGAGCTTTTTTAAGAAATATATCCAATTGTATACTGGGACTGTCATTCTACCTTTGCTGAAGCTTTAACCTTATAACTAATACTTTTATTACTATGTGTTCCAGACATTTTGGAAAATATATGAAACTATGAGCCTGCTGTTTATATTTACATACTTGTTCAATATTTTCATAAAATTTTTGAACAACAGGACATAGACATGTTCAGTTTAATTTTCTGCCTCCTGCTGGATAAGAATTTTAGTTTCTTTATCCTGTTCTATAATATTACAATATTTTATATTATCTTTAGATCACTACTATGTGACGTTTACTGATATATACACATTCACTATGTTCTATATATATATTATTATATATATATATTAAGTCTTCTATTTGGTTTAGAGATGAGAAGGCATTTTATATTCAGTTCAATGCTTGTAGAAGCAACACAGAATTTTTCCTGTGTTTTTTGTAAATTTTTAAGCTTTCTTTTCAACAGAAATCACTTGTGTTTGTTCCACATGTATGAAAACAAAACCAAAATAAAAATCTGTAAAATCTATATACAAACACTAACCTTAAGGTAAAAGAAAAGCCTAGCTAACATTAGCTGTTAAGAAAATATGTGTATTTTCTGCTTACTTTATTTATTCTCTTATATATAATTTTTGGAGTTATTAAAAACAATCTTAAATCTTAAAACATCTTTATAATTTTAAATAAAATAACCCTAACTTTTTTATTAAAAATAATCTTAATAATTCATTTCACAGGCCACAGTCCAAGTTTAGTGAAACACTGAAGGAAACTCCTCATCTCGCTAACTCAAGAATTTTTCCACTTAAGATGTGAAATGCTTAAGAGAACACTAAAAGCAGTTCAATAAGTACATTTCACTAAAATCAGTCTGTTAATTGTCTGAGTTCCTTTGATAATATGATTTTTGGGTTGTGATGGGTTATTCACAGAGGCTAAACTTAATATGGTTTCCTGAGGCTCTTTTTACTAGTAGTAAAATGAGAGACATTATTTTAGAGGACAAATTTGAGCACACAAATCACCCTCTGGTAAAGCCTTTCCATTTCTCTAAGTATAGGGGAAACCCAGGGAGACAAATCTCCTGGGCAGATATGGAGACCACTAAAATCAGAGAAGTTTGGAAATTTGAACAATTTTTGAATTAAGTAATTTTCTTTCCATATAGTTTAAGCAAGATAACATGCTATAGTAGAAAGAATGAATATCACTAAATCATATTAATGTAGGACAAAAGATGTTAAGAACTATCACTTCAAATTTAATATCTCTTTTAAAATTAAGTTTATCATCTTCTGAAGGAAAGTAAGAAGATGTTTTAATAATTCAAGAACTCAGTTATTCAGGGAGGCTCAAACTGTTTGACTGCTAATGGATTGATGACAAGGATGTCTGTACTTCTCTTTTTTCATCTGCTTTTTTGCCCTGCCTTGACAAGTCCATATATGATTTTGTTCAAAATGATACTGTGAATTTGAAAACTACTGATCCCAAATTCTTTCTTACTGACAGGAGATAAGTTTGTTTGGGATGATAATTAACTCAAAAAAAATTAACAATTGATTTTAGGTGGTTAGTATTCCTAATTGTTGCTGCACATGCAGCCTGCAGTTATAGTTCCAAACCAGAAGCAGGCAGGGGAGGGGGAATTAAAAAAAAGTACAGTTGCAAATAATTATCTGATATATACAGGAGCTTAACTTGGTGAATCNAAAAAAAAATTATATTAATTACTCATATTTCTTCAAAAATTCAGTATTATTCTTGGAAACGACTTTTAATTTTTTGGAAAATCTGAGAATAGAAATATATGTCCATTTCACAATGTAGAAAAAACCATTTCTCTCAAGTAGATATCTCCAACAGAGATACTTAATATGAGAAATATCATTATGATAACAAAAAATTTACAGGCTTAAACTGTGACCTGTAAGAGAATATTGCATATTCATGTTCACTTTTGATTTTATGCTGTTATCAGATGTCAGCATCTTACATTGAAAATAATTTTCACAGGATTGAGATATTTGGCCAACTTTCTGTTCACTAAGCACCAATCTGTTAATAGCCTAACATTAAGAACAGCAATAAATTCTAGACAGCTTGGAAAACCCCCACTCTGTTAATTAACAATACTGAAACTCTTAGCTAGACCTTCCCACAGTGAAGCTGATCCACCTTTAACACTCAATGGCACCAACTATGATGCAAATTTTGGTAGTGTCTTCCATACTTTCAGGCTATGTCAATATTTGAAATTACTGTATGTAAAAGCAAAATATTACACTAAATATACTAAGGCTTGTTGGGTAGAGCAAGATTAATAATTTCATAGGATTTCAAAGCAGCTCACTGCTGCTCACTCAAAATCTGGGAACTGGACACAATCACTGGGAAGCCTTCAGAAATATTTACACAGTTGAAAACAGTGAATATGTCCACTCATGGTGGCGTTTGGAGATGCACAACATATGTGTTGAATAAATTCAGACTCCTCTAACATTTAAATCTAAAGATTTAACTGCAAAACATGATGGTCTTGCATGAATTCCTTTGTTCCTTTGGTTCTGTCTTTTATGTCCCACATACCAAACCAGTACTGAGGCCTGTGTAAAGCCCAGGCATTCACATCAAGTCCAAGCAACCTTTGTTGCTGCTTCTGAGTGCAAGGGAAGGGGAGTCTGCCATGGCCCTCAACTGTCCTTTTGGACAAAAAGGTTTAAATCACAAGGCATTTACAGGTACAGCTTTGTCCCCATCTGAAAGATACTCTCAAAGGTGTAACACACAACAGGAGATTACCCTCTAGAATGCACTGCAGAGTTAATTCTTTCCTCTGCATGTATACACATTTCCTGTACCTCAAAGGAAACACTATCAAAATTAGAGCCTTTATAGGCAAACATCTACTCAGAGGTCAAGAACTGACAGTTCCCAGGTGTAGCAGCCCACAGAGCTACTTTTTTTTTTTTTTTTTTTTTTTTTTTTTTTTCTGTATGGCAGCCTTGCAATAATATAGCTAGTCAGACAGATACATGTAAGACAAGATGAGAACTACTGGGAAACTTTAGTCTTGAAGACCTGTCTGTCACTTGGCGTTTGAGATGTAAGTTTTTGCATATATGTTGGTATCATCAAAAGAAAGGATACAACAAGCAAATTTTTAAAATAGTTAATGAAATAAGCAAATATTTCAATATGTAGGTCCCCCTAATTTGATAGCATTGGTTTCAAAAAAGGACTAAACCCCAAAGAGAAATTTTAATCCAGTTCTCCCCTTTCAAAACCCCAAAGAAATAAATGTAATATTATGCAAACTTCATGAAGCAAAGAACAATGCCAAGACATATCCTTTAACATTAACTGCTAATGATGTTATGTAAAATACACTTACATAATGTTAAATATCTTCACTATTTCATAATAGGGAATTCTGAGATGGGCTAATGGCTTACTTGAGGCAAAGGGATGTCAATGTCAGAAGCACAATTAATATTTCACAGTTTTACAGATCCTAGTCCTACACTGTTAGCTCACACTTATATCTAAGATGTCAAGAGCAAAATGACGCCCTACTGCCATTTATTACTATAAAAGCCTTCCGAAGTAGTGCAGTTGGTTTGTAATATCATCTATGTATCAAAGTAACCTAAATCACACTGTAATGCTCAGTTATACAGAGAACCATTAATGATATCAAGAATCAAGGCTTAAACCTTTGGTGCTGCTCTACAAAGAATAAAACATAGTGGAAGGGAATAAATCAAAGAACTATTTGCATAATGAAACAGAAACCATAACTTACTGCTTCAAAATATTGTAGGGAGCATAGACTAAGGCAGCAGAGCTCATGACACAAGTACCAAAGTAACTGATAAGCAGCTTTCCCCAAAATGATGCATACAAAGAACATCCATGCATAACAGCAGGACCTAAATATTAAATAATAATAACATTGCAGACATGGAGAAAAAAAGCATGCTGCAGTCTTCTAGTTTTCCAGAAGTGTCAAACAAGCACCTTGGAAAGGTATGAGCGTGTCATGCATTCTGTGAAGAAAAAAAAACTGTGTTTTGGTAGAGAAGAGGGGGGCTACAGGGTAGTGGCTTCTGTCAGAAGTTGCTAGAAACTTCCCCTGTCCTATTGGAGCCAATGATAGCTGGCTACAGGAGGGACTTCCTGCTGGTGGCCTATGTCAAGCCAATTAGGAATTATAGCAACGCCTCTTGTGATAACATATTTAAGAATAGGAGTTGTTGCGCAGTTAGAAATTACAGCCATGGACTAACAACGCAGACATGAAGGTCAGTGCAGGAGGTGGCAGAGGAGAAGGGACCCCATGGGAGCAGGGAAAGACTCAGAGCTGCAGCCCCCCTGTAGCCCATGGTGAGGACCATGGTGAAAAGAGCTGTCCCTTCAAAGGCCATGGAGGACCATTGGGGTGCAAATATCCCCCTGCAGTCCATGGAGGAGCCCATGCTGGAGCAGGAGGATGCATGAAGGAGGCTGTTTTACCCTGTGGGAGGCCCAGGATGGATCGAGGTCCTAACACATGCTGGAGCAGGTACAGCTTATCCATAAGAGACTGCACTCAATGGAGTGACCTATGGGAGAACAGAGGATTGTCTCCCATAGGAGGGACCCTAAGAGCAGGGGAAGAACTCAGAGTTGTGATCCCCCTGTATCCGTGGTGATGATCGTGGTGAGGCAAGCTGTCCCCTTGCAGTTCACGGAAAGACCCACGAACAGCAGTTCTGGAAGAACTGCTGCCCAAAAAGGGTCTTGGACTTTCACATTAGAAGCAGCTGGAAGGAACAACTAACTGCAAACCTCCCATTCCCTGTCCCCCTGTACGGTTGCAGGAGGAAGGAGAGCATGAAAATACCAAGGGGTGGATGGAAAAAGTATTTCCAAGATTGTTTTTTTTCTTACTTTAGTTCTTAGCTTGCTTGTTAGTAATAAATTTAAGCATTATCCTCATTCTGAGTCTATTTTGCCCATGAAGTTAATGACACAGCTGCTGTTGTCTCTATTCATAAATTCTTAGCTGTATTTTTCCTGTTTGCTTGGGAGGGCAGGGGGGCCCAGAGCGGTTTGGGTGGACACATGGCATTTCAGCCAAGGTCAAACTGCCACAGAGCATCTTTCCAATTATTGAGAAGATGAAAAATGAGTTCTTTAGATACATGACAGAATTCAGCAGTCATACTCTTAGTTCTGACACCAATATCAAACTGTATCTTGATCTTCAATTTAATGTCTGTGTCCAGACTGGGAAATGAACTGATGAGCTTTAACTTCTACAGATTGCATTTATATGCGTTAAATAAGTAATCCAACATGCTCTTGATTAATTAAAAGTTGAAAAATTTCAATGTAAAAATGACACATTCTCCTATTATCTTTTCTTTTTAGAGACACTTGTCAAGTAAACTGACTACCATGCAACTAACAGAGCACCCTTTGTGTTTAGGCTTCTATCTGTAGTGTACATTCCTTTAATATCTATGCCATTCATAAAAAGCAGCACATACAGAGGGATTTATATGTATAAACATGCATGCATATATATATATATATATATATGCGCGCGTGTGTGTGTGTGTGTGTGAATATACATGTATTCTACATTTGTTGTTCCCTAGTGATTTATCAGTTTCATAGGCTTTTTCTTACAGTTCTAAGAATAATCAGAAAAGAAGAGAGAGATCTGTCATTTCCACTCACCTACCTTGTCCCTTCTTTCTATCAATAAGTAATATTACATAGTTCCTTTAAACATTGCAAAATACTTACATTTGAAGTATGGGAAGTCTAGAAGAGGTAAAAAAAAAAATAAGGTTAAAAAAGAAATTACATGATTTTTTCTCTTAATTTACAAATCTATACATTAATGCAATAAATGTAAACTAAAACTCATATTTTTTGGTATAGAACTGAAAAAATCCCACACACTCAGAACATGTCTATTAGTGTATGCGATGATATTAATATGAAAACAGTGCAAGCATATCTGTTTTGCTTTGGGGTTTTTTCAGGTAAAATAAAATAGAATATGTTCTATGTGAAAACCTCACATGGCACAATAAACTAATTTGAGTGGATCTGAGTGATGGTGAAGTTGATAATAGAGTGCAGATAGAAATATAGTTTATTAATAAAGCAAACAACTCTGCTAGTATACTTATGATACAGCTGTTTTCTTTGGCAATAACCTCTTTCCCCTGCTTCATTATTTATTGAAGGAGACTGACTTACCATCAATTTAAAGTAAATGGTGTCTTAAGTGATCTAGAGATTCTAAATACATTTCAAGTCAGATAATGCATTTATGTTCACTTCCTAGAGTTAAGAAAAAGAAAGGAAAATGAACCATCAGTGCACCTAACTCCATTAAATAACTATCTTTTGTCTGTACCTTGTATTAATTAGGATTTTGATTCACCTTCACATAAAATAGGTTTTATAGATACAGCCAGTTAAGCAAACTAGGAGATAATGGAAAATGTTTGTTTTTTTTTTTGAAAGAACACTACCTGTAAAAAGAGTTCTTTTTGTTATCTCAAGCATTATTTCATTTTCACATGCATTCTATTTTCAGCTGACAAAGTCATACAGTTGGTTTCTCTTTGGTCTTTTTTTTTTTTTTCCTAGTACATAGTTATAGCAGTCAGGACTCCAGCAATGCCTGTTTGCATAACTGGTTAGGTAGAAGACTCATTTGCAATGACCAGATTTTGCTTGTAGCATGCTACTTCTTTTAATACACTATTAAGGGATGCTCATGCCTAGAGTCAATTAGTCATGAAATTCCTGCAAATTCCAGCAAATTTTAGTCAACTAAGCAAACTACCTGTATCTCACAGGACCAAAGAAGTTGCTGAGTTGGAAGGAACCCAAATGGATCATAGAGTCCAACTCTTAGCCTTGCACAGGACACCCCCAAGAATCACACCATGTGCCTGAGAATGTTGTCCAAATGTGTCTTGAACTCGGTCAGGCTTGGTACTGTGACCAACTCCCCAGGTAGCCTGTTCCAGTGCCCAACCACCAAGTGAAGGACTTTTTTCTAATATTCCACCTAAACCTCCTCTGACACAACTTCAGACAATTCTCTTAAGTCCTGTCACTGGTCACCACAGAGAAGAGATCAGTGTCTGCCCCTCCTCTTCCCCTCACAAGGAAGTTATAGACTGCAATGAATTCTCCCCTCAGTGTCCTCCAGGCTGCACAGACCAAGTGACCTGAGCTGCTCCTCATACGGCTTTCCCTCAAGGCCCTTTACCATCTTTGTTGCCCTCCTTTGGACTCTCTCTAGTAGCTTGATATCTCTCTTATATTGTCGCACCCAAAACTGCCCACAATATCCAAGGTGAGGTCACCCCAGTGCAGAGCAGAGTGGGACAATCCCCTCCCTCGCCCAGCTGGCAATGCTGTGCCTGATGCCCCCCAGGACAGGGTTGGCCCTCCTGGCTGCCAGGGCACTGCTGGCTCAGATTCAACTTGCCATCGACCAGGACCCCCAGGTCCCTTTCCATGGCACTGCTTTCCAGCATCTCATTCCCCAGTCTGTCCGTACATCCAGTGTTGCCTCGTTCCAGGTGCTGAATCCAGCATTTCCCCTTGTAGAACTTCATATGGTTGGTGATTGCTTTTTGAAAGACTGTTAAGAGCTCCCCATCTTGTCCTATACAGGTAAAAATCTTACAAATAGTTCTGTCCCAAAATGACTCAAAAACAATTAAGAAAGAAATCGAGGATACCTTTTCCTTGCCCTCTAATGCTGGCACCCTAACAGAATACCTTCGGTATTAGAAGTTTAACACTGGAATGATCCTATTTGACTTGTATTCCGTATGTCATTTGGGAAAAGGTTAAACTAATTCTATCTTCTATCCATCAATAAATTTTCAGAAAATTAGGACTAAACTTTAATTGAGTCCAAAACTGCAGATCCATTTCTCTTACTGCTGAGATGAGAACACAGGTTATACCCAGGAAGCATTTTGATGGTCTCTACTCAATAAATTAGTTGCTTCAAATCTCACAAAATCAAACCAAATGAAACAAACAAAAAAACCCCCACCACCAAAACAAAAGAAAGAAAACCAAAAAACCCCCCAAACAAACAAAAAATCCCAAACAATCAACCAACCAACCCAAGATATAAGACTAAAAAAATCATAGGAGACCTTTTCCAGCTAGAACTCCTAGCTCAGAAGATTCAAACCTGCTCTTCTTAGCCCCCTAACCCACTCTGCTTCCTCAGTCCATGATGCTAAGTTTGGTCACAGTGAGAGAGGAAATATATTACAAAACCCCTCAGCACATGGGAAGCAGTCTCAGTAACCACATTTTCATGTGAAAGTGTAGAAGACCATGGTTCCCAATGCTTTAACATTTCCCGACTTACAATCTGACTTCCCTGTGCCAAAGAAAAGTCTCACACACTTTTTCAAGAATTGCTCAAGATCACTGTGTTCTCTAGATTTATTGCTACTTACTGTATTTTCTGATGTAAAAAACAGAGTTCATGTATGGGAAATTAACACTTGAACAGCAGATATTACAGTATTAGTTAATCAAGTAACTTTGGTGGCAAGGAGTGTTCTGGCAAAGAATGGACAAAACCACTTATGCTATCCAACCATACAGTATTGTGTCACTCAGAGCAATTTTGGTCTCTTATGAAATCTTACATATTAGAAACATTTATAGAATGTTGTTTCCTTTTTCTGTTTCAAGAAAGAAATACTTGAGCAAAATAAAGCAATTATATTTAAAAAAAAGAAAGGCAATTTGCAGCTCCTCCTGACATTACAGTTGGTGGGTATACCCATATCACTCTTGCAAAATAGAATAAAAACCATCAGCTTTCTGAACTGAGGGCTGTTATCAATCTCTATGTCAGTTAAGAGTCACCAGTTGCTTGGGGTCAGATTTATGAATATTTGATACTAAACAGAAGTGCTAATTGTGTTTGAGAACCACAGAATTGGACAAATATATTCTGTGCAGCCATTATAGGAACATAAAGCATATTATAATTGGGGAGTTTTAAGTGCTTGAAGGGAGAAAAACAGTAAAAAGGGCCAATTAATTTTATCAAATGCATGAAAAATACAAACAAGATTGTTAACTGCTCAGGGAAAAAAAATATCTTTTTGCACAAAGTACTTTTTCTGTATCTTGTCCCTAGGAGTCCAGGGCTGCTCTAGGAGAGGAAGACCTTTCATCATCCACATCTTCAACAGTAAGAGAAGGCTGGCAGACACTGAGGCACCTAGATACCCAGCACATGTAAATAACAATAAGAAGCCATTGAATCATTGCTAGCCTTTTTTATGCTGATGGGAAAATTCATGAGTGAGATGTCTATGGCAGAATGGCAAGCATTTATAAATACAAAAGGACTGACTTTTGACATCATTCCAGATTTACTTCAGAGTAACTGGAGAAATGCCCTGCTGCACATAGCCTAATTGTGTAATTGTGACAAATGATTCATAACTTTCTGTTTTATGTTAGGGAATGATTTCAGAAATGCTTTGACCATAAATTGCCTGGGTTGTTTTTTTATGTTAAAAAGCAAAAACCACCTCAGTAAATTATTATCACTTCCTTATATTTTATCAGCATAACAATGGTAGTAGAATTACTAATAGAATTTTTTCAAGGTTTGATATAATAATATTATATATATTAATACTTATAAGACAGAAAGCACACAAACATGTGTACATAATACAGAAGTATGTCAAGAAACACAAGAAATACCAAGATCAAGTACTCTTGTAATTTTGGAGTGATACCACTGGGTATTTACTTGTAGAACTTTTCAGTTGGAAGTTTATTTATTTACAGTATTGAAAATAGTAATACCACCTTCAGTCATGCAGGTTTGCAAACTAAATATTAGCTGAGGTTGCCCCTGTATTTGAGTGCTTTAGTTTACTTTACACGACTCCAGCACTGAAGTCAGACTTGGTTACAGGAGCCTAGTCATGTTCTGCTCTCAGATAAGCACCCTTCCTTCTACAACTGCAGAACTATGATTGACTTGCTGTGTGCTTCTGCAGTGAAAGACTTTGGGATTCCCCCATGACAATAAGTTAAACAACATTTTAAGTAGACCTGAAAACTCAAGAACCTATGTCATTAACTAAGAAAATAAAGACAGAAACCATAAATGTTCTGACTGCAAATGCATGAAGAGACAAAAACTGCATCATTAGCCCATAAAAATGGGTGACTTTAGAAACATCAAATGATATTTAAAATTTTACATTTGAAACTTGTTTACACAAAACTCTGAGTTTTCACTTTAGAACTGCCCTTTTAACTGTTCACTGTAAGCCAGAAACTTAGTTTTTCATATCTTTAAAGAAAACAGTTTCACAAACCCTACATAATAAATACGTTTATAGTAGCCATGTTTGATAACTTATGGAAAGGAAAATGGATCTAGTCCATACAAATTTTCTCAAAATGGCTTCTTTCTTTTTTTCAAAGTTATTCTGTCAGATCTTAATTGGATACCCATTTGCCAGAGGAAAGGAAAAAGCAGTGCTCTTTTAGTTTTGCAGAAGGCAGATGTTCAAAAACAATATTGAAAACCAGTGAGTATGCTTTTTTCCATTGTGTGTTTTTTCTTTGAGGGTGTGTATTTTTTTACTGTTTATTTCAGTTTGTTTAATATCAGAATGCAACAATGTACCTCAAACATAGGCATGATTCTCAAATATACAGTCATCTTAGTACGTCTGCTACTGGCAAAGATCAGTTGAAACAAAGTTTCTTCTGATTTAATTTTTATATATAAATATTAAGACTATGAACTGAAAGTGGTGCTAGCCAAACCTACATTCTATTACGTAAATTTATGTAACTTAATTTTTAAAAATTATTCTAAAAACACAGGGGAAAAATGCTTTTAATTCATCATACCAGCGGAATGAAATCTTACTCTAAAACAGACAAAGTAATGGATAAAATCCCACCCTTATAAAAATTACCCTGGCAAGGTAGTGACCAGGTAAATTAGAGCACCTTGGACACATGGAAAAGTTAAATAAAAATATAAATAGATAAATCTGAGGTGAGCAGACAATGTTATATTTTTCTCACCTACTGCATCATAGTTGCTGCCAGTCAGCTTTGCTTTTGAACCAGTTGGCAAAGTTATTCATTGCTCACGCAGTCAGTACTCAATATCTTGTACTGAATTGAAAAAAAACAACCCAGAAATGTCATTTAAAATTATAAAATTATACCTAAAATGACAAAACCATTTGAAACCATGGTCCATGTAAACAGGACCGCTCAGCAAACACAAATGCCAGCAAGAAGAGTTAACTTGATATGTAATTGTAGTGATCACCAGAAAGAAATAGATGAGTACCTAAATTCTTTGCTCATGATTGACTGGAAAAGCCACGTTATTAAAACAGTAATTCCAGGGCAAATGTAGTTTATTCAAAGGATTACCTTTTCTTTGTACTTTTGCTCTTCATCATGCGTGACAACAGTACCAATGCCATGTCTCCCCAGGCTTGAATAAGATGAAAACATTAGTCTTTAATCTTTTGAAAAGATAATCTATAGAGGTGAATAAGGCTTTTATGTAGAGATAATCATAACCTGTAATGGCTATACAGGTGCAATCAACTATTGCAAGAGATATCCAAAAGTGTGGGCAAAGCAGCTATGTAGATTCTCTGATTTAAATGGTTCTGCTGAAGGAGAGAGACTACGTTTTATTTCTTCACTGAATTATATCTGTAATTACTGCTGTTTTCTATGTTGTTTGAAAGCATGTCTCACAAGAGAACATGGTGGTTGGCCATTGCTGTGATTAAATCATCACAAGTTCTTCTTTCAATGCATTGACCATACCAATACTTCAGTAGAAACTAGATCTATAACTATAATAAATGTTCAAACAAATGGAATTTGAATGTATTCTTTGTGAATTATTTTAATGCAAATGTTTCATTGCTTCCTGGTTTAGAAAATGAAGAGATCACATGGAGATACATGGTCAGATACATTAAACTAAATCCCTGTCAGGATTAATACAGTCATCTTGAATTTTGTACTTGCAGAAGAGGGCACCTGAAATGTTTCACGAACCACATCCCTTAGTAGAAACCCCAATGACTGGTTCCACAGGAACTGCATGGGAGGGAGTAACCAATGCACAGCAAATCCTCTTGTAGTCCTTGCAACATAATCACAGCTAATCCTTTAACTGTTCATTTTTTAAAAGTCCCTTTAAATTTACTTATCTGAAAAAAATTTCAATAGGTAGTAATGAGTATACTCGCCTATGACAGACATGAAAAGTGCTCTGGGAGTTTTCAGACTATTCCATGAGACAGAATGTCATTTTCTAGGATGTACTACAGGATGTTTTTCATATCCATAAGGGGTTTTTCAAAGAAATGATTATATTTTAAGGATTATGCTTTCAGCAGCAAATATGACAAAAAAAAAGATCCCAGTGGTTACAATTAGTAAAACTGGGAACTGCATGACTGATTCTCAGCACAGAGTAGAACACTCATGATAGATGTTGGTCTGCAACAGCCTTTATAGCTGCCCAGAAGAGATCTTCTGTACGGATGCAGCAGTATCCACTGAAAATATTTAACTCCTTCTTCCATAGCTTTAGACGCTGCAGAACAGCTTGGACCAATATCACTGATAAATTACACAGAATGTTTAAACTAGTAGCTTACAAGTTAACTCTGAAGTCCTTACAAAGGCACATATGTAAGTAAAACAGATTACTGCACTGACAAATCTGGTAAAACTAGCAAAGGAAGAAATATTATAGAAAGCTAAAACGAGCTAAAATTAAGAAAATCCCCAGGAAACAGTAAACTGAAAGAATTTGTTTGCAACCCTATACAGAAGCACTGTGTGTAGCTGTCATACGAGTGCAAGGGCTAGAATGTACTGTAGAGCACTAGATCTGGCACCAATGTAGAAGACTACAGAGTTGCAAATTGAGTATTACATAAATTTGCCATTTATTGCCATTTAGAAGAGCCAAAAAACCCCTGTCATATTAAGGAAATTGTTGAAACCACTTCATATAAAGCCAACTGCTTTCTTTCTCATTCTATCTGCCATGTACATAGACTAAGTTCAGCTTTTTGGACTTGCTACAGCAACATGATTGTGCCTTGTGCCAGCATTATCAAAATATTTGCTTTAATTGATTCTTCTACAGCAGATCAAGTTATCTTTTGTTATATTAGTGAATTAATGATAACTCAAGGTGGAAGAACCACCACCTAATAAAATATTTCCTATTTATTGTGTAGGACAGATGCTAGCTAACAGAAGTCTCAGGGGAAAAACTAGGAAGAATTGCTTGCTTCATTGTTGCACCATAACTAGCAAAATCTTCATAGTATACTAGTTTAACATATCAGTACAAATGCATCCAATGGGCAATGAGGGGAGAAAGGAGAGAATAACAGAAAAGCTGTCATTTAGTATATAAAGTAGGTATACAGCTGACAATAAAGCTATTCGCATTCAGATAAGGAGTTCACTGCAGTGATATTTCTCTGTTACAGAGATACTGAAGAAGAGATGCAAAACCAAATTTTACTGTTAATGTCCTCTTTTTCATCCTGATGCTTAATTTTCAGCTTCAGTAAGCAAAACTGATGCTTTGTAAAGGAAAAGGCTTTTAGGAAGGCAGAGGCATATTTTTTTTTAAATAGCAATGAATGAAGAAAACTCCCAAATGCAACTCCCTTCCAGCCCAAACCATGCTATGATTTTATGCTTGTTTGCTGGAATTGTTATTAGAAGAAATACTATAAATGGAGCTGCTCCTTTTCTTCAAGAAAGAGAGTGTTTCTCATTAGGTGTTGGGGTAAAAGTGACAGAATTATCAGGTCTATACATTATCCTTAAAATAGCTAGAACACCTCTGTCATCAGCAAGCCTCCCCAGTCATTTGTACTGGACGAAAGGGCAGATACTGAGGCAGAGCCAAAAAAACCCCAAACTCTTATTTTGTGGATGAACAGTAAAAGTGATCAAACTGTATGGGTTTAATAAAAGAAAAAGTTCACTTGACAAAAATTATAACCTTCTCCCTGCTCTAATAATGGAAAGCCTTTGGGTATCCCTTAAATCTTTCTCAAGTTAGAAAAGGCTTAGTTTAGCATGAGCAATCAGGGTGCTATGGTCCCTCTTCTAACATCAGTTCAATCAAGTTTGCACTTGAACAGAAACTAAACTTTAATTTAAAAAATAATAAAAAATCACATCTTCCTCCTTTCCTTGAGACAAAATACCAGAAAAACCCTCCTGTTTGAAAAGACAGGGACTGTTCTAGAAACGTCATCTAAGCTGAATTTCAAAAAACAGCTTGAGAAATTATACATGAGGCTGAGCTTGATTTGGATCTTTTTCTCTTAGAGTATGTGTGTGTGTTCTCACTCCTGCCACTCCTGCTTAGCTGATGACATGAGCTACTGGGTCTCTAACTTTTGGTATTTCTCATACATCTGGCATTATTCAAATGTTGTCATAAACAGATGCAAGAGAAGCAGTCAAGCTTCAAATGTTTGCCCTCTTTTTTCTTTTTTTTTTTTTAACTTTCCTTTGCTTATGGAACCAGAGGGATGATAATTACTTAGCATTTTTACATCTGTACTGGTATTTTTCACTTTGGCTCTCAGTAGGAGCAAAACACTAATCTTACTACACAGTACTGGCTTTTTAATGATATTCTGATGACATGTTGATAAGTTCTTACAAATAATTTTTTATAGGTACAGTAGAATATCTGCAGAGCATGTCTTTCTGGCTTGCAAAGATCAGTACCCATTGAAATAAGAAGTTTTGTTTATCTTTAGGTCCCTTGCACTTCTCAGAAATTCTGTATCTACTACTGTTAGCAGTTTACTCCACAAGGTGAAAAAACCCAAGAGTTCTTGCCCTCAAAAAGAGAAAACATATCAAATATTTATCTTAAATAAAAGGAAACATCAAAGTTACAACAAGGCAATGCAAAAGGCTGAAGTCAAAGTGAATTAAAAAAAAAATAAAAAAGAAAAAAAATAAAAGAAGAGTTATAATGCTTTAGAAAGTAAAAGAGGAAAACCTGGAGACAAGTCAGTACTGACACGTCTTCCAGCAAGGATCATTCTGAATTTTAACTTGCTCTTCTCAGCCATACTTATCTGTGTGCATGCCATTCCTTGGCAATTTGACTGTCCAAGAAAGATGTGACTTAGAGTATTTAATAGCGTAATTGTGCCTGGTTCCATGTGCCACTTTTAGCATAAAAGTCACCTCTGAGAGGGTTTCCCCTGCAGAAAGATATGAAAGAAACTGTGGGACAAGGAAACATCCCAGAAGACTGAAGGCTAATCATATATAACAGTGGAGTTCACTTTCTGCTTATAGAAATAAATAAAGAAATAATCATAATGAAAAATCTTCATTTAGTAATTAAAGGGTAGGACCTCCATATTTTCCTTGTTATTTAAAAAACACTGAGCACTCAAAATGAAGTTACTTATTCAAAATAGCTATAAAGTATGTACATCTGATTCAACTACGAATAATATGACTGTATGAATTTCCACATTTAATTTGGAAACATACATTTGCATAACATCTGTATCATTATCATGCACATATATGGGTTCAAAGACATAGAGACCAGAACTTACTGTAGAAGAAAACATTAAAAAAAAAGAAATAGTTGGATTTCAAGTATAACATTTACTCCCATATGAGCATGATTAGAAATCTTTTTCTGTAGCTTGCATTTTCATCTCTATTATGCAAAATCTCATGTCATGAACTGTACAAAGTCTTGTTTAAACAAATTAAAATACTTTTTTGTTTTTTTAACTAACAATCAATTTCTGACTACAAATTGAGAAGAAACAAAGGCTGATGTTACTTCTCTCTTAAAGCACATGAGAGGCACTCAGGTTCTGCCATGCTCCAAGTAATGTTCTCTCACTGACAGGACTCCTGTAGACCCAGCTGCAAACCCTTTACTTACAAGTGAACAGTGAGTTAATCCCCCACAGCTCACACTATAAATGGCAAGAGGAGACTCTCAACTGTTTTTCATGGAGATTGGTATCAAAATTCTGTTCAGTAAGACTGTTTGCAAGGCAAGATGCTGAATGAATGCAAGTGTGTCAGAATCCAGCACTATGTAAACTGTGATTTCTACCACTATATATTCATTATAGTTATCTACTTTATTTATTTATGTTATATTTAGCTCCTGGAGTATGCTAATAGGCCAAAGGATTTTATCACATCATGCCATGCAGTTGTAGATCTAGTAATATTTCCCTTTAGCTGGGAATTTAAATTTTAGTTAATATATTGCCTCAGTGAGCACTGAAAATCACTTTTATTAGCTTATTAGGAGCTCCAGTGACTTTTCAAACTTCCCCCCCCACCATGGGTGTTCTACTTGAGATTATTGCTGTGACACTGTACAAAAATCACATGAACTGAAAGGTTTTTCCATGCATTGTTCTCCTACCATTTTTACAGATTTCTATATTTGTCCTGCCAGGGAAAAAAATGTGCCAAAAAATTCTACATGGAAAGGCTAGCAATTTACAGTTCATCAAATGACCACTGATTACAACATAGATATATATGTGTACCTATTTTTTGACAGCAGAAACTGAAGGTATTTAGAATAATTCAATTATAATATAGTTCTTAAGGTTTTGACAGAATTACTACTATAGGTTTAATACTCAGCAGAGACTTATACCTTAATTGATAAGATGTTACCTGAATTGATTTAAATAATAAACGAATATGCCAGCATTAAAAAGGGAAAGTTGTCAACAGCACTGTAGAAAACGATATTGCTAACCATGCCTCTGAGACAGACCACTACAGGAAAGAAATGGTTACATCAGTACAAATTAGTCATCAATGTAGTTCAATATATTATACTGAAAATAGGCAGCAGTTTGGAGGAAAGTTAAATAATTTTTTGAAAGCTCCATTTTTCACAGTAATTTTAGTCCCTATCACTTTGTACCCAAAATAATTGTACATACAAAAGTAAGCCTTCATTCTTTAATTTAATCAGCTAGTAACATCAGAACAGTTCTTATGTTTGACTTAACAGCCTTGTCATGGAAAAAAGCATTAATTACTTCTTATAACAGGGACTCAAATCCAGACCTATTATCGTCCAAGGGTGCATATTCACCATTAAAGTAACACATTATTTTAGGAAATCTGTATCTTATGTAACTAAAACAGAAACGCATTTTCCCCGTAAAAGTGGAAGCACACTGCAGATTTTCAATCCGAGTTTTTTTCTGAACCCAAACATGAGTACACAGATATATCTAAACTTTTTTATACTTTGTGTGTGTGTGCGCCATGCCCTGTAAAAATATAGATCCTGCCAGTAAGAGGTCAGAAGCTCTGCACTATCATATTTGCAGTGCAAGGTACCAATGCTGACCTGCAGGCTTCTCATCAGCTTGTTATGAGACCTGGCTGTGTGAGCCTGAATATGATACTGGGTGTCTCTTATTATGATGTGCCTTTTAACCACAGGATAATAGCAAAAGCTTTGACAATGTGGGCACATCTTGGAAGTGGCAGCCCCAACACTGCAAGCAATTCACTAATGGTCAGTTATGAGTCACTGAAGAAGGCCAGTCTTGAGAGCCAGGGCAGAACTGGGGCTGGTTAAAGAAGCTGCAGCTCAGCAAGGGAAACAATAGCTGAGAAACAGCATAAAACAACAGCCCTGACAAAGTAACACGCTTGAAAATGTTTAGCCCAGGAGACCAAGAGCTGCGAACTGCTAGAAACTCAGGCCAGATCTTTAAAAGGCCAGATCTTGTATGCCGGGGGAGAAAAGCAGATGCCTGCTTTGGCTTCTGCTCCTCTTCTCACAACAAAGTTCTGAAGACTGACTGCCTTGATGGCTACTACCGGCAAGGACTATTGTCATCAGGGCTAATCAAATATCATCTCTGTGGTATTATATACTAATTTACATCCATTTTCCAAATGCTCTTGTCACAATCATCTCTAATTTCTTATTCATCATCATCTTCTTCTACCTCTTCCTATTCTTCATCCTCTTTGTCCTCTACTTCCTCTTCTTTCTCCTCTTTTGCTCTGGGGAAATGGCGGGGAGTTGAGCTATCACTGAGAAATACATATCAGAGTTTGTTTTTTTTTTTTTTTTTTTGTCTTTAATGAAGAACTATATTAATTATAGATTCAAAGATACTTAAGAACATTTACAAAATTGTCAGCACTGTCTTCCCTGATCAGCCTTACCTGTCACACATTGGTGACTTCATTCTGCTAAATCCTCCTGGAACTTCTCAAATTATTTATTTAGTTCTATCATAACTAATCAGAGGTTTGCTCATTTCATATCTTTTCCGGATCATTAATGCAAACAGTACATTAAACCAGGGTAGTTCTCTTTCTATATCCAAACATCCCACCATTAACATTTCACCCTTTTCAAAAATGAGTTATTCAGGCACGTTGTTTTCCAAGTCTCATCCAGCTTCTGACCTGTGACAGAACATTAGTTCTCCTCTTAAGACTGATCATTTTTTATGGCTTCTTGTGAAAGATTTTGCAAAAGGTTTTTTTCAAGTTTAGACACACACATCTACCAACTACTTCAATCACCATTTCATTGACATGCTTAAGGTATTTTACTTTATTAAATTAGAGGCACATATAGGAGCCAATCTTCTTGTAAAATTATGATCCATTAAGCATTTAATAATTATATTTTTAAATTGTTACTTGAACTAAAGTATTTACTGAAGATCTGTGATTTCTAGGATCTATTTTGCTTCTCTTATAAAGGTAGATAAAGTAATTTCTGCTACAGAAGCTCATTCTAATGAACAGCTGGGTTTGGAAGTTTTTGGTTTGGCAAGTTGTTTGCTTGTTTGTTTTATAGGAATTCAACTCCCTTCACCATGTTCCTTCAGGACTCTTTGATATGTCCTGGGAACCTCTGCTGTTTGATTTATAATTTGTTAATGGAAACTCTACTTTCGATACTTTAATCTCTACTAGTGTCCCATCTATAACAACTGAGAAACTGGTATAATTTTGCTCAAAAATCAACATGAATACTTAGAGAGGATGCATTTAATAGGCATTCATTACCAAGTAAAGCTATTCTCTCGAGTATGTAAAAATATTTCAGTTTCCTGGAGGGAAAAAGCGAAGGCATTTCCTCTTTATTTTTCTCTTCCCTGACAAAAAGTCCTCAATTTTCTCCTACAAGGGTTTATCATAAATGAAGACAAACATAGTTGTGGGCTTTCTCTTGGAAAATATTGGTCGTAGACCTCCTCGGATTGTATGTATTTTAGATTAATAGTGGGAAAACTGCATGTGTCACTAAATGTCACTAAAATCACTGAGAGGAAAAAAAGGTCAGTATTCAGTATTTCAACTATGTGTGAGCAGGTTCATTTTCTTAAACTGTCTTTAAAAATTACTTTTTTTTTTTTTTTCATAAGCACTAGTGAAATTAGTTGGAAGGAGGAAAAGCAACTTTCATATTTCTAGTGGAAGCAATTCATGAACCCAATTATGGGAGTGCCAGCACATATCTACCTTTCAAAGGATTTCTTGTCACGTGCTGAATATTTCATAACATCCAGACCAGCATATGCATATTTATTTCAAGATGGTTTAGGAATATCATGTCCTGTTAAAATTGTATTATCTCCAACACTAATCATGCTATATATCAGCAAGATAAAATCATATCTTTCAGAACAGGAAAAGAAGAAAATTTTAAACATGAAAAATTCTTGTTAAGGATTTACTTTCATTGCAAATTATTTAATAATGAATGAACAATTCTTCACTTCTGCTATCTTGTACATACTGATCTCACCTATGAGCTTTATAGATTAATTTAAAGACTACTGCAAAAATTACATAGCTGCAGAGGTCTTCTGGAAATGTCATATAAGAAATGTGTTAGAACAGTTTTTGCAACATTCAGGAGCAGAGATCTAATGTCTGACCTCGCTGAAAAAAATAACCAAAAAACAGTGCCATGAACAAGTAATTTTACAGTAAAATTTTCCATATTATGGCAATGATAGCAGCATATTTTAAAATGAAAAAATCATTTTTCTCTTTCCATGGAAATACAGAAGGTGTTCCTAGAAGAGATTTTAACAGCATTTAAAGTAAATATAAACAAACAACCTGCACTTTCTAGTAATGAAAATGCATTATCATGATTTGCATTTCCATGTGTCTGACTTTATGATTATTTTGCATGATTCTCTTGCTTATTATTGAAAATTATTAGCATCTTAAAGCAGGATTTTTGGATTTTTTTTTTTTGTTATATTGTAGAGTATTTCTATGAGGTTATGATTTAAATTCTGGTAGACTGCTAATTTTTTATAAATCAGAATTTAGAATACTGCAGGAAAAATAGCACAGCTGAGGCAAACGCAAGTTGGATAGAAGCACATATTTGTAGACATTTTGAAAAGAATCTGTCAGCTCTTGCAGAGTTATGGAAAGTATCTTACCACTTACTGATTAAAGGGAAGTGGTAAAGAAGTTTAAAAGGAAAAAGAAAATCTTACATGCATATATATATACACACAATCTCAACTCTCATCTCTCTAAAACCTCTCAGTCATACTTGGAGTGGAGTACAGTCTCCATTTCATTTGACAGATGTTCAAGAGTTTCCTCTGTTCCTTTTGAAGATGTCACATATTCAATTTTTAGAGCTTCCACTCAAGCTCCTTGGTTTTAGTTCAAGCTCTGTTTTTTTAAGAAAAAACCCACAGTTATACCTCGGACTTTTAAAAGCTACCTGTTTTATGTCCATTATTTTCCTGATGTAAGACTAGTTTACCATCTTTTTGCATTCAGTTGAAGTGAAGCATACAGACTTTTAGGTGTTTCTTAACTGCTTAAGTGAAAGATAGTTCATACTGAAACTACATTAGGCCATAAGGCCATAAAAAAATATATTGTAGGTGAGCAAAATAAAAATCACCGAAATGTAACCAAAAGCTGCACTTCCACTCAGATGAAGAAATATTGTGCTGCTCTGCAGCTTGTTTGGATGGTGCCAGTAGGCAGGAAGGGGAGCCAGTCAAAAAAGTTCAAATCCTATTTCTGTTTTGAATTCTCCCCAAACTTGCTGATAATTAAAAACTTTGGGTTTCTACCAACTCAAGTTACCATGATAAACTGTAGCAAGGACTTCTGTCAACAGCAGTCTGAGAGACCTGCTTTACTGGAATGTTATCAGTAAAAGAACAACTAAGTGTCCTGGCATATGTCCAAAAATGCACTTACACGAATGTTTCAATCAAAAGTCCTGAATCATCTCAAGCAATACCTTTTTTGTTTCTCCCCACATTTCTATCACTTTGTGCAGTTTTATAACACTATGAAGGCTTTAATTAAAACTAGCCTTTATTGTCTGTTTAAACTCTGAAAAAAATCCCTCTCCACTAAAAAAGCTACAAAACTCTCTGTGACCCGATAAGCAAAAAAGTGATTTACACTGTAAATATGGATATAGCCATAAAAGAATATAGGCATAAAGGAAAACTCATGTAGCTTGGGTTTTAAAATGAAATGAAAAGGATATATTAATAAAACTTATTCCATTTTTAAATGAAGCTTGATTCATACACATCTATTCCTTGAAGGACAGTTCCCTCAATAGTGACTTCATTATTTTGTCTTGTTAGTTAAATTCATTGTTTGCATGATTGTTAAATTTTATTTGCATTTGATTTGTAACCACTTAGATGTGTACTCATGCTTCAAGTCACTTCATCCACCAATCATTTTTAGAAATGACAGCTACAGAGATAATTGTTACATGCATCTGTTGAAATTAAATAGGGTATTTTTAATAACTGCATAAAATTCTGAAAGGTAGCAGACCAACAAACAGTTTTTCACATCTTGAGTCTACACAAACACAAGAAAAACCACAACAAAAGCAACAGCATTCTGTTTCCCCTCTGCATTTCTTTACAAAGCACTTCAGAGAAAAATCAACAAAAAAAGGAAACTAACAGGAAGTAAATAGCAATTTAGATGCTATTCAAATGCACATTCTCTTTCAATATTTTTTCATTACTTGAAGAATTTTGCTTCTCTTTATTTTTTCAAGCAACTACTTTAAGGTGTCAATGAGTCACCTACAGAACAAAAAGGTTATATTAGTTTTGTTATTCCATGTATTTCATAAAATAATGTACTTTCTAGCTTGCCAATCACATAAAGTCTATTCAGCAAATAAAAACTGATCCAAGCCACAAAGGTCAGACATTTGGCACAAAGCTTTTGGCTTGAATCTACCTGAGGTCCAAGCAGAATTCAAACTTGCAATGGGTAATGAACCAAAACCACAAAGATTCAAAAGCTCCTGGAAACATGCCATCCTTATTCAGTGGTCAAAAATATCTTCAGATGTATCCTTTGGATGAGTTTAGGCAGTGTCTATCTGTTTCTCAGCTATAAATAATTCCTACTGTTACTTAAGATTATTTTAAACACCCCTTTTGCCAGCAGTCTGTCGGTCTATCTATTTTCAGAGATTCAGCTTTACATTTCAAGCATGGTCCTCAAGGAAGCACCTACTGGAACCTGCTTGACTTCTTTGGGCTGACACAGAAGGCACCTGGTTGCGTTATCAAATGAAGCAAGCAAAGACAAAGAACTTCCTTATATCTACTCTCATACACTCTACTATCTGCTGAGCTAGTTGTAAGCAAACCAATGAATGATAGATACCACTACCAACCAAGTGCACAATAAGATGCCCTGGGCTTCTTTTGAAATGTATGACAGGCTTTTAAAGGAAATTATTGTCAAAGAGGCAAGGGCATATTACCTTTCTGTTGAGAGCAGCAGTTCACAGCACCTCAGTGCCTCTTACTGAGGCGTCCATTCCACACCTTCTGGAAATCCTGGGCATGCTGGAGAAGAATGCCATTTAGGATAATAAAGATTTGAAGCAATTGAATGAAATGTCTTGGCAAAAAAAAAAATTATTTCTCTGGTTTTATGGGAAAAAATATTTGTACTTTTCATCTTAAAGAACTACTTTCAAAAGTCGCTACTTTGCTTGAGTATGACTAAGACATTTCAAAGCTATTAGTGTGAAAAAACTTGCTGGATGTCTAACTACACCCCACACACAGTGACTTTCCAAAATATTAAATGAGAAACAAGGGAAAATAAAGATGTGTACTGTCTCATTTTGGCAGAGGGATAATCAGAGTTGCCTGATTTCCAACCCTCCAATTATAGCTTGTGAAATCATTGCCTTTGTCCATTTGCAGGACTATTTGCACCACAGGCTTTGGCTTTGTAATAACTCCTAAAATCACAAATGAGAAATTTAGATTCATACTTGGCAATACTTGATGTTTGTTTTTTGCACTGGGATAGACTCTTAGTTTTTAAAATTCCAGTTGCAAATGAATTCTGATAGCTAATAAGAAGTAATGTTCTTAAAGCTTTCTTACTGGAGCTGATACTGTTTAAAGTCTTCATTAATGGCCTGGACAGCCTTAAAGAAGGATCCTGCATCATGTTCTCAGACTAGGCAGACTGGTCTACACTGGAGGGCTGCCATGCCATTCAGAGATATGCTAGATGAAGAAAAAAGTGGACTGAATACATAAAGAATCCTTATGAAGTGCAACAACAAAGGCAAATGTGTTGCATCTGTGATGAGGTAAACCCTTCCAATAGTACAGTCTGGGGACCACGTGGTTAGAAACTGTCTTTGTACAAAATAATCTGAAGGTTTATTAAGGGCAACACATTGAGTGCAAGCCAGCAACACACCTTTTCAGCAGTGAAGACAAATCTCATATTGAATTACATGAGCCATCAGCTGCAGGGAAGTGACCGCTGGAACTATCATGGGGCAGCAAGACCAAGACTCCTGCAGAGAGGAGGATGAGCTAAAGGTGACCTTGTCACAGACTGGGGTAGGGCCTTCACCAACAAGGGTGCTGTTTCACAGGACAAAGTAGGATTGGTGGCAGTAACAAGTTCAGCCCAGTGATCACCAGAAAAGTGTGATGTGACAAGTCAGGGCTGAGGGTAAGCTGTGCATCCAACAAAAACATCAGGACCACCAACAGGAAATCAGGCTGGACAGAGGACTACATCCTCCACAGGTCAGGCAAGAACTAGGGACACAACCTGAGCTTAAAGAAACTCCTGAGTTTCTTTAGTAACTAACATAGTTACTAAGTCTTTCCATATTTAAACAGGGGGTTTTTTTCTAATAAATTTCTAGTAAAATATAATCAATCTGTCTAGTCATACTCTCAGATCAGATTAGAACATTTCTTATGTCATGTAAAAGAGTTCATTTTATTGCCTTTTTGGTTGTATGTTGCAGTTGCACAACTTTTATGGTTTTATTTATTCTTGCACTAGCTGATTATAGGATCATTTCAAAATACTTAGGTGTTTATGTACAAAATATAGTTATCTGTCCATTTATATTTTATCTAATTTAGCTTGCATCATGTCAGTATTCAATGTGTTACTCAAAAAGTTGCACCATGACTGTCTGCAGCATGCTAAATGGAAAGAAGTGTAATACTTTTGAGACATGAGAAAACTGCAGAAAAATAAGGTACATTCCTTGATGTATTCATTATTTCTTTTCAACTTTCAGTCCTTTTCTTTAAAATAATAATCATCATGTTACAGTTTTGTAAACTACAGAAGGAAGATCAGATGTCACAAAAATAATGGTCTTTTATACATGAACTTGGTGATGGGTAAACATGAAGCAAAATAATTTAAGACAAACTGGGACAAACTGCTCAGCATCAACACCAGGGATGAATACTCCATCTGACTAAGATATACAACATATGCTTAACTTTACAGAATAAAGCCACTTAGATTCACCAACAAAAGCCTTCTTGTAAACAATCAGTCAGATTTTGGACATATGCATGCACCAATATATTCCACTCTTTATATGCCATAATTTTTGGGTTCTTGTGCCACCCATCAACTTAAATCTTTTTTGCTCTTCATTACTTATCCCATCAGTTCTGCTCAGATTTGTTTTGTATCTTTGTCATCTAACTAAGTATAGATCCAGAAACAAATTTATACATCACAGTAAGAAATGTGGCATGGCAGCATTAATTTTTAGATGACTTCCTCTCCAGAACATAACAGAGTCCCCAAAACCCAATGCCAGGTTTCCATACTCTATTTATAAGCAA